>VKON01002654.1:0-11575 GCA_009741485.1 Malurus cyaneus samueli
CAGAACGGCAAACAACTGTAAAAACAGAGCCAAAAATCAACAACAGTGGTGATGGAGGCATCTTTAACATCTCCCTAGGAGTGTCCTTTGGAGGTTGCTGTCACAAACTGCCCTGTCCCAGCATTCTCAGCCCCCTGGAGCTCCAGCTGGGCCTGCCCCTGCCCCTCATTCAAGGGCGGGGGTGCAGTTCCTGCCCTTACGTATGCATTCAGTTGCTGTCTAACTCCCTGCCATCTGCCATTTTCCGTCCTGGCATCATCAATTGCACTCAGTTTCACAAGTGAAACAAGTTGATTCTTATCTCAACCCCCTTGAATTCTTTTTAACCCTTATTTGTACCTCCCACTTCTCCTCTCGTAGCGGCGCCCATCCAATCATCCTGCGCGAAGAGAAGGACAGGGCAACCAAGTGAGCGAAAGTGGTGGGAGCAGCGATCAGGGAAGAAGAGTCTTAGTGGAGCCCCTGTCCAATTAGGGTGTATTATTGAATATGCTAGAAATGCTCCATCGAACAGGCGCATAATGACTATAAACAGCCCTAAGTCTCCAAATATTGTGCACCAAAGACGCCAGACATATATTGAACTTAAGTGAACGACATAAAGTCCGTGATAAGTCAGCATTAATACAAAGACAATATTCATTTTATTACTGAAAATAGCTTTTTATAATATTAGTGTGGAAAATGAACAACCAATAAGGCCCTTTGAGATTGCAGAGAGTAACTTTATATCCAGAGTCTGGATGCACGAGATTTGTTGTGTAGTTATAATTCCTTCTTATAAGGAAGATTAATGCTCTGCAGATAGTCTTTGTAGTGCCATGCTGCGAGCTTCAAATACATTTTTCTGTCGTCTAGAAGCACTGAATTCATCTACGTCTTATTATTTCAACACATTTCAGCTTTTGCAAGGAGCACTTTGAATTCTTACATTTAATTCCTTTTGATGCCAGAGTTCTGGTTTGAAAGACCAGTCTTGGATATTAGTCACTTGAAGTGGAGAAAGGAGTGAGAGAGAATTGACCAAGTTTTGTGTGCAGTGTTGTTTTTCAAGCTCAGGCATGTCCCTTTTTAATGACATATACAATTAGGTGATGATAGTTTCTGTGCAGGGATCATAGTCGGGATTATCTACTGCTTTCCGCTTAATTTGCATGGCTTTGGCTTTAATTCGAAGCTTGTGAGGCAAAAGTGAAGAATTCACTTCTCGCCATTTAACTTGTTGCACTTAAATATTTTTATGTCATCAACTGGGGAATGATTGGACCCTGAGGAACCTGCTGTTCATCTTCTCCATCAATGACTTTCCTAACTGCACTTATCATCGGTTTCTGAAGTTCTGAGGAATTACTTGAGGACCTATTGACTTGGAACAGAGGAAGAGAATGTGAGTCCATGTTAAAGGTAGTTCCTATGAATTGTGGATATATGGATGCTTTCTGTGAACTTCTGTCATCTCTTGTCTCTCCTCTCCTAATTCCCATTGGGCTCCTTGTTTTATAATATCATGGAACACTACTTCGACGACCGCACGTTGTTCTGACAGTTATGTAAGTAAGTCTGTGATGTTAATTGCCATCAAACTTTAGATTAAGAGTTTGAAGTTATTGAGCAATATCAACTTGACACATAGATGTTTATTTCAAAGACAATAGTTATATAAGTTTGACATGAACTAATCTAGAACTATACTATGCTGTCATAGAAGACCCTATCAGTTCGGGATGAAGACATTTTAATGACAGAAATAAATGCTTACCAAAACGATGGTCTGTCACACAATGAGAATAGAATTGATGATCCTGAAATACAACAGTTGGCATTATAGTCTGTCTTTTGGCATGGCGCTCAAAGTATAAGCCAACACATTAAGACAGCTTGCCTTAGTTTCTTTTCAGGACAATACGTTATGTCAGAAGGTCATTCACGTCGCCCGTTTTTCACGAGATCTTTTAGCCACGCTTCATTATATTTTCCGCTTTTCTGGCCAATTATCCACAGCATATTCTTTTCATGGATGATTTTCTTTCTAAAATCCCGTATGCCAGAGAACTGAGATTTTATGATCTATTTTTCCATAAAGCAGTTCAGGTGAGTAGCATTCTCTATAATTGCTGCAGGACAATTTACAAGAACTTACTGCTAAACTTAGACTACAGTTTACCGAATGATTTTGCCCGATTGCTACTTTGCGTCAACAGGTCACATTTCCTTTAGTTTAGGGTCTGCGGTTCTTTTCTCAGCTGCATTCAGTAAAACAATTTGGTTATAGAGATCATCCAATGACAACAGAGCAAGACTATTCCCTGCTTTCGATACCGATAACTTCCAGCTATGTAATCAGTAGGAAGATGAATGTGCTATCCTTCCTTTTGTTTCGATATTCTCAAACAGAAGTGTCCAGATTCAATTTTATGTTTGGCAGCGTATCGAATTTTGAAATTAACCTTCAATAAATAGAGGAAATTTGGTTACGTTTAGGAATTGGCTGGGTTTTGGCATTCAAAAGTAACTTTCAATAAACAAAGCTTGGACTAGATTTGATTCATTAAACGTTGCTGTATATGAAGGAGCTTGACACTGAACAACTGTATTCTAAGCTTTATGACTCCTAGATAGCTCAGCGATTTGCCTTCCACAAACAAATACTCAACTATGATCAAGGGAAAATTAATAAATTAGATTGGTAGGTACTTTAAATTTTGATCTTGAGAAAAATGTCACACAACTTTCCATAATAACCCTGACCAACTTAAACCTAGCACTCAACACTGCTGAACACAATACATATTGATGTGCAGCACTGGAAAATATCTTGTCATTCCAAATTGAAACATCTCTTTAAGAAAACAGCCGTGGTGTGTGATATTGGCAATGCTATAGTTCTTGTCCTCCACAGTCTAAAGAAACAAACTGATTTAAAGAAGCTAGAGAGCTTTCCATTGTCTTAAATAACACTGCTATCAATGAAGTATCTAACATTTAATAGCATTTATTCAAGATGATAAAGTGGAATAACTTTTTATGTAGAATTGCTACTAATGTCGTGGTTGAGTGTAACGACACTACATTAGATTTGGCACAATAACAGAGGCAACATGTTTGTCTTCTTAAGTGATACCCTGTTCAGGACAAACGATGACTGTCCTTTTGTATTCTATCTTGTCCATAGTGCTCAGCTCACTTGCAATTTATAATTCCACTGGAAAACATCAGTTTAACACGTTAAATTAAGTTGGAACTGCATGACTTCCTCTTGAAAGGATGAGAGGGAGATGTCTTTACAAACAAACTGTGGGGTCTGCTGGTAGATAAGGCCGGATATTGATAGTTGAAAGGAGTAATGGGAGGAACCATAAATTTCATAGGAATTTCACCAATCGCCAACTGACACAGACTGTTACTCACCCAAGGCCATGCTAAATTTCTGGACTTTGAGAAAAAGAGCAGAGACAGAAAGAATAAGAAGATGGGGGGGGGGGGGGGGGGGCAATCCACATTAGATGGGGTTTTCATCAGGTGATTGGCGGAAGCTGTACCTCTCAAGTACCTCAGCCAATGGGGAAAGAGAGGAATATGCAGCTGAGAAATTAGGATAGAAAAAAGGCTGCATCCTCTAACAATTTGAGAGACCCCATGGAAATGCACCACGGCCTCTCCCTTTATTCATGAATAAAGTTACAGGACTCCTCTGTCTCCTTTTTGGACATAAACCTCTGGTGTTTGTGGATTAATTTTCCTAACACTCTGACTATATTTCAAATTTCAATCTTTCCACTTATGAATAATTTTTCAATTGCTTTATCACTCCCTCATAAAGTATTATAAACCTGTTGGGATTAATATAACAGTTTGGGAAATGTCTGAGCTGCAGGTCATGTGATCAGGGAAGCAGCCTGTGATTGACATGACCCTGCTTCATGTGTCAGTCTGTGATTGGGTAAAGCAGAGCCTGTGGACCCCGCCCAACCAGAGATGTGATTGGATAAGAAGGTTTGTGGTTGGCAGCTCTGTGGGGTGGACAGCTAATTGGCATTTATCCTGGGAAAATGAAAGTATAAAGTGACACAGTTTTTGAAAATAAATGGGGGGAGGGGGGATTTCTTTGAACCAGCTAATAAGATGTCTGTCTCCTCTTTTCATTGTCACAAATGGCTCTGCCCATATTGGGACATATCAGGCAGAAAGTAAAAAGGACACCCATTGCTACATAAACCCAGATTTAATAGTACCTTATACTAGTGTTTATTAAAGATGTTTTGTTGTTGTTGCTTGATGTTAATAACACTGAGTGCCAATATAACAGCATCATAACACTTGACCCTATCAATTACAGATCCAGTCTTCCTCCCATAGCAATTTTACCATTGGCTTCAATAGAAGCAGGATACAGTCTCAGATCCAAATATTAATGAGACTTCCATAGAATTCATACTATTTAAGCAAGATATTACATATAAAGAAATCAGGAAAATTTGATTTATCAATGTTAAAATTGTACATTTTGAATTTCTCCCTGGAGACTTGTGTATTCCGATTGAAATGTACTTGAAATGTGTCAGAGTTTTGATCCAGACCTTCAGTCTTGCCTCTGTTCTTTGTAATTTAATTAAATAGGTCAGTTCTGCTTTAAAATACACAAATACACCTCCACACATACATATATGTTTCTTCAGAGTAACTGCACATTATTATTTGAATTTATCAAAATACACATTATCTTCAAGCTCAGTTTTTCAAAACATCTTCTGTAATGAGATACCTAATTATGCAATTCTGTTGATATAACATTTTGATAGCAATTCTACAAAGATATATTAAATCCCATTTCAAGCATTCAGATGTTTTCAAACAAACTTTACTTTTGTTAGGATGTATATAAAAACTTACCTTGGTCCTCAAAAAAAAGCAAAATAATTTCTGATTTTAAAGAAGAACCATGCATTTATCACTGTCTTTTTAATAAACAAAACAAACCACTATGTAGTAAAGTGTCAAAAAACAATAAAAGCTCACATCTCACATTCATATGCCTGCACATATTTCTAGTTGTTGTTTCCATGTTCCATATATGCATTGTTAAGTGTTATTGATAGCATTCTGTCAAAGGTTATGTATTTCAAAATTGTACACATACCAAGGCTGGTACAGAACCTGCTCATAGATATCCAAACATGAACAATAATTTTGTACTCTGTAATTTGAAAAACTGAATAATATACTTTGTACTTTCTATCTGCAAAGCATTTTTAAAACATTTGCTAACTACCTCAAGATTTTATGAGATAGAGAAATAATATTATGCACATAAAGGGGAGGAAACTAACTTTAATTTTAGTTTATGGATACACAGCCTAACTACACACTGCTTAAACATTTCAGAGCTACTCTACAACTACTGCTTTCTGTAGATAAAAGTATGCCATGAAATTCTGCACCTTTCAAGTGTATAATAATTAAGAAATCTTCTTTAACTGAGGATGTGGCCTCCAAAGTCCAAATCAATATCTACTGAAATCATCCAATATACTCTTTCTTGCCTTATATCTAGCACCTTCAGTGATATTCTATTCCTGCTGAAGAAAAACATGGATGCTGACTCCACTGGAGTAGCAATATTATCCCTAGATTTCTGGGCAAGAGAATCTAGGCAATGGGGAACAAACAAAATTCAAAATTTCTGAAGACAATGAGTAGCTAGATGTAATGTTATTATAGGTTACCCAACATTAAAAAAGGAAACAAAATTTACAGTACCAATGTTAATGCTAATTACTACTGTACTGGGTCTGACTGAAGTAAAGCTCACAGCCCTCACAGTGCTGTGCTTTGCATTAGTAGCTGGAAGGGTGCTGGTAACAGACCAGCGTTTTGGCTACTGCTGAGCGGCGCTGCCCATCTGACATTCCTTCCCCCCTCAAAGGTGTTAGGAAATTAATCCATGTCGTGGTTTACACCTGATTTTTCCCAATCCGAGTCATGGCACAAAAAATGTCGTGTGTTTGGACTGTGCTGAAAGCCAAAAGCACTGACCCAGACATTCTCTCCTTCCCCCACCAGAGAGGGAGGAGGAGGGCAAAGCCCAATTAACAAGAAAATTTAGGCTTTCAGATAACATAACATAATACATAATTGAGAGAAGGATATTATGTGCTCCAGAAGAATGGTCAGACAGGCTGAATAACTTAAGTTGCAAAATAGTTTTTACTAAAAACTAAGAATACTACGCACGGGGAGGGGAACAAAGAGGGAAAAATTTCAAGGAGAAGAAAAATAAAAATGGACATTTTAAGATACCTGTTATCCTTTCCGGGACCAGTCTCTTTCCCAGGTCCTCCCTCTCCAGCCCACTGTTTCCCGCAACACAGGGGAAGGAATGAAAGTCTAACATAGATCAAACTACTCATTACGGTTGTCATCCAGCATACATAGGAGAAGCGTTCTTACAGCTCCAAGCTGTGAAAGTTCTTTTCCCAAGAACAGTCAGTGTATAACTGTTGAAGGCAAGGGATTCTTTTCTTTACCTCGTAGGAGAAAGGAAAGAATGTTCTCCAAGGCCAAACTGCATTGTTTCGGCGGTTAAGGCCACTATCTCAAATCCTGGCAGAACAGCTTCTTCTGAGATCCACTTGCTTCAGATACATAGGGCGGGGGCATCTCCTCCTCCCGCAGAACACATTTTCTTTAGCATCAACTCGCTTCAAAAGTCTGTGGGGGGGGCCAAGCCTCTTCCTCTCTTTTTTTGACTCCTGATCAGTTCAGTCCGGTCCTCAAAGCAGCAGGGTTCTTTTCCTCAGAGCAAGGTGCTCTCCTTTTCTATACAGGTCTTCACTGAGAAATAGTCTTTAGAGAACAGCTTGTTTTCTCCATGTTCGAGAACCACAGCAACAGCACAGCAACTCACCATCTTCTACCTACTGTGATCTTGGATATCCATTTTTCTTCTTACATCTCCTCACCTTCCTGCTCTGTTTTCCCCAGTGCATGATACTAAAACTCATAAAAACCTAAAACTAACATGGCGGCCCCCTATCTTGTTTGAATTCTTCTTAAATACAAGACCATACGTCATCACAGAGGTGTAACTAGCCTGTGCAATTGGCCAGGCCTGATGGGCAGCCTGTCCATCAACCTCAGAGCCATAATGGATTGCTCTAAAAAAGGGGGTAGGGCTCCTTTTGCTGGAGAAGAAGAGAAAGCTCTAGAACTTCCTCACAGCAGCATTTTGTGGTTTCTTGGTCCTCCCCCCACCACCAAAAAATCGGACCAAGTAAAACCATGACAATCCACAAGCACCAGAGGTTTATGTCCAAAAAGAAGACAGAGGATCCTGTAACTTTATTCATGGATAAAGTGAGAGGTCATGGGATTTCCATGGGGTTCCTCAAATTGTTAGAGGACACAGCCTCTTTTATCCTGAATTTCCCAGCGCAGTTTCCCTCTCTCTTTCCCCAATTGGCTGAGGTACTTGAGAGTAAGGCTCCCCCGAAACACCGATGAAATCCCCCCTTCTATCATACATTGCCCCCTTTCAATATACATCTCTGTCTCTCTCTTGTAGTCTATTAACATAGTCTGGGATAAGTCAATAAGGAATTCCTATGGAAATTCTTCCCATTGTTTCCTTCTATCTCCCAGTATCAGCCTTATCTTAACCCCAGAGTCAGTGTGTTTATAAAGACACTCCCTTCTCATTCCTTTCAAAGGGTATGGGAGTGGGCAAGAACCTCGGGGGGACACAACCAGGCCAGCTGACCCAAATCAACCAAAGGGATATTCCATACCATATGACGTGAGCTCAGATTTATAAAGCTAAGGGAGAGAGGAGGAAGGAGGGGCATTAGTAACTCTTCAATGTCTGCCTCCCAGAGGAACCATCATGTATGCTGGAGCCCTGCTTCCCAGGAGGTGTCCATCCATCGCATGCTGATGGGAAGTAGAGACTGACTTTTTTTCTTAGCTTATGCATGCACAGACTCTCATTTATTTCTTTCCTTTCACTACAATAAAACTGCCTTATCTCACCCACTGGTTGTTTTCCATCTTATTTTCTCCCCTGTCCCATTGGGAAGGGGAGTGATAGAGTGGCTTAGTGGGCACCTGGTACTTAGCAAAGGTCAACCCACTACAACTACTGAATCCATTACAGCAACATGGGCAAATACAGAACTACTGCTCCTGCATTAGGGTTCCCTTTTCTTACAACTTAATAGGCATTTTAAGTGTTTATGGTTCCAGGATCAACATGCAATTAGGTCAGTGGAACACTGATGATGATGCTTCATACAAAATGTTGACTTTCTTTGTCTTATTGAAAGAAAAGCCAATATCAAGAATCATTTATTTATTATGACACTTTTCAATCAAATATAAAAAAAATTAATAAGCTCATCATGGCACTTGGAATAATATTGCACTTTCATATTACCCAACTCCAAATTGTATCCAGAAAAGTTTATGTCATGTGCAATTTGTATAAAAGACTTTCATTGTTAAGAAAAGTAGTTAAGTTACTGTTTATCCTAATAACTACAAATTAACTCACGAAAGTATAGGGGTTTTTCCCAGTGGTAAAATGCACAAATTGTGAAAGTAAAATTATTATTTGGAGACATCTAAACACATGTTAAAAATAGCTGTTCTTCAGAAAGGTCAGTCAAGGTTAAAAGGTGCAAATTCAACCTATATTTTCTTCAACTTGTTTTCTGTCTTGCACATGCTGTCTGAGTCCTTGGCCCAAGTCCAAACAACAATTCTGGTTTTAGCCAGCATGGGGGTTCCACGAACACAAGCTGGTCACAGTCCCTGCTTTAGTCAACAATCTTTTACTTCTCATTCTGCTTTGACAAACACAGTCAATGTTAAGTAAGCAATATACCCTGTCTAGCAAGCACTTAGAGATATCTGCTGTTTAGCAAGCACTTTCTAACAAGTTACCCTGTAACTTCTAAATTCCCTGCATCACCTGTTTTCCTTTATCCCATATTTTTGCCTGAAAGCCTGTGATTTTTTTAAAGCTGTAATAATTCGGAGGAAGGGGGGTCATATTCACCACTCCAAAAAAAATCCCTACCTTCATTAACAAACACCTGTCTTTCAAAACAAGACACTGCTAATTTACTTAACTTATAAAACTGTATTCACACCATGCGGGGGTGGGTATTTTCCATATTTGTCCCTTGGAGGCCTCCAATAAAGACCACATTTTATATTACGTCCTGTATTAATATTATCTCCAAAGTGTGTTGTTTTATTTCTAGGTCTTTAAGGCATCAATATTCTGCAACCCAAAACAGGACTGGAACCTGGTAGCATCCCTCCGGATCAGATACATCTTGCAAGGAATTCTTTCCTGCCGGCAACTTTTCAAAGAATTCCCCTGCAATGGCCTGATGTGAGGAGCCATGGTCCCGGGAATCCGCAGGAGGTAACAGAAAAGCAACTCTTTTCATTGTGTATTGTATAATTGTGTATTGTGTGTTGTGTAATTGTGTGTGTATTATCTGTGTAATTTCAGTAACTGCTAGCAATTTCCAGAAAGTTTGGGTTCTTAGGAACCAAATTGCGACCTTTTGTGGGATTCCACTGGTTTTGTAAAGTCTGTGTGGTCGCTTATTTTGGCCTGGCGTGGCGTGGAAGGGGTGCTTGCTTTTGAAGTGGTTTCTCAAGAGTTTTTTCCTTTCGCTGCTTTTCGCAGCTCACCCCAGCTCAGCTGGGGGGGAAGGGAGGCGGTGTGTGTGTCTGTGTGAGTAAGTAGTGTGTGTGCTGTGTGAATGATGTGTGTTTGCCACTGGCTGAGTTTGGTGAGAAGGAACAAATGGCCCTCCAAATGTTTTTGTGTTTAGTACGTATGGGTTTTGATTGTTGTGTTCGCCTGGCGACGCCTGGGCTTCAGCGTAGTCTGGACAGGTTTTTCGGAGCGGCCGGGGTAAAGGGGGGAGGGGCGCCCACCTCCTATATTGTAGTGAATACGGGCGGTGTTTCATCTGTGGAAAGATAGGTCCCGGACCTCAGCGAGTGTGGAGCAGGCAGTTCGGAGGGAGCCCAGCTTCTGCTGTGAGCAAGGAAGGATTTTTTTTTAATTTTCCCCGGAATTTTGGGGCATGGGCGGCTCCCGGAGCCGCTGCCGAATTGCCCGGACGGCGCCGTGAGCTAGCAGGCCACGTCCCCCGTGATGGAGGCGGGGGGCAAGCGCTCTGAGAGCAGCGGCTGAGGTGGCTCCTGCCGTCGCCCTGGCAACGGCCACGGCCGGGAGATGGGGCGGAGAAGGAGAAGCCTGTGCAACACCAGAACCGGGGCCTGGCCCGGGGCCACCGGACAGGCTGCCACCGTACGGCCGCGCCCTGGCCTACCTACCACCCCTGGGCCCCGCCCGCACAGCCCCTGCCGGGCCTGGGAATGCAAGACCTGCAGGCGGTGACATGACCCCCCCCTGGGCGGCGCCGCTTCTGCTGCCGCTGGGGGCGGAAGAAGAGGCAGGGCTGTACCTCTCGGAGAAATTGATGTAACCCTTGTGGGCAGGATCACAGCTACCACGATGGACGGCACTGTTGCGGTTTCCTTAGTAAGGGCTTTTGTTTTGAATATAAATGGAAGCGGCTGCAGGCAGCGGGAAGGGGCGAGCATGGGCGAAGTGAGGCGCGCGGCACCTGTGACGACGGGAGTGTCCCCAGGTGTGTCCCCGCCGCGTTCCGTCCCGCACGGATGGCGACCGACAGGGAAATCCATCGTCTGGGCTGCCAGGCTCTGGTTGGAGCAGCCGCTCCTGCCCCGCCGTGAATGTGGTCTGTGGGAATGGGGTTACGCTATCTGCCCCTCTCCTCTTTGCTACCCAAGAGGAGAAGGCGGGGTCCAGCTATGGGCCAGTTGCCCGGTCTGGCAGGATCAGTGTGCCTTTTAAAAGACACATTGGGTCCAAAGAGGAAGAAGCAGCATTTCAGGCTCCCTTGAGACAGGCTATAATCAGAGTCCTGGTTTAATGAACGCCTTAGAAGGGAAACTAAGTCAAGATACTGTAATTATTAGTGCCACAGGGGTAAATGAGATGAGACTTTTCTTCCAACCTTTGAAAGGTGAAATGGGAAAACACTGGGTGATTCATCAGTTTCTCTATTTGCCAAATTATCCTAAGAAGAATCTATTGAAATTTTACAAAAGGGGGAGAATAACAGATAGCTTAGGATGGTTTACTGTATTAAATTTTTAAAATACCTTCTCCTGCATTCCCGCAAATAAGAAAGGCCAAGAACTCTTCTGTTAAGTGTAAGAATCCTGAAACAGGGAAAAGGAGCCAGCTCACCGAGACAGTCCTACCTGAGGGTTTCAAGAACAGCCGACCTATATCCAGAAATCAGCTGGCAAAGGAACTGGAGAAGGCAGCAGCTAAGAATTGCTGCATTCAACCAGCAGCCAAGAATTGCTGCATCTAACAGTTGCATCCAACTCACTGTTTGTTCTGTGAACATTGACGACAGGTACCCCAAGCCATATTACTGTAACAGGGTAATGTTATTCTGAAAACATTTGCTGACAATCTTGGTATGTCTCTGTCCTTGACACTAACTGATAATGTATC
>VKON01002654.1:13947-28199 GCA_009741485.1 Malurus cyaneus samueli
AACAACTGTAATGAGTATGTTTGATCTTGTTAGACTTTTCATTTCCTGCCCCCTTGTAAGCGGGAGACATGGTAGGGGGGTGGAGAAGGTGAACTGAGACAAGAACGGGTCCCGAAAGAATAACAGGTTGTCTTAAAGATGTCCGTTTTTTTTCTTCTCCTATAAATTTTCCCTAATCTTGCTCCCCTCCCGGTGAGGTAGTATTCTAGTAGTTTTATAATAATCTATTCTAAAACTTTAAGTTATTCAGCCGTCTGACCCATTTTCTGGAGCATAACAATCATTTCTCTCAATTAAGTTACGTGTATCTGTAAACCATAAATTCTGTGTATAATTGGTGCTCTTTTGTCCCCCTTCTCCTCTGGTGGGGGAAGGAGGGAACATTGTGGGTGCTTTTGGCTTTTTGGCTTTTGGCCCAGTTCAAACCACGAACAAATGGTTTTCTATGGTCTTTAAACAGTCACACTCATCACTGCTTTAGAAAGTCAGTGATTGCCTCAATTTTTCAAATACAGTGAAACCTTTAAATATTATTAAAAAGTAATTATATAAATTTCCTGTGCTTCTAACTGAAGTTCATTATACATATATATCAGTGCATTTATTTATAATTCACTGCACTTTGACAGTGAAACTTAGATTCGCACTAAAGCATAACAATCAGTAACAGTTTTTGGCAAAATGATTTAAAATTCATGAGACATTCCTAACTTCAAAACCTAGAAATGCATTATTCTTTTATTGTTTCCCCTTAATTAAGGGCCACAAACAAAAATACTAAAATCAAATGTTAATTTATTTTGGAAATAGCTTTTTATTATTTAACTCTTTCACATGGGTTACAAATGAAATGTCACAAACAAAAAGTCTGAAGTCACATTTAAAGAGACTTCAGACCCAGGGAAGAATGCAAAAAAGTTTTTGGAGAAACAGCGTAGTATACCTCTAGTTCCAATCCCAGTCATGCGAAGACGTTAGGAAGAGACCAACAGCGCAAAACCCATAAATATTATTGGTCCTAGGACCCAGTACTATGCCACCAAAACTTCGTTGGGCCTTGGTTTACTAACTCGCACGGGTTCTAAGCCTGGAAGAGCCTTTGAGATCGATGGAGCTTGAGGCCTGACAGGCACCACCTGGTCCATAATCAGTGGAAAACGACATCTCTGGGCATGAAGAACTGAAGGGGCTGATGGCAGAAGCTTTAAAGAACTTAGAATGATAGAGGGGAATGGGGACCACCACAGAATTGCAGTAGGTAAGGCCGAGATTTGGCATGGCATTGACCTGAATGTGGCATCGCTGAGTGGTGATTACCAGAATGATTCTTCTTCCTTTTACCAATCATTATCCTTTCAGTATTATTATAGTCTCTGGTAAGAATTATTGTCTGTATAGTTCATATAGTTCCTATGCTAGCCCCCAGAACAATACCTTTTCCCTACCCTCGGATAGGCAAAATCCGTAAAAACAAAACACTTCCAGAGCTCCCAAAAACCCAGGGTTCACAGGCCCCTTCCTATCGTTGGTCTCAACTGAGCCAAGGTTGAAACAGCTTCATTGAGCACATTTTCATAAATATACCCCAATGTTTAGTTTCTTCTAAAGGGGGGGGGGCAACAGGAAGAGGTGTAGAACCAAAAAGGGGAACTTACTTTCATCACTTTGGCTTCTAATGGGAAAATTCGTTGAAATTGGAGAGGTTTAGGATTTCTCCTTTTTCCCTCTATGGGAATTTTTTTCCATTTCGTTGCATAAAGAATTACACTAATGGGATGGAAGTCAATCACCGTTAATAAGTTAGATACTTAATAGAAAAATACATAAGATTAAAACTTTGCCACAGCTTTACGGGAGGGTAAGAGGTTCCTCGAGGGCATATCGGTCCTATCTCGAGGTTTTTTCTCTCTGTGGGAGAGCGATGTTCAATCCGGAAATATGGGCTTAGGGAGGGGTGGGGGCGGGGGACGGAAGGTGACGTGACTCAGTAATGGGTAGTAATTAGGGGTTTAGAACATCATAATCTCCACACCTCTGCTATGAGCTGAACGATGGGACGGGATGTACCAGTTGTCCTTCGATGGGGAGAATGCAGCTTCCGCTGCTGCCGCTGCAAGACGGCAGCGGTCCTGCCCATATGATTGCACTGTTGCTACACCTGTGGACTTCTGTTCCCCTAGCTCGTCGTAAAAACCCTTGTATTTTTCCAGCTCTTAACCTTGGTATCAAGTCTCTTGATACACCTCATACTACAGCCGAGGATCTCTGCTTGTCTCTTTGGCCATCTGGCTGTCCGAGGTTCCGTGCTATCAGCTTCCTTTGCTATCCAGGCAGTACCAGGATGGGTCCCGTGGAGTTCGTAGAGGAAGTGTTTATTCTCCATCATATTCTCTGCCCCGGCTGTGCCCGCCGCGCCACCATTGCCACAGTGAGAGATGTCTAAACCATTCTGAGAGCGATGTATCCTCGGATAGACACCAACAAATACTCACCTCTGCTAAGAGAGAAAATTCCTGCTAAGGAAAATCTAGTTAGACAACTCTGAGCAACATGCACCGACCAGGAAAGCCGACAACCAAGCGCCGCGCCATGACCGGCGCGGATGTTAAGTATCTGCTCCCTAAGAATGGGTAACAGTACTCCAAACAGCTGAAAAATCTACGGGCCGCATCATCAAAGTAAAAAAATAGAACACGTCAGAGAGATGATGAGTCTCTAGGCTCGCCTAAAGAACCGTACTAGTAGTCACTAGAGGTAATTAGGGATTATGGCAGCAGGTCGGTTATGGAAGTGTTTAGGCAAATCAATTATGTGTGTGTATTGTGTTGCTCCTGGCTAACGATCTCAGTCATCATCAGCAACCTACGTCTCAGATGATATATAGCGCGCACAATAGCTCTGTGATCCAATAGAGAACCTGTGATGTCCAAATAACTGCCAAGCACTTATGTACTACTATACTTTAAAGTCCTGCGATGAGTACATGACCCTAACGTGGTTCCGATATGACTGCTGAGTGTGACTGTTTAAAGACCATAGAAAAGGCCTATTTGTCGTGGTTTGAACTGGGCCAAAAGCCAAAAAGCCAAAAGCACCCACGATGTTCCCCCCCTTCCCTCCACCAGAGAGAAGGGAGAGCAAAGAGCCCAATTAACACGAAAATTTATGGTTTTCAGATAACATAACATAATTGAGAGAAATATATGTATATGCTCCAGAAAATGGTCAGACAGGCTGAATAACTTAAGTTGCGAAATAGATTTATTACTAAAACTACTAAGAATACTACCACACCAGGGAGGGGAACAAAGATAGGGAAAAATTTATCAGGAGAAGAAAAAAAAACGGACATTTTAAGACACCTGTTATTCTTTCCAGGGACCCGTCTCTGTCTCAGGTCATCCCTCTCCACCCCCCCACCATGTCTTCCCGCATACAAAGGGGGGCAGGAATGAAAGTCTAACATAGATCAAACTACTCATTACAGTTGTCGTCCAGCATCATAGGAGAGGCGTTCTTACAGCTCCAAGCTGTGGAAGTTCTTTTCCCAAGGAAAAATCAGTGTATAACTGCTGAAGGCAAGGGATTCTTTTCTTTACCTCGTAGGAGAAAGGAAAGAATGTTCTCCAAGGCCAAACTGCGTTGTTTCAGCGACGTAAGGCCACTATCACAAATCTCCTGGCAGACTACAGCTTCTTCTAAGCATCCAGTTGCTTCAGACGTAGGGCGAGGGCACCTCTTCCCTCCCCGCAGAACACAATTTCTTCTTAGCATGAACTCGCTTCAAACATCGTGGGGAAGCCAAGCCACTTCCCCCTTTTTTGGCTTCTAATAAGTTCAGTCCAGTCCTCAAAGGCCAGGTATTTTTCCTCAGAGCAAGGTCACTCTCTTTTCTATACAGGTCTCTCATTGAAGAAATAGTCCTTTAGAGAACAGCTTGTTTTCTCCATGTCCAAGCACCACAGCAACAGCACAGCAACCCATCCCATCTTCTCCTCACTGTGATCTTGGGTCTCCACCCCCCTTTTCTTCTTACATTCTCCTCACCCTCCTGCTCTGTTTTCCCCAGGCATATTTACTAAAACTGAATATAAACAACTAAAACTACATCGGCCGCCCTATCTTGTTTGAATTCTTCTTTAAGTACAAAGATAATAACATCATCACAGGGTGTAACCAACTGTGCAACTGGCCAGGCCTGAATTGTTCTATCTCTGTCCATCAACCTGCAGAGTCATTGATGATTGGCTCTTAAACCAGGGGCAAAGCTCCTTTCTGGAAGTATGAGAAAGTCTTATATATCTCCTCACAGAGCCATCTTGTCTGCCCCATCTCTCTCCTGACGCGACCGATAAATCGGAGCCATAGTATAATCCATGACACGTATCCTAACATCTCCAAGTCCAACCACTTAGACCATTCTCCTATCTATCTATCTATCTATCTATATATATCTCCCATGAATATGATTATTTCTCTCTGCAGCCTTTTCCATCCTTGACAGGACCATTTGTGAAGAAATGTTTGTAATATCCAATCTAAAGACCTTCTCCTGGTGGCAAATTGAGTATTTCCTTCAACCTATTTCTACTTGTTACTTGAGTGAATGACTGACACCCACTTCTACTCATCTCACTCAATAAGTATAAGCCTCCCCTGAGCCTCCTTCTATGCGAAACAAACCCGTGCCGCGTCGTTGGTCGAGTCTTCATTATTATCTCTGCTTCTCTACCAGGTTGTTGCTCTCTTTGGATGTTACTCTAGCATCTTATGTCTGTCCATGAGGGGCCCGGAAATCCTGAACCGAAGTATTAGAAGTATGGCTCAACCTATGCCAAACTGGAGGGAGATCACTTCCTAGTCGGCTGTCCATCTTCTTTCTGATACAATCCACGATGCCCAGTGGCCTTCGTTGCCACCTCGCCCACGCTGGCTCAAGTTCAGCCAGCTGTGCCAACATCTCCAGGTCCTCCTTGCAGCAGCTTCCAGCCACCCTTCCCCAAGGCAGTAGTTATGGGTTGTTGTGACCCGAGTGCAGTACTCAGCACTTTGCCTTGATGAATCTCATACAATCGGCCTTGGCCCATCAATCCGACCTAACCAGATCCCTCTGTATACATTCAGACGGACTGAGACGGACACCACACTGGTATGTGAAGACTTTATTGTGCAGTTGTAAATTCCTGACATATATCATAAATTAACATTGAAGTAATTCTACTACAACACACTCCAATCAATTATCTTCGTCGGAGAAATTCCTTTTATGTATTGGGTAAACAATACCCTTTTACAGTAGCAGCATGTCTTTTTAGTCTCACCGACACTGGATTACAAAACTTTCGTGCCTACCTACTTCACTCGTGATCAGTTATGTTTACTAATTCCAAGGCTTCTTCCGCAGCAGGGACAGGAGATAGGCCTGACTTTCAAGGTCTGTTGTTTTGCTGCTACCACTACGAATAATCTGTAACCCCATATCTCCCCCTTTTTGTTTAATTATGAGAAGGGTTCATGTACTCTAAAGCGCGAACAGTCTGCACCTGTAAAGTCATTATCTTAGCAAGACTACCGATCATTTGTTGAACACAAGATAAAATACATGGCATACATATCACAATCCATAAGAACCCATCAAAAACAACCATGCCACTGACAAAGAGACCCACAGCATAAGAAACCAAAAAGGTGGAGTTCAATGTCCGTAGGAAGAGAACTGCTTCTTCTGCATTTGGAAATGAGTGGTTACTGTTCCAGAGCTCATATGGCCAGAGCTCCAGCGCTGTGCAGTTTAGGCAGGAGGGAGCCCATCACCTGGCAATGCTGACTGACACTACTGAATGTCTTTCTGGAAGCATGGAGCAAAGAATGACTGAAGAACATGTGTTCTCAGTTATTCATCAGAACACAACAAGCTTGGTAGGCCAAGAAGGTGTTCTCTGGGGCTGATGCCATTCCTGTACTGCACATCAGGATGTCAGTTCTTTGTTGTAGTTGTTTCAACATCCTTCATGTTATCCCTGGGTTCACTCACGTGCTGATGGCTGGTGTGGTGTCTTTAGCTGGGGTATCGAATTATTGGACTGGTCCCTCCGGTACAGTTTTACCTGGTGAGCAGGCACCGCCTTGGACCTGACAGCAATAGAACACAAGCATACCCTCTCCCCCAGGTTACTAAATCATCTGGGCCTTGGCATTGCCCACCCAATTGTGGATCCTTGCATAAAACTTTTGGAAATCGGTTCTGTGCATGCAAACCTTCAGAGCAGTATCACTCTGCCAGGTATCATAATTGATGATCTCTGTTCAAAAAAATGTAGTGTAAATATTGCATTATCTAATTTTTCTTTAGGGGGCATATTCCTCTTTTTTGTTTTAATAACATGTGCTTCTCTTAGTATGAACATCAACACAAAAGCAAAACAATACAGGTAACAAAGTAACAGGTAACAAAGCTCACCATGTGCTCAGCGTTAGCACCTAGCAAAAACAAGCAAGGCAATACATGCAATCAGTAGTACACCAGTGAAAGGATAGTCATTTAGAAAGATGCATTTATCAACTGCCTAAACACTTCCCTATTGCCCAGGGTCTGCAATAGCTGGCTAGCCCCATTTCACAGGCAGGACCTGGAGAACCTTTCCCGGGCAAGGCTTCCAAATTTACCCTGAAGGGGTTCCAGCTTTGATAAGCCCAAATTGGCAAGTTAAAGTGACTTGATTACATTTTTAGTGCAGAAACACCTGGGTCTGTTGGCATACTTCCCAACCAGCCAGGGCCAGGGCTTGGCCAGAGCCTAGGCCTCAGCTGGGAGGGATTCCCTAAAATATCCTACAATCAGGCTTCTATCAATCCCAGTTGTGAAAGTTTCTTAAAATGATACATTTCTTGCAGAATGACTACACAGGGTTATGTAAAAGTTTCTAAAACAGCCATCATTGTCAGTTATTTTTAGCTAAATAATCAATGGTACCGTAAACAAACTACAAACAACCAAAAGAATGCATGCAACATCAAATAATAGCTTCTGGATCATGCCCTTCACAAAAGCTCCGTGAATTCATGTCATTACAGTATAAAATACATCCAGAATTTGTATCCAGCCAATAGTACTTCTAAAAGGAAAAAAAAACCTAGATTATATTTTTCCACACATCTATGTATATATGACATGAAGCGAATAAAAGCAAGAAAGAAAGCACTAAAGCTCTTAAAATAAACATATTCTGGAATTGTACTTATCTTCTGTGCCACCTAGGAAACAAAAACTTTGTTTAAAGACTGCTTACAAATAGTCATCTTAATTACAGATCAGAACATTTGCATCCATAGAACTATGATGAAAAATTCAGGGCATCTAGTAACCGCATTTGTACATACTTTTATACAAACTCATCCTCATGTTCTTAAACAGTGCTCTCCAATTTCGATCATAATGTTCAGTGGGTCATCTTACCTATAACAAAAAAGACTCCATATTTTCCAATTTAAATGAGCAGTTTTGAAAAGAATTTAAACTAATCCACATAAACTTAAGTCACTTAAAAGCAACATCAACCTAAATCTTGACAAACTTAACAGAAATTAAGCATGATCAGACTAACCGTAAGAGACGTAACTTTAACATCACTTAAACTTAAAGCCGAAAGTAAAATTTAACTCATTAAAAACTTAACAGCACTAAACTTAAAATATACTTAAAGAACTTGACTAACAGAATTTATATTAACAAATATAACCATTATTACCCTAAAGTAACAGAAACTTAACTGTAATAGAACTTCAACTTAGCAGAGCTTAAAATTAATTAAATGCTAACTCAACAACATGTAAGTTAGCCAAGACTTCTGTGATTGAACTTAGTTAACAGATCTGTGAAAGCTACAAATCTTAACTTCAGCATCACTTAAATTTAACATCAACTTAATCTTATTAGAACTGACGCCTAATGGCACTTAATAAATACTTAACTATGCATCAATGATTAGTATACAATTACTATAACACAGGTAACTCACTACAGACCTAAGTTGCAAATCTTTAAATACCTAGGAAGCTAGAAAAAATTCCGTATACTTGCTGCAGCACCTCACACACACGCATGCACACAGACAGAAAGAGTCTGTTCAGATTATACCTGTGGCAAATAGGTCAATCTTGGATTCAAGTTGAAGAGATACTTCTGAGCCCTTTGCATTTCACTGGGTACAGGGTTAAGCCTTAAATTTAAACAAACGGGATTGCAAAGTTAGAGTGTTACTTTAGAGTTTCAGGTACAGCCAAATTAAGCATGACTTCACTGCTACATAATAGAACTGAAAATTCTGTCAAACAACAGTTAAATCTAACAACAATGAAGGTCTTCTTTTTTTCTTGTTCTTTTAATTCTTTTTTTTTTCTTTTTTTTCTTTTTCTCTTTTTTTGCGTTTGTTTTTTTTGTTTTTTTGTATCTGTTTTTTCGTATTTTATGCCAAACACATCACAGTTGTAATTAAATAGCAGCAACATGAGACTCTAGTAATTTATATAATTTAGTTTTGAGGATAGCTCATGGTAACTATAACATATTGAAAATGCTTGTCATGTCATACCTTTCTGTAGATAAGTTACCAGTGATTTTTTCAAAGTGCAGCCTTACTCAGAAAAATGATAACATTGTATTTAAAACTTGCTCAGTTCAGAGATGGTAAGACAGCTTCTAGCTATTGTTATTACAATAGATTCGAGATATAAATACTTAAGGACATAACTATATAATACTGCCATGTTTTTTTCACATGTAACTTTGGGGGTTCAGTGGGAGGCTAAGACTGCGGTATGCACCTAAGCAGCCACAGTCACAGCCTTCACTGGCTCCAAGAGTGTGCTTCTGCATGCCGCACTGTTCCCTTCTTCCACAAGAACAGAGGGTATCAGAAACTCAGCCACTGAGCAGAGAGCACAACACTCATGGACAACTCTTTCATGAGATGATGTCACTTTTACTCACTTTTCTGGGCTATCAGTGTACTCAAGGAAGAAGAAACACACTTTAATCACTGAACAGCTGCAGTGGTTAGAAATGCTCTCACATGTTTCTTCATGGCAAAACAATCACCTTCAAATTGTCTGATTAAAGCTGTACAAGCAAACAGGTAAAAACAGCACTATTCTGTATGGTATTACAGTAGAGAATCTCGAGCTAATTGTATCCAACTCCTGAACAGCTTCTACAGATAACACACATGGAGTTAAGCCTAGCATGGCCTTACGCACTTAATTGCTCCTAGAAACTTTTATAAATCATTCAGTGTTTTGACATCAGTTAATTATTATGGCCTTACATTTGTCCAGTTAGTGATCACTGTAAATATTCCAAGATCTACTGAATTTGTCAAGGCTTTCTGAATTCACGCTGAGTAAAATTAAAATGCTCTGAGAGGATAGCCCAAAAATAATGCAATAAATGCTACTTTCCCAGTCTCTTATGGAATAAGAAAAAGAGAGTAGTCCAGCAACTAACAGGAGACAGTGTGCTACCTGAAATTAGTTGCTTTGGCATCCCAAGGACACACAGCTGGGCTATCAGCCATTCTGCAAAGCTTCTGTTGGATAGATGCCAACATATTCAGCTCCTTGAAACCTGGGCTGTGTACAGGAAATATAAATGTAACCCCATAGTGTTAACTGTGATGCCTCGGTTTTACCAGAGTTGGATGACATTACAGCCTCAATTTGCACATTGCAATAAAGCTAATGTAATATATGTATAAAACTGAGCAGAACTTAAAGTTACTTATTCAAGATAAACACTTCATGTACATCTATTGAACTTGCCAATCAAAGGATTGACTTTTCAACATATAAGCAGCCCCTCAATTACAAGAATACATGGTAGTAGCATGAAGGCAGAGGGAAAGCCTTTAAGCCTGGGATAACCCCAGAGAGAAAAAGAGCTGAGGTCTATCTACAGCAAAAGCTTTCAATAAGGTAAATTCTTGCCATTCATATACCAGTTCTGCATATTTGATCTAAGGACCATAGGATTCTCAGCTTGGAGGAGGCTTTTGACAAAGCTCGGATATCTTTTCCTGGAACTCTGGAAACACTGAAAAACCACAAAGCTGGTCAAGTCATAGCAAACCTGCTGAAAGTTATGAGCCTGGTCAGAGAGATGCACCTGTAGCTAGAGAACCAAAAGGAGAAGTCCTGAAATTTCTCAGTGACCACAAGGAGCAACAACTTTGTTAGATTCAGCTAAAGATAAAGGATCAAAAAAGTGAGAAGGATTCAGTCAGCCATAATTCTTAGAAGCTGTAGGCTCTGAGAAATCAGAAGGACTCTGACACTTCCTTTCACCAAGGCTTTTACAGCAATTTAAAACCAGCCACACAAGCACTTCCAGAATGGATGGTGTGATGGTACCAAAGCCACCATTACTTTGGATAATCAACAACAGTTGCTATTTGTGGCATTTCCAGCAATTCTAACCAAGGGAACTGCACCCAAGGCAAGAAAAGGTACTGCTGTTTTAAGGAGACATCGACATTTGTTTGGTCCTCTCTCAACTCGTTTACTCAACCAAGTAATTACTTGCTTTTCGGGAGCTATCTCTTCTTATGTTGCACAAGGCTTTTTTATGGGAAAATTAGAGACAAATCTAAAATATAACTCAGTTGCCAATAATATTTAAGCAAAGTACGGTTTGGCTTGTGAAACCCTGGTAGGGGCCCTACTGGCCCTCGGCACTCCCATGTGCAGAGCAAAGGTTCTGAGTCCCACTCGCTGCTTGGAGCCGTCTGCCTCCCCCATCACCCTCTGCAGCCCACTGATACACAGTGAGAACGAAGCAGCAGCGGGGGGCTTCAGCACGGGAAATGGGGGGGGGGGTGGTGAAAAAACAGCAGGGGGAGCGGTGAAACAGCCACTTCTGTACTGGAGTGACTTCTGTTCTCAGCACTGCTTCTTCAGGGAACTTTTCCTGCCTTCCTGGGGTGAGTTGCATTCCAGTGCTGCAGGGCTGTTCGTTTTGAGGGAGTACAAACTTCAGCAGATCACAGGGAAAGTAGCGAGGGGTCCACCATCACCGCACCATCTCTCCCAGTGTGGAGATACTGCAGCTGACCCCCCGGAACACCATCCCGGTTCCAGTGATTCACATAAGCCTGTTTTTCAATCTGGGCGATACAGCTGTCCTTATCTTATAGGCTGTGCCAGCAATTTGCTCTTGGCCAGATCGTAGTTAACCAAGAAAGTCCCCTGTAGTCATTGCGGTCTGAGTTAAGAGTCTATAGGGAGTTTGCAGACAGCATCCGGGGTGGTTCTTGAGACCCTGTTTCCTCATAGCTTCTAGGACCGTTCTCCACAAAGGGAGCAGGTCGGCCTGATCTCCCCTTGTAGCCCAATCCCATAGCTGGATCCTGATACTGTCCCATAGATCAGCAGTAAAAATGCTCACAGAGGTTACCCCTTTGCCATTGGCTGCCGTCCATCTCAAAAACTGCTTAAGTGAATGAGAGGACAGAGTCTTATGTTTTTCTAGAAGCTCTTTCACAAGTTCGAAAACGGACTGCTCCTCTTTGGAAAATATATGTCCCATTATCCCACGGCTCATCTAATCTCCCAAGGTGATTGATTGCTGGCAGCTGCTTCCTTTCAGCAGAACTTCAGTTCCATGGGATTTTCGTCGCTGGACAGCAGATAGCCGAATTATTGCTTGCCTCACGTTGGGCGCCATTTGCAACGAATGAGGCACGGACTCCACGTAGGCTTGTGAGACGTGAAGACGTTTATTGCACAGTAGAAAATTCCTTCTATATTGTAAATTAACCTGGAAGTAATTCTACACTACAACACACTCCAATCAATTACCTTGTCTCAGAATATTGCCTTTTATGGTACTAGGTAAACAATACCTTTTACAGTAGCAGTGTTCTTTTAGTCTTGCATGAACTAGTAGTTACAAACTTTTCTTGTGGCCTACCTACTTCACTCATGATCAGTCATGTTTACTAATTCCAAGGCTTCTTCCGCAGCAGGGACAGGAGATAGGCCTGACTTTCAAGGTCTGTTGTTTTGCTGCTACCACTACCAATAATCTGTAACCCCACGTACCATGGACCAGGTAATCAAGGGAAAAGCCTCACCATCAGATGTATGAAGAACCACAGAAGGCTGAAGTGATTGCATGGATGAGAACTCTGGAACTGAGCAAAGGAAAGAAGGTAAAAATATGGATTAATTCTGAATATGCATTTAATGTGTGTGCCCATGGACTCATCTGGAAGGAAAGAGGACTGGCAACTATTCAAGGTAATGGAATTGAACACACTGAACAGATCCATACGTTGCTACAGAATATTTGGGAGTCTAGAGAAGTAGCTTTTATGCATTGCAAAGCTCATCAAAATGGGGAAACAACTCCCGAATTAGGGAATCATTTTGCTGATGAAATAGTAAAAGGGGCTGCAGAAAAAGGCATCTCAACAGTGGTGCCACAGAAGGAAGTTGATCTGTTAAGGTTTACCCCAAAGTGTGATCAGAAAGACCATCAGTTAATTGAGTCCCTTAAAGCTGAAATCAAAGAAAATGAATGTACTTTTACACCAGAGGGACAGATTGTAGTCCCACCTCAGCAAGAACATGAAAGCACCCACAAGGGAACAGAGAACCTTTTGAATTATCTGAAGAAGGCAGTAATAAAAAGGGAAATGAGTGATATTGTACAGTCTATAACAAAAAAAAATGTGAAATCTACTGTAGAAACAATCCCAACATGAGCAAAAGAGTTGTGTTAGAAATAAAAGAGGCAGGGCATCTTCCTGGAGATTATTGACAAATAGATTTTGCTGAGTTACCGTGCAAAGAATACAGGTATGTATTGGTGTTGGTTGACACCTTCAGTGGATTGCCTGAAGCTTACCCCTGTCATACTAACAGAGCAAAAGAAATGGTGGAAGTTTTGTTCAGTCATATAATTCCAAGGTTTGGGGTTCCTTTGGAGTTGTCATCAGATAGGGGACCACACTTTATTGCAACAGTGGTCAGGGAAATTAGGGGAAATTTGATTTACAGAGGTATTTAATAGCTTTAAGTTCCACTTTGCAGAAGCTCCAGATTCATCATGTTATCCAGACACATAGGATTGGATACACCTGCTCATCTGTTCCAGCCTGGAGACTGAGTCTATGTTAAATGGTGGGACAGTAACCCTTACAAGCTAAGTGGACTGTTCTGAGTCCTGACTACCCTCACCGCTGTCAAAGTTGCTGGCAGGGAACCCTGAATTCACTACTCCAGAGTTAAGAAAACTCCTGCTCCTGAAACAACTGGAAAACAGAGACTGACACAAATCAGGATGATATGATTTAAATGGTTCTTTTTGTCCCTGTTATCTGCACAGTAGGTAACCATGATTCAGATTTGGTCCCAAAATTTACATGTGACTTTAGTCCAAAATGTCGAAAAGATCTTCATAAGAACAACTTGTCAGGGTGGTATTGGATATATGAGAATGAGGCCTGGTACGTTTTACACCTAGATAAAGATCGGGCCTATGTCCTTGGGGCTGCAATTCCAAACATAACAATATTTGATCATATTGAGGATCCAAATGGAAGGATGAGGAGGATGAAAAGATCTGTTAGTCCCCTCGATAAGTGCCCCACACTTTTCCATAGTGTAATCAGAGCTCTCATTCCCTATTTGGGAGTAATTGAACTGGAGAGAGCAATTGTTAACATCTCAGCTGTTATTAAACATATTGAAAAGCAAATTTCAGATGCACTTTTGGCCTTATAAGAAGTCCATGACTTGTCTGGTATAGTTTTACGAAACACAATGGCTCTCAGTTTCCTACTAGCCACACAATCATTAACACTGGTTGTTGTTCTTATGTAGATCAGAGTGAAAGAATTAATAAGGATTTGGTTGAAATTTGGAAGCAAACTCAAATTCTACATCAGGTAGCTTTCAAAAGGCTCATTGAACTTTGAATATATCTTCCATACACTCATTTCATGGTTACCGAACTGGGCCTGGATAAAAAGGAACTGTTCATACTACTTATATCTGTAGTTAGTCTTTGCATAATAGCTGGCTGTATGACATGATGGTGTGGTTACATATGGAGTAGAGACTCGACAAGGTAGTCTTGTTAGTCTCAAAAAAAAGGGGGGAAATGATGCCAGAATGATTTTTGCTTTTATATTTCCTTCATATATATTCATAGCTCTGTAGACTATTGTTGTATAGTTATATAGTTCCTAGCTAGC
>VKON01002655.1:0-10186 GCA_009741485.1 Malurus cyaneus samueli
GGTGATCGGACAGGCTGATCATCAGGCCTGGGCCAATTGCACAGGTTGGTTACACCTTCTGTGATGACGTATTTTATCTAGACTTAAGAAGAATTCAAAACAAGATAGGGGCGGCCGTCATGTAGTTTTTAGGTTGTTAGTATGTAAGTTTTAGTATCATGCACTGGGGAAAAAAAGCAGCAGGAGGTGAGGGGGGGGGGTTTTTTGGGAGTTGAAGAAGAAAGAATGAGAGACCCAAATCAAAGTAAGGAGAACATGGGATTGGCTTGCTTGCGTTGCTGTGGATCTCGAGCATGGAGGAAATAAGTTGTTCTCGAAAGACTATTTCATATGGAACCTGATATAGAAAAGGAGAGCGACCTCGCTCTGAGGAAAAAACCTGGCCTTTGAGGATGGACTTGAC
The DNA here is from genome assembly GCA_009741485.1 of Malurus cyaneus samueli. Classification (NCBI taxonomy): domain Eukaryota; kingdom Metazoa; phylum Chordata; class Aves; order Passeriformes; family Maluridae; genus Malurus; species Malurus cyaneus. The sequence goes on from VKON01002655.1 coordinate 404, forward strand.
TTTGATTAGAAAGCAAAATCGGCAAAAAAAAGAGGAGAGGGCTTTGGGGCCCCCCCCCACGACATTTGAGCGAGTGATGCTAAGAAGAAAATTGTGTTTCGGGGTTAGCAGGAGATGCCCCCGCTCAAGCAAATGAAGCTGTGTTCTGCGAAGGAGATTTGTTGATGTGGTCTCCACCGCCGAAACAACGCCATTTGGCCTTGAAGGAATTCTTTCCTTCTCCTACAAGTAAAGAAAATACTCCGAATGATGCCTGAAATTTTTGCTTTTTCCTTATTCTTCTGTCCCTCATGCATTCTGCCTGACCCTTAGCGCCACATGCTTGAATCCCTGAAGCTTGATATTGCAGCTTAGTTTAGCGCGTTTTGCTGGGCAGAGAGACCAAACATCCCAAGAAGGGCTCAGTTTGCCCTGTGCTGATTCTTAAACCGAGGCTCCAGCCTTGAAGTGAAGCCTTCTGTCCAGAAACATCGTTGTGATAAACGGGCTCTGGCGCTCATCCAGGGAGGACTCTTAGGAATAGGGGGACATTACTGCATTGTTACAGTTTCTTATGGGAAGTGTGTAGGTATGCTTAATTCCGTGAAACCTATAAAACTTGTATCCGTGCTGTACACAGGTGTGCGTTCTGCCATCGAGTTGTGCACCTGGGATCCCAAATACCGAGGAAAACCTTTTTTCCCCTTAACCTGTGTCATGTGTCATATTTAAAAACTGGCCTTTTAAGCAACACCTTCCACAGCATTATCACTGACTGTTTCTTGGAAAAGAACTTCCACAGCTTGAGCTTGTAAGAACGCTTTTCGCTAGGATGCTGTACGACAACCTAATGAGTTAGTTTTATCCTATGTAGACTTTCATTCTGTCCCCTGTGGGTGCGACGGAAAAACAAAGGGGGTGGAGATGGGAGACCTGGGGAAGAGACGGTCCTCGGAAAGGATAACAGTGTCTTTAAATGTGTCCGTTTTTATTTTTCTTCTCCTTGTAAATTTTTCCCTATCTTTGTTTCCCTCCCTGGTGCCGTAGTATTCTTAGTAGTTGTGTAATCAATCCCTTATTTTGCAACTAAGTTATTCAGCCTGGTCTGACCATCTCTGGAGCACATCATATCTTCTCTCAATTTGTTATCGAAAGCCATAAATTTTGTGTTAATTGGGCTTTTGCGTCTCACTTCTTCCTCTCGGTGGGGGGGAGTGAGAGAATATCTGGGTGCAGTGCTTCTTGGCTTTCAGCACAGTCAAAACACGATACCTCCATACAAAGACATTAATGTGGCGCTAAATATGCAGCAAAGAAATGTTCAACTAGACACTAGGTCCATCAACTCCTTTAGTTGTTGGTGGTAGCCTAATAACTATCATACAGGGTGGCTGCAAAAGATGCAGTAGTCTTCTGTGCTCACCAATGCTCCTCAAAAATTGTGATGAATCAGCAGGCTACCACGGGGAAAGCTCAGTGAGCTTTGCTGAATAATCTTGGCCGTTGTAAAATACACAAAAGACGTCCATCGACCAGCAATTAGTATAAGATGAGAACAGCATTTAAACATATGCAAATGTTATTGGTTTAGGAAAGTACTAAAAAGCTTGTAGAATACAGAGCAAAAGAAAATCAGCATTTTCTTTTCCTAACCCAGCAAAAGACCCAATTTTGTTTGCCATTGTTTTGAAAAATGTCTGCTCCTTTTTGTGTATCATTTTCCAAAGTTCTCTTGTTCCATTGCATCAACCAAATACTCAAGACTTTCAATTGTATATCTCCACACACACAATGCTTTCTTGTATATAATCAGCATGGGTCATTTCCCTACTCCTCGTGCTGCTAGTGCCAGTTATGGCCTTTTTATTAAATTTCAAAATGAAGATAAATTATTTGACTCCATTCCCACAGTATGGAAGGCATTCGCTTGAAAACATCCTCAGAAAACTGCTGTCTTCACCTTCTCATCTTTACTAAAATTTTCTCTGCTGTGACATCTGCCAAAAAAAAAAAAAAAAATTGCTGTGCTTACTAATAGTTGATTTTTACTGTTTCTGTGGATAATCATTTTGGGTGTGAGGAAAATTATCCCAAACACCACGAGGTTTTCTGCCAAAAGGAGGACAGAGGAGTCCTGTAACTTAATTCCATGAATAAAGGGAGAGGTCATTGGGCATTCCTGGGGTCTCTCAAATTGTTAGAGGACGCACCCTTTTATCCGAATTTCCCAGCGCCATTTCCCTCTCTCTCCCACTGCTAAAGTCTCAAAGGTACAGACTTCCCAAATCGCCTAATACTGACCCTTCTAATATTACACCCTTTTCTTCTTGTGTCTTGTTTTTCAGCAAATCCGGGATTAGCACAGTCTTGGGTAAGTCCAATTAGTGGAATTACTATGAATTCATTCCCACTATTTCTTCTATCCTCAGTATCCCCAGCTTTATCTACCAGCACATTGCTGTTTCTAAAGACCATCCCTTCTATTCTTCATGGTCCAGAACCTCTCACTCCAAGTATGCAACCTCTTATGTACTTCTGTTTCTAATCCTTTTGGAATGATTCTTGAGGATCATTGACTGTTTTTTGACAGGTTTATTCTCACCAAAATGATAGGTTGTCTTAGTGGTTCTTGGTCTCTGAACTAGTTGTCTAGATTTCCTTTATAATCAATATATCAATAGAGGGAATGGCTCTTAGATTTTAGAAAGGGATTTATGTTAAAGATTAGGCAACTAAGGTAGGTTAGCTGTAATCAGCACTTGGTTTGGGTATTTACTTTCAAGTATAAACCAGAGACTTCTTCGCTTACTAGTCAGATCAGTCGCATAGCAAACATCTAAAGAATTTCTGAAATGAATTATGGTTACATATGTCCCAAAGTAGCCTCTAGCAAGAACTACAAGCAGGCCTCTAGAAAACTTTACCTCCCAATTACTTAATAAAAATAGCATTGCAAAAGAGCTAGCCACCCAACCCCCCCCCCAAACTCTCTGTCATAATTCAGTGTCGACAAGCTGCAAGAGAATTCCCTTTGGCCAAATGACATCTATGTCTTTGAACTTGCTGCCATCTTTATTGCCTGCCTTAATCATCAGAGCCATAATGGATTGGCTCTGAAACACAGGGGGCAGGGCTCCTTTTGCTGGAGAAGAAGGAGAAATTTTCTAGAACTTCCTCACAGGAACCATCCTTGTGGTTTCTTGGCCCCATCCCCCCACCACCAAAAATTGGACCGAGTAAAACCATGACAGGAGGGAGGGGGCACGAATAACAAATAATAATTTTTTTCTCTTCAGCAGTCTTTTGTATATCTTGGGAGTGTTAGACCTTCAGTCGTCTTCTCTCCACACCAAGCAACCCCAGTTTTTTCAATTCTCCTTTGTAGACCATACTTCCAAGATCTCTAATCAGTCTTCCTGATCTCTAAACTGTCTTCAATTATATCACGTATCTCTTGATGTTTACTGAACAAAAACATCTGGATCTGCTGGATTTGAAATAAACAAAACAAATAATGGTGCAAAGCTGTGCTTGAGCACAAGAGGCAAAGATTGTGTTTGAGAGCAAGAAAGTTATGTTAATAACTTTTTATCCTTGGTCCATGTGTGTTCTTGAGAGTTGTCAGCTGAGCCCTAAGGAATGCTGAGCCATTGGTATTTACCATCTTTATTCAAATTAGACTACATAAATAAAAATTGCCAACAGGAAAAAACCTCTGAAGATACTGAATCTCTAACACGTATTGCTTTTCATTGCTGTGCTTTATTTTCACTTAAATAATCATGAGATTTTTGTAGAGGAGATAAGGTTGGGGGGCAGACCCAAACCTGCACCTGGGAAATGCTGCTGGTTCTGAGCACTGGAGTCTGTGGCCTTCGTTATCCACCAGCTCTATTTGGTTTGAGCAGCCTGACATCTGCAATTACTGAGGACCAGTATGTACCAAGCTAAAAAGTCTCACAGCAAGTAGTCACACATTGGAAAGAGTACCTATGTTTTCTAAATAAGTTCCACTTGCTGGATTTCCCAGCTTTCCAGAATCTCTCCAGCTTTTTAGGTTGCTCACTTCCTTTCAGCAAAAGCTTGTGTCTTTATGCTGCCTGTTCATTCTTCTTCACAGTAGTCAGGGTCACAATTGCTCTCCCCGTACTGTTCATGTACAATATTGTGCATCCATCCGCTCTGCATGTTTGCTGGCTTGCACCGTTCTTGTACAACACAAATGTCCCACCCCACAGAGCGACAACTGAGACACCAACTCCACATAGCTATGCGAAGACGTTTATTGCACAGTAGTAAACTCTTTATATATCATAAATGAAACTGAAAGTAATTCTACACCACAGCACACTCCAATCAATTATCTTGTCTCAGAATATTGCCTTTTATGGTAATAGGTAAACAATACCTTTTACGGTAGCAAGCAGTGTTCTTTTATTCTCGCGTGAACTAGTAGTTACAAACTTTTCTTGTGGCCTACCTACTTCACTCGTGATCACTTGTGCTTACTAATTCCAAGGCTTCTTCTGCACCAAGGACAGAAGATAGGCCTGACTCTCAAGGTCTGTTGTTCTGCTGTTACCACTACCAATATTCTGTAACCCTACATCTCCCTCTTTTTGGTTATTATGAGAAGGATTCACCTACTCCAAAGCCAGAACAAGTCTGCACCTGTAGAGTCATTATCTTAGCAAGACTACTACTGATCATTTGTTGCACACAACATAAAATACATGGGATACATAGCACAGCCCTTAAGAACCCATCAAAAACAACTATGCCACTGATAAAGAGACCCACAGCATAGGAAACCAGAAAGATGGAGTCCAATGTCTGCAGGAAGAGAACTGCTTCTCCTGTACTTGGAAATGAGTGGCTACTATTCCAGAGCTCATATGGCCAGAGTTCCAGGAACGTGCAGTTTAGGCAGGAGGGAGCCCATCAGCTGGCAATGCTGACTTTGACATTACTGAATGTCTTTCTGGAAGCATGGAGCAAAGAATGACTGAAGAACATGTGTTCTCAGTTATTCAGCAGGAACACAGACAAGCTTGGTAGGCCAAGAAGGTGTTCTCTGGGGCTGATGCCACCCCTGCACCATGCATCAGGATGTCAGTTCTTTGTTGTAGTTGCTTCAACATCCTTCATGTGATCTCTGGGTTCACTCACATGCTGATAGCTGGTGTCGTGCCTTCAGCTGGGGTATTGGGTTGTTGGACTGGTCTCTCTAGTACAGTTTTACCAGGCAAGCAGGTAACCACCTTGGACCTGTCAGAGATGGAACACAAGCATACCCTCTCCTGCAGGTTAGTAAATCATCTGGGCCTTGCCATTGCACACCCAATTGTGGAGTCTTAAATAAAACTTTTGGAATTTGGTTCTCTGCATGTGCACCTTCAGAGCAGTATCACTCTGACAGGGATCATAACTGATGATCTGTATTCAAAAAATGTAGTGTAAATATTGCATTATCTAATTTGTCTTGAGGGGCCATACTTTTTGTTTTTAATAATATGCACTTCTCCCAGCATGAACATCAACACAAAAGCAAAACAATACAGGTAACAAAGCAATAAGTTCACCACGAGCTCAGTGCTAGCACTGAGGAAAAACAAATAAGATAATCCTTACAATCAGTAGTACACCAGTGAAAGGATTGTGATTTAGAAAGATGCATTTATCAACTGCCTAAACACTTCCCTATTGCCCAGGGTCTGCAATAGCTGGCTAGCCCCATTTCACAGGCAGGACCTGTGGAACCTTTCCCAGGCAAGGCTTCCAAGTTTACCCTGAAGAGGTTCCAGCTTTGATAAGCCCAAATTGGCAAGTCAAAGTGACTGGATTACATTTTTAGTGCAGAAACACCTGGGTCTGTTGGCATACTTCCCAACAAGCCAGGGCCAGGGATTGGCCAGAGCCCAGGCCTCCACTGGGAGGGATTCCCTAAAATATCCTACAATCAGGCTTCTATTAATCCCAATTTTGAAAGTTTCTTAAAATGTTACATTCCTTGCAGATAACTTCACAAGGTTATCTCTTACAATTAATAACATCCATAATCTGGTAACGTAAGCCTGGGGTGGTGGTTGTTGTGGCCTGATTTCTCTGCGTGTACCTGAAGTGTCCTCACAGCCTTTGGGGGATCGCTTCAGCCAGCACTGCATTGGTGCTGTACAATAAGAATTCCCCAACACCCTTGCCAGTAAGGGACTAACACATTGTCATGCTTTTACTTGGTCCAATTTTTAGTGGTGGGGAATGGGATCAAGAAACCACAAAGATGGCTCCTGGAGAAGTCTAGGGGGTGTCTCCTTCTTCTTCTTCTTCTGAAGAAGGAGCCCTACCCCCCTCCTGTGTGTAGAGCCAATCCATCATTGGCTCTGGGTTGATGGACAGGCTGCCCACCAGGCCTGGACCAACTGCACAAGCTGGTTACACCTCTGTGATGACGTATTAAGTACTATTTAAGAAAGAATTCAAAACAAGATGGATGCGGCGCCATGTTTAGTTTTAGGTTGTTAGCATGTTAGTTTTAGTATCATGCACTGGAAAAAAAACAGAGCAGGAGGGTGAGGAGAATGTAAGAAGAAAAATGGAGACCTAAAGATCACAGTAAGAGAAGGGAGGCGTGCTACTGTGGTTCTCGAACATGGAGGAAAAAGTGTTCTAAAAGGACTATTTCATCATATTGAGAGAGACCTGTATAGAGAAGTAAAGCGACCTTGCTGTGAGAAAAAAACCCTGCCTTTTGAGGACTGGATTAATTTGACTAGAAGCCAAGAGAAAGAGAAGAGGTTTGCTCCCCCCACGAAGTTTTGATTTAGAAGAAACTGTGTTTTGTGTTCTGCCAGGAGGTTTGTGATAACCGGACTCACGTCGCTGTAAAAAAATAACATGGGCCTTGAAAGGACATTCTTTTCTTTTCTCCTGCGAGGTAAAGAAATTCCTTTCCCTGCTATTTAGCAGTTACACATTGACTGTGTCTCGGAAAAGGCTACTCCCACAGCTGGACTTGGCAACGACAACTGAGTGTTTTGATCTGTGTTAGACTTTCATTCTCCTGCCCCCCTGTGTGTGAGGGACAGCATGGGAAGGGTGGAGACGGGGACTTGGAGAAAGAGAGGGTCCCCCCGGAAAGGATAACGAGCATCTTAAATTGTCCATTTTATTTTTTTCTTCTCTTTATAAATATCCCTATCTCTGTTTTCCCACCCAGTGCCGTAATACGTTTTTTTTTTTAGTAGTGTGTAGTAATAAATCTATTTTGCAAATTAAGTTATGCACTGACTATTTTGTGGAGCACATAGGTATCTTTCTTCCAATTATGTTTATCTCAAAGCCATAAATATTTCGGGTTAATTGGGTTTTCGCTCTTGCTCTCCCTTCTCCTCTCCGGTGGGGGGAAGGGAGGGAAGGTCGTGGGCACAGTTCAAACCACAACATTTTCTGGTGTTTCCGCCCGGTTAGGAAAAAATCAGGTTTTAAACCCACCACACCATACACCCAGTATGCTTGTAGCTCACACATTGCCAGGGACAAGAACCAGAGGGCTCATCCACGTGGATGTTCTAGAAGTTTATTCCCAGAGGGGATCCAGAAGTGAAAGAGGAAACACTAGGTTCTCTGTCCCCAGTTATACAGCTGTGGGGCCAGTCACCTGACTGGACAGGGTAGAGAGAGAGAGGGCAAAGGGGATATAATGGCCAATGGGGGAAGGGATGGGTGGAGTGAGGGATCAGATTAGGTCCAACCAGGGTAGGGGATTTACATATTCTTGGAAGGAACCATCTAATTCTCAAGTGGATTTTCAAGGTCTTTCCACCACCGAGTTCCAGGTGTCCCAGGGCTGTCTGGCCCTCCAGCAGTCTCCGGGGTGGTCTCATCTACCACAACATTTCCCCGTTTTCTGTTTAAAGGGAAAGCCTCTCCTAACTCTTTAAACACTTCCTAAGACAACCAAATAAGCTCAGAATAAGAAAAATCATTAGAATCACTCATATTCTATCCTTGAATAAGGGTGCTAACCATCCCTTAAGCCCCCATTTTTCAAAGAGGTTCTCGAACCAGTACGCTTTCTTTTCTGTGTTTCGTTCTTTGATTTGATCCTTCATTTTCTGTATGTGTCGCATGGATGCTCTGGCTATGGGATGACAGGTTAAAACAACACAGTCCTTCAAATTCCTCGCAGCCGTGTCCATGGGCTAATAAAAGAAAGTCAATGGCCGCTCTATTCTGCAGCATTGCATGCTTGGTGGTTTCTTCATCTTCAAATAGTTGAGAGAGAGCACTCAAAGTTAGATTAGCATGCTTTCTGAGACAGCATTCCAAGTGGTTAAGTTCACCCAAGGCTTTTGCTGCTGCCACTCCAGGCAGGAAAATGATGCAGCAATCCTTTTGGACAATGACCAATTAATAATTTCACTATCATAATTTGAATCTAATTGTTGTACACTTCTCTTTGGTCGGGCCAATTGAGTATGGTTTCTCCAATATAGAATTTGGTTTTGTTGGGTGCTAGTACAGAAAGCTTACCAAGAGTGCATGGTCCTCCCCGGAACTGGGATGGGATTCCAGACCATGCCCGATTCCCGCAAATCAGAAACACACCTTTAGGCAGTGCTTTGGGGTGCATGGGTGACTCTGCCGGGGTGATATGATTATCCTGGCACCAATTACTGACAGAGTAAACCTTTTCTCGAGGTGTCATGTTTCTACTATGACCTAATTTCTGGTGTTCTGACCAGGATAATGCTATTCCCCTTTTCAGGCTGAAGACAAACCTGAGACAATGGGGGACCTGGGAGGACCCCAGTAGTAACAATTTGTGGGGTTCCTCCACTGCTGTTGCCAGCGCATTTACCCATTTCTCCCAAGTGTCTTCCTGGTGGGGCACCTGGTTTGCAACAGGCAGTTTGTCTTCACGGAGAGGGATCCCCACCAGGCAGATGAAAGTGGGTCACTGACACTGACCATGGACAGGCACAGGTGGTCTTGCTGGAGTGTTTTTGCCAGTGTGACCCACATATTGGACTTTGGCTGCGGGACAATCCACGCGATGACCTTTGGTGACAACAGGATCCGGGAGGTCAGTAGGGTGCAAAGATATGCAATCACAGGCATGATGGTGAGAAAGGTATGGGTAGTCTTTTTTCTGTGGGATTTCAAGTAAAAATTATTAGAAGATGGTTCTCTATTACCCTTTTCCCTCTCTCCTCCCTTTTTTTTCTCATAACACACAGGTAATGGGGTTGTGGGTTAGGGAAATACATGAGGGTAACAGAAAAGGGATTTTGGGGTTTGGGGAACTGCTTGAAGGTGGTACAGATAGCTGTTTACATGGTTGGTATTTTTTGTCGTCATCTCTTTTAAGCGACACTGTTTTTTTCATCTGTAGTTTTTTTGTCAGTGTCTGGGCTGTCATCTTTCAGGAGCTGTCACTGACAGTCTAAGGTAGGGCTTTGCATATTTTCCTGGTACCCACTCGGGCCCTGAAGGTGTGGAAACATAAGCATATCTCCTCTCCCATAAAATTAGTGAAAAGGGGCCTGATATTTGATGACTTTCTGGATCTTTGATCAACACCGGTGGTTTTTCTTTTAATTTGGCTTATGTCAAATTAGTAAAATGCTGGAACACAGGGGGGCCAAGCTCTTTAAATAAATTGTTTAAGAAATTTATTGGGAAAAGGGCCTTGCAAAGTCTCACAATGGGAGAATTGCCTTCTGACTCTCCCTGCTGTTGTCCTAGGACTTTCTTAATTGTCTGATGTGTCTTCTCAACTATAGATTGGCTTGTGGGGGAGTG
>VKON01002655.1:10211-34496 GCA_009741485.1 Malurus cyaneus samueli
TTTCCGTTCTTCTTATTAGCTAACTGTCTTTGTTTAAATACACCATCTCTCTTATCTTTAAATCTTTCAGACAGACTGTCTGATAAAAAAATACTTGATTATAGGCAGCAATAATCAGATGGCAGCAGTCAAAATACTATATGATGTCTATGCCTTAAAGGTAATGTCTCTTGTCTAGCTTGTGGACACTGAATTATTGACATGAAGTTTGGTTTGGGGGGGGGTTGGGTGGCGTAGTAGCTTCTTTTGGCAATGCTATTTTTATATAGTATTTGGACGGTAAAGTTTTCTAGAGGCTGCCTCTGAGTTCTTCCTAGAGGCTACTTTTGGGACTATAGGAACATAATTCATTCATGAAATCTTTAGATGTTTGCTATGGACTGATCTGAGCTAGTATATTCGATGAATGTCTCTGGTTATACTTGAAAGTTATATCTATCCACCAAGTTGCTGATTCAGTTAACCTACCTATGGTTGCTTAATCTTTAACAAAAATCCTTTCTAATCTAAGAGCATTCCCTCTATTGATTATTATTGATATAAAGGAAATCTAGACATATACTCAGTTCCATGACAAAGGAACACAATTAAGGAACAACTATCATTTGTGAGAATAAACCTGTCAAAATAACAGTCAATTGATCCTCAAGGAAACATTCCAATAAGGATTAAACAGAAGTATCATAAGAGGTTATGCTATACTTGGAGTGAGAAGGTTCTGACGCCATGTAAAGGAATGAAGATATGGGATGTCTTTACAAACAGCATTGTGTCTGGTAGATAAATTGTGGATACTAGTTAGAGATGAAGTAAATAGTGGTTGAATGAGATTCCATAGTTAATTCCACTTAATTGACTTACCCAAGACCTGTGCTAATCCCCGGATTTTAGGCTGAAGAAACGATGACACAAAGATAAGAAATAGGGGGGATGGTATATTATGGAAGGGGGTCCAGTTATTAGGCAGATTTGGCAATGTCTTTTACCTTTCTCAGTACCTCAGCTAATGGGAGAATGAGGAGGAAATGCGGCTGGGATAATATCGATAAAAGAGTACTGCGTCTCTAACAATTGTATGTAGACCTCGTGGAAATCCCTGCCTCTGCCTTTATTCAGTGAATTAATCAGGACTCCTCTGTCTCCTTTTTGGATCAGATATACCTCTGGTTGTCTTGTGGATTTGAATTTACTCACACCCAAAAGGTATACCAACAGTATAACTAGTTAAAAATTCAATCTATTAGTTTAAGCATTCAGCAATTTTTGTTTTTTTTTTTGCTTGATGTACAGTCAGATGAAATTTTGAAGAGAAATTTGAGAAGGTGAGATCAGCAGTCTTCTGAGATGTTTTCATAGAATGCCTTCCAGTGACACTGTGGGAATGGGAGCAAATAATTTATCTTCATTTTGAAATTTAATAAAAAAGGCCATAACTGGCACTGCAAGCACGAGGGAGTAGGGAATGACCATGCTGATTATATACAAGAAAGCATTGTGTAGTGTGGAGATATAACATTAAAAGTCTTAGAAGTTTGTGTTGATGCAATGGAACAAGAAGAAACTTTGGAATGATACACAAAAAGGAGCAGTACATTTTTCAAAACATATGGGCAATTACAATAAGGTCTTTGCTTGGGTCTAGAAAAAAAATGCTTGATTTTTTTGCTCTTGTATTTGCTTACAAGGCTTTTGTAGTATCTTCCAACCAATACATTTGCATATGTTTACATGCTGTTCTCATCTTATACTAATTGCTGGTGATGGACTCTTTTGTGTATTTAAAGGCCAAAGATTATTCAGCAAAGTCACTGGAGCCTTTCCCGTGGTACCCTGCTGATTCATCACAATTTTTGAGGAAGCATTGGTGAGACAGAAGACTACCTGCATCTTTGCAGCTCACCCTTAGTGATATTATTAGGCTGACACCAACAACTAAAGGAGTTGATGGACCTAGTGTCTAGTTGACATTTCTCTTGCTGCATATTTAGCCCTCAATTAATGTCTTTTGTATGGTAGGTGTATCGTGTGTTTTGACTGTGCTGAAGCCAAAAAGCACTGCACCCACGACATTCCCTCCCCCCACCGGAGAGGAGAAGTTTAGAGTCAAAAGCCCATATTTAAAACGTAACTTAAAATTGCTTTAGAGTATACAAATAATGGAGAGAAAGATACATATATGATCCAATATGGTCAGACAGGCCTGAATAACTTAAGTTGCAAATAGATTGATTTTTACTACAAATACTATAGAATTACTTACGGTGCACTCATGGAGGGATACAATTGAGTAGGGAAAAATTTACAAGTGAGTAAGAAAAAATAAATACGTACTATTTTAATGACACCCTGTTATGCCTTCCAGGACCCGTTCTCTTCCTCCAGGTCTCCACTTCCCACCCCCTTACCCCCTTGTTTTTTTCCCGCAAACACACAGGGGACAGGAATTGATAGTCTAGACAGTAGATTAAACTATCTCATTTACCGGTTGTCGTCCAGTTCATCTTATAGGAGAAGCGTTCTTACTAGCTCCAAGCTGTGTGGAAGTTCTTGTGTCCCAAGAACAGTCGTGTATATATCTGCTTGCGTGTGCAAGGTGTTGCTTTAAAATTGTGCTCAGTTTTTAATATGACACATGACACTAGTTAAGGGGATAAAGGTTTTTACTATATCTTGGGAGTGGTCCAGTGTGCACTAAGCGTATATGCATGATGTCACCACTTGTACACACGTGATACCAAGTTTTATAAGTGTATTCAGGAATTAGCATTACCTATCTAGATTCCTCCAATAATGAACTTAATCAAATGCTGTATACGTCCCTCTTTCTCAATAGCCTCCCCTGATAGCCTAACGCTCAGTTTATCACAAGATGTTTCTGGACGAAGCTTTTCGACTCTCAGGCTGGAGTCCTGGGTTAATGACATGGTGACACTGTATTCTTCTTTGTATGTTTGTACTCTCTGCCCAGCAATAAACGCCTTATAACTATAGCTGTCAATATCAAGCTTCAGGAATTACAATCAATGGGCTATAGGAAGGCAGATGCATTAGAGGTGTATTCATTCCAGAAAGCATAAGGATAAAAGCAATAAATATTCACTAGGCATTCATTCGTGACAGTTATTTTCTTTACCTTGTAGGAGAAAGGAAAGAATGTCCTTCAAGGCCAAAGTGCGTTGTTTCGGCGGTGTGAGACCACTATCACAAATCTCCTTGGCAGACACAGCTTCATTTGTCTTTGGCGGTGGGCATCTCCTCCTCACGAAACACATTTCTTCTTAGCATCAACTCGCTTCAAATGTCTGGGGGGGCCAAGCCTCTTCCTTTTTTTTTGGCTTCTAATCATCAGTGCAATCCTCCCAAAGGCCAGGTTTTCCTCTAGAGCGAGGTCGCTCTCCTTTTCTATATCAGTCTCTCATGAGAAATAGTCCTTTCGAGAACAACTTATTTTCTCCATGCTCGAGACCCACACAACAGCACAGCAAGCCAATCATGTTCCCTTACTTATTTTGGGTCTCCATTTTTTTCTTAACATCTCCTCACCCTCCTGCTCTTTTTTTTCCCCAGTGATCAATCATCAAAACTCATACTACAACCTAAAACACTAGACGGCCGCCCTATCTTGTTTTGAATTCTTCTTAAGTACTAGATAATACGTCATCACAGAGGTGTAACCAATGCGTGCAATTGGCCCAGGCCTGGATGATCAGCCTGTCCATCACCCTCAGACCATAATGATTGGCTCTGAAACACAGGGGGCAGGGCTCCTTTTGCTGGAGAAGAAGGAGAAATTTTCTAGAACTTCCTCATCAGACATCTGGTTCTTGGTCCCCATCCCCCCCACCACCAAAAAAAATTGGACCAAGTAAAAACCATGACAGGAGGAGGGCACGAATTACAAATTAATTTTTTTCTCTTTCAGAGTCTTTTGTATATCTTGGGAGTGTTAGACCTTCAGTCGTCTTCTCTCCACACCAAGCAACCCCAGTTTTTTCAATTCTCCTTTGTAGACCATACTTCCAAGATCTCTAATCAGTCTTCCTGATCTCTAAACTGTCTTCAATTATATCACGTATCTCTTGATGTTTACTGAACAAAAACATCTGGATCTGCTGGATTTGAAATAAACAAAACAAATAATGGTGCAAAGCTGTGCTTGAGCACAAGAGGCAAAGATTGTGTTTGAGAGCAAGAAAGTTATGTTAATAACTTTTTATCCTTGGTCCATGTGTGTTCTTGAGAGTTGTCAGCTGAGCCCTAAGGAATGCTGAGCCATTGGTATTTACCATCTTTATTCAAATTAGACTACATAAATAAAAATTGCCAACAGGAAAAAACCTCTGAAGATACTGAATCTCTAACACGTATTGCTTTTCATTGCTGTGCTTTATTTTCACTTAAATAATCATGAGATTTTTGTAGAGGAGATAAGGTTGGGGGGCAGACCCAAACCTGCACCTGGGAAATGCTGCTGGTTCTGAGCACTGGAGTCTGTGGCCTTCGTTATCCACCAGCTCTATTTGGTTTGAGCAGCCTGACATCTGCAATTACTGAGGACCAGTATGTACCAAGCTAAAAAGTCTCACAGCAAGTAGTCACACATTGGAAAGAGTACCTATGTTTTCTAAATAAGTTCCACTTGCTGGATTTCCCAGCTTTCCAGAATCTCTCCAGCTTTTTAGGTTGCTCACTTCCTTTCAGCAAAAGCTTGTGTCTTTATGCTGCCTGTTCATTCTTCTTCACAGTAGTCAGGGTCACAATTGCTCTCCCCGTACTGTTCATGTACAATATTGTGCATCCATCCGCTCTGCATGTTTGCTGGCTTGCACCGTTCTTGTACAACACAAATGTCCCACCCCACAGAGCGACAACTGAGACACCAACTCCACATTAGCATGAAGAGTTTATTGCACATGTAGTAAATTCTTATATATCATAATATGTAACTGAAGTAATTTTACACACAGCACACTCCAATCAATTATCTTGTCTCAGAATATTGCCTTTTATGGTATAGGTAAACAATACCTTTTACGGTAGCAAGCATGTTCTTTTTTCTCGCGTGAACTAGTAGTTACAAACTTTTCTTGTGGCCTACCTACTTCACTCGTGATCAGTTGTGTTTACTAATTCCAAGTGTCTTCTGCTACCAAGGACAGAAGATAGGCCTGACTCTCAAGGTCTGTTGTTCTGCTGTTACCACTACCAATATTCTGTAACCCTACATCTCCCTCTTTTTGGTTATTATGAGAAGGATTCACCTACTCCAAAGCCAGAACAAGTCTGCACCGTTAAGTCATTATCTTAGCAAGATCTACTGATCATTTGTTGCACACAACATAAAATACATGGGATACATAGCACAGCCCTTAAGAACCCATCAAAAACAACTATGCCACTGATAAAGAGACCCACAGCATAGGAAACCAGAAAGATGGAGTCCAATGTCTGCAGGAAGAGAACTGCTTCTCCTGTACTTGGAAATGAGTGGCTACTATTCAGAGCTCATATGGCCAGAGTTCCACAGGAAGCACGATATGCAGAGATAATGTAGTAAGAGCACTATCCCAGATATCATGTGTGTAGGCACATATAGCGTAACCACCTCTACGAAACTGCTTACTGCAAGATCAGAAGCTCCCTGTATACTGGAAAGAAACTCTCGCACAGAGTAGAGAGTGAAGCATCCGTAGAAGAAACATCACTGTTGTAAATTAGATTTCTCTCTTAGTAAATTCAATACCGCCATACCGCTTGGAATTAGTACACCTAAATCTATCTGCTCACTCCAACCTAAGTCCCAAACCTACCCTCTTCTGCTCGAGTGCTGATAGTCCACCCTGCCTCTCGTCTCTCTGACAGCTAAGGTAGTCACCTCCGTGGATTATTACACACTGTGTCTTACAGAGAAGCCTTAGTGTGCTCTCTCCTATTCACTTATCTATCCTGCGAATATAATGATTCTCTTAATCGGAGCTCCATTCTATGACTCAGCAAGCTCGTATAGGCTGGCTTGCTGCTGCTGCATTGCAGCTTGGTAGCTAAGCAGAGTATAATTGGGTGTTGGTTAGTACCCTCTTAGTTCCTGCCAACGTGTGACAACTTCTATCTGTTACTCAGTTACTAATCACACAGGCGGTCCACACCCAAAGCCCTATGGCCATCACAATGTGCAGAGAACATATTGCAGAGTAACACATCCAAGAAACATAAACTCCATCCTCACCCTACGACACAATCAGCTTTAAGTACATGTAAGTGGCACTCTGGGCCTTGACCATTCCGAAACACCCAACTATTGAAAACTCCATATCACATATGATGTCATGACACAAGCTTTGTGTAACCAAATTTTTCAGTTCTCAGATACGACGTACGTCTGCACCCATATAAGCAGAAGGCACAGTTTATACTCACATAACTTATATCGAAGAGGAGCTCAAACTATGTCCCACTATCTCGAGTAGTGTCACAAATTGGAACTTAAACAGAGAATCTGTACTCACAAAATAAAGCTCCGAATTTGATTCAAAGATCTTAAGTAGTCGTTAAAGCTGTAGTCTTTCTATGATGTAGCCTTGTACGGTTTTTTTTTTTTGTTTGTAGTATTGATTATTGCTATTCTCTTTTGCCTCAGAAAATTCTTTTAGTGGAAGATGAAACGTGAGAATACACTGACTATCCAACAAAATCGAGCACATCATAAACCCAACTTATACTTAAACCCTTCTACAAACTGATAAACAATATCCGAGTTTCTAAGAGAATAATTAATTTTCATTTTTGCTTGGAACTCAAGTTTCCATGCGCGTCCTGCTTCTATCGTCAGTCTCACTTGAAGAAATATACTAGGAGAATACAAATAAACTAAGAGAGCTTAATCACCAGTCTCAAGTACAACTTATTATGCAGAGTAAGCCTAACAGTTACAGATACTCACCTCAGTAGTGAAATGTTAGATTTGATGGTAGGTTGCAAAACCCAATATGCTCAAATCTTATTCTGTTAGCACTGCTCCCTTCATATTAGTAACGTACCCTCTTCCCATACTCTAGACCCAGAAGCTCACCACGAACTGATTCATTTACGACATGAGACTATACGCACTCCCCACATTTACACAAAAGTGCACGAGATGTCATCCGAGTGTCGGGGTAAGTTACCTCTACCACATGTCAGGCTTCCTAAGTATGTAATCCCTGAAGCACACCGCCCTTCCGCTTTTCCTCGAATAAGCCACAATTGCAAGCTCGCACAAGTCGACAGCACTTAACTTGTTTCTCATGACTAGAAACACCATGTCTGTTCGCATATACTTGGGCCGTCCCCCTTGTCGGGACCCAACCTTCCCAACCAGCCAAGGCCTGGGCTTGGCCAGAGCCTAGGCTTCAGCTGGGAGGGATTCCCAAAAATATCCTACAATCAGGCTTCTATTAATCCCAATTTTGAAAGTTTCTTAAAATGATACATTCCTTGCAGATAACTTCACAAGGTTATCTCTTACAATTAATAACATCCACAATCTGGAACTGTAAGCCTGGGGTGTGGTTGTCTGTGCCTGTGATTCTCTGGCGTGTACCTAGTAGGGCGATGCCCTCCACAGCTCTGTTTCGCGACAGTCTCCGTCAAGCAGCGATCACTGCTATCTATGTGTGCCTGACTACCCATAACTCCCCCAAGCTTACCACGAAGAAGAATCCCTTAGCAGCATCTAATGGCACTAATCGCACGTGTTCAGATTTCTCTTGCTCTTTACGGCTCTGGTCGAATCTTATCATTGAAGTGACGGGACATGGGACCCACGCCCACCAGGCCGTGTACCTGGGACAACCCCCGCGCGAAGAGGGGAACAGTCCACGACAACTTTCTTATTGAAAGACAGGAAGCCCGAGCAACAGGGATGGCTGTCTCTCAGGCAACGAGACAGAGAGTGGCTCGTGAGGACGGGGGTAGATCTCTGGCCTCTTTTCATATCTAATGCTATCGTGACATAGTGTAACACACGCCCTTACCCGCCCTACCCTGAGTGTAGATGGCCAATATCCACGAATCCATTAGCATGTGAGGTTGATGGAACATCCCACGGCTGCTGGACACCACAACGTCCTAGTATCCCAACTATGTCAGCACGACTGAGGTGTAAAACAGATCGTATGTCGAATGAGCCGGGAATAATTTCTATGAGGTACAGTTATTATTTCCCATTAACTGAATTGATAGTAAAGTTCACCAATAAAAACAGGATAGCAAATCGCGGCACTCTGCACACTAGTGTCTAAATTTCCTATAGTGCATTGCAATTATACATGGTTAAATATTTAAAGACAATGACATGTACTGGAAAACTACAATACATGCGATAGCAAGAATGAGTGGTACGATATCTGAGGCGAGAAAGTCGATATAATAAGAACCTTACCTAGGCAGAATTAGGAGCACGACCGAACACCTAGAAATGCACCCATCAAACACACAACTAGACCAATTCTCGGTGGAGAGAATTTATGAGGAAAGAGCACGAAAACACAAGGCACCAATGCCTTGAACTGATCGTTGGGGATAGAGGAGATCACAAAACCCTTGACTGTGAAGTTCCTGCGAACCTCTCAGGGAGAGTCCACTCAGAGACCGCATGCCCTTCTGGAAAAGGATATTTTCGTATTCCTCTGAATAAAGAGTATTAGATCCACCATAGTTAATAAGAGAAGGGCATAGATTGAGAAGAGCACTTCTCCGCCTGTTAGAAAGAGAAGCTAAGAAACAAACCCTCGAGCGGACGATGTTAGAACGAAACTAGGATTGGAATCATTGAATAGTAAAAGACTAGACGAAAAAAGCAAAGAGGACATGGCATGAGTATTAGCTCCTCCCACTGCGAGCACGAAATACTATTTATTAAATTTGAGAAGAAAGAAAATGATCTCTGTTCCTCGGAGGTCCTCAGCCCAGCGAGGTTGTCCAGGCATCCTACAGCGACTTCTACGTCACACTGTGAAAAAAACAACATTGGCTTTTGAAGGACATTCTTTTCTTTTCTCTGCGAGGTAAAGAAATTCCTTTCCCTGCTATATAGCAGTTAAATGGCACTACCATGAGATCCAGCATGATATCTGCCGCTAGTGTCCTACTCGCCAGAAAGATAATTAGAAATAGCTTGTCTCTCAGCAGCTGAGCAGCCGTCATCAAGAGAAGTCACACATTAGAACTATAACTAATTTGTAGTAGTTGTTTTAAAACACCTGTGTTAAAAACGCTCCTGAATCCAGAGAGACAAACTAACATAAAGAAACTATCCATATCAATACCCTCAGTACATACCTGCTCCCACCTTGCTCCTGATCGATGTGAAGCCGATGCAAGTATGCAATTCGACGAGGAGAAAGGAGCGCAATGATGTTGTGCCATCAGAATCAAGAAGGTCACCTCATCCTCCTTTGCACTCTGATCCGCACGCAATGAAACGTATAGTACTCGTCGTCCGCCCACACTCGGTATATAGGAACTAAGCAAACACGAGACTCAGCTGTAAATCTATCAGATAGCATACATGCTCACTCGCTCAAATAGTTTTGCTCTTCCATCACTCAAAATATCCCTTTACTTTACAGTCGCTATTAGCTCCATCTCACACAAATTATTGACACGATTACATTATTTAGTAGCTTGAGACATCCAGCATGGTCCAACCAAACCTTCCATGTTTATGATTATTATCATTCAGTTACTACTCATATGACATCTAAAAATTACTGGTTTCTCCTCAAGCCATCTGCTCCCTAGTAGTGTCTCCTCAAAAGATATATAATGTCATGCATTTCAACCAATATCTATCTATCTCCATGCAAATAGCTACTCATACGTGTTGCTAGCGAGAAGCAAACCACTTAGTATATTACTTTCCTAATTAGTGCATAATCTCTATGGCAAGCCAAAAGATTATCATGTACATGTGTGAGACGTGCACAATAAAGTCCACTGTTTATCTGACGGGGATGGTGGACACAGGGGCTGATGTAACTATCATTTCTCAAGCAGAATGGCCTCAAGACTGGAAAATCAAACCAGTGGGCGGGAGAATTACAGGCATAGGAGGGTCAGCCATTTCCCAGAGAAGTACAAATAATATCATTATAATTGGGTGATTACGGCTCCCTTGACTCATCACTTCACATCCAGCTACTCCGGTGGGGTGTGGAAAATGAGAAAGAGTGCAGAAAGTGTCTGTCCTGTGGCGCAGCGACAGATTCTACAAACTTAACCACATAGCTTTTCATCGCTCGCTTTACCGTCTCGCGTTAGGAAATAGGAAGAATCAAGTTTGTGTAACAACAAAGCACAGACAACATAACCAAGTGATGCGTCTCCGTAAAAGATCAACTCATCTAATGAGGCCTCTACGTTATCAATGACACACAGGAAGGGATAGACCTAGCTCACTGGTTGTATTATCTAAGAAAGTTTCACTATTCACTAGGGCAGTCTGAGGGTTTGCAGAAGAGTGAACAGAGAGGAAACCACTGAGCGTCTCATTCTGCATGCCCTCAGGCTCAATTTGAGCAGTAGCCTAAGCTTTAGACGCTCTGGTTAGAACACTCTAGTTCTACTCTATAGAAGTAATTACAAGGAGTACAGGAATGAAGAGGTGGAGAGGGCATACCTCAAATGGGTAAGTTTTACGTAATGGTTTACCATGTGGTCAGGGTAAGGGAGTAAGCAATGGTTGCAGTGGATGGGGATGAGATCAAGATTAAGGATGACGACCAGTGGTAAGCGGGAGAGATGTATAGTATATGGACAATAATCATTAGAATTGAAACACCAATCATAACTTATCTCTAACATCGAGAAACGCTTGATTATCAAGGGAGTGTTTGCTTCTCTCTCATCATTCCATTCTGACTCAAGCATTGCGCAAGTGTACCAAAGAGGCATAGAGTATTGAACCATCTCAGTCAGTTCCTCCAAGGAGAGAACTAGTGTTCTGAGTCTCAATTTGCATAACCACATCTATTTTAGATTATTCCTACCAGTATTTCTGTCTATCCTCAGCATTACGCTGATGTGATCATAAAACACAAAAATCCTGCCTTATAAGACACATGATCCTGAACAGAGACTATAGATCAGTAGCAAAAAAAAGAAAGATAAGGCTTAAGCCGACCCACTCGACAGAATAGGCAAGAAATATGTTTATCTTACAGATAGAAGATATGAATCACTCGTGAGGTAATGTGCGTGAAGTACGCATTGAACTAAAGGAGGTCTGGTGAACAGGGTTCAACCATCCCTTAAGCCCCCATTTTTCAAAGAGGTTCTCGAACCAGTCCGTTTCCTTTTCTGTCTTTAGTTCTTTGATTTTATCCTTCATTTTCTGTATCGTTGTGTGGATGCTCTGGCTATGGGATGACAGGTTAAAACAACACAGTCCTTCAAATTCCTCACAGCCATGTCCATGGGCCAATAAAAGAGATACCACAATAGGAGGAACCCGCGGCCCGTCTTCGTGATGTCAATGCGAGCATTGACAACTACTTCTTGTCGGTTTTTCTTTTCAACTCTTTCAAAGATAGTTGAGAATGAGAAGAAGGTTAACTTATCTCTATAGCAGTAAGCAGCTTAGTAGCTAATGACCAATCTGATCTGACTACGATGTCATTTCATATGTTTGTAGGTAATCAACACCAAGGACTTCTACGCATGAACTTGCTCAGCAACGTCCCAGTAAGGAAGTCATATCTCCATAATAAAATGAGTGAAAATATCAACTTCTCTTGAGTACAATAAGTGTCCTGATACTTAGATATGAACATTTAAATTCGTTCTTCACTCCGTGTAGTTGAATTTTCTGTGAGATAACAATAGAATAGTTGGTGTGGCACTTCTCATTTGGAGGGTACGGAGCACTCTGAGTAAATGATTTTTCTCACGAGTAAGAGTTTTCCTTGGGAGAAGGTTTATGTATATTAGCAGGGGTTGCTAGCTACTTGAAAAGTCAATTTTATCCACTGAGGTTGTCTTTATTGTTCTCTCTCCGTGCACTAGTGGAGGATATTTGGTATTCTCCCAGACCATGTCACTTGCTCATTCCCGCAAATCAGAAACACACCTTTAGGCAGTGCTTTGGGGTGCATGTGTATAGCTCTTTGCCTATGTCAGTTTTAATAATAATTATTTTGCAACTTAAGTTATTTCAGCCTTTCTGACAATTTTTCTCCTACCACTACTTGACAATTAATTTTCGATGTTATGTTTCCTACTTTTATTCTAGTATTACTCAACTACTATGATGACTTTCTCAAGCTTCAATATGTATTATTGTTATCTATGAACAGCCAGTAAGAAGACAAATTTTCATCTTCAGGCTTTTGCTCCCCTTCTTCTCTCCCGAGGTAGCAAGTTAAGGGGGATGAGACCACGTCAGTGGGTGACAGTGGATTTTGCTTTCACGCACAGTCCAAACCGCAACATTTTTGGCGCCTGGACTCGGATTGCGAAAAATCAGGTTTAAACCCACGACAAGAACGCAGCGTTGGTATACCATCCCCTCATCTCAGAGTTTTATGCGGGCTGGGAGTATCCACCCCTCCCCCCCCCCCCCCCCCTGCCGCTTACTGGAAAACCAACAATCCAGTATGGATTCTCCAGTCCCCTATACAAGAGAAGAACAGAATCTCTTCAACCCACGTAGAAGAACAGCTCGCAAAAGGGCATATTGTCCCTCGAATAAGCCATGGAATTCCCCTGTCTTTGTCATCCGGAAAACCCGGAAATATAAATGGAAGCCTTCTCAAGACGTTAAGAAAATCAATTAAGTTATTGAAGAGATGGTGCCCTACAAGCCTGGTTTGCCCTCACCCTCCATAGCTTCCTTGGCATAGAAGCTTTCTCCACAATATTATAAAGATGAAGTTTTCTTCACAATCCTACACCCAAGAGATGCCCCTCAGTTTGCCTTTTCTGTGCCATCCCTGAACCAGCAAGCCCCCCAGTGCAGGTACCACTGATGTGTACTACCCCAAGGTAGGAAAAAGTCTTGGACTATCTGCCAGTAGTACGTGGCTCGTGTCCTGTCCCCTGTCCGCAAAGAGTTCACACTGCTATCATCCTCCTACTACATGGACGATGTGTTAATCTGTGCACCAGATGATAAATACCTAAACTTGACTCTAGAAAAAACTATTCAAGCCATTGAGAAAGCAGGGTTTGAGATCCAGCAAGAAAAGATCCAGTGCACCTGCCCTGTGGACCTACCTGGGACATCGCATCACCGAACAGCCATCGTACCCCAGCAGCTTACCATCAAAGACAACCCTAAAACCCTCCGGTGACTTGCACCAGCTGTGTGGTTCTATCAACTGGGTTCGTCCTCTCTGGGAAGTTACAGAAGATCTGTACAGCTGTTTAACCTCTTGAAGGCTGGGGACCTGGACTCACGTCGTGACATCACGAGGAGGCCCGAGAAATCCATCGCCAAGTGTACACTTGCTCTGTCCTCTCGTCAGGCCCACGGACAAATCCTACTTCATTTCGATTTCATCATTCTGGGTAAGTCACCCACATTGCATGGACTGATTTTTCAATGGGACACAGCACAAAACAACCCACTTCTTATAATAGGGTGGATCTTCTTATCAATTAGCCCTTAAAACAATAAAAGCACCACAAGAACAAATAGCCCAACTAATTATGAAAGCCAGAGCTCACCTCCGTACCCTTGTGGGGTGTGATTTCACCTGCATCTATTTGCCATTAGCCAACATTTCCTTAAAACACATACTCCAAACAAATGAATGCCTTCAGTTCGCTCTAGACAATTATCCAAACAAAGTTTCAATTCACCATCCCAAACATAAATTGTTCAATTCGGCATTCCACTTGGCGCCCAAAAGAACTTCAAAGTCAGACCCCTCTCAAAGCTTACTGTCTTTACAGATGGTCAGGAGATCTAAAAAGTCAGTAATGACTTAAAAAGATCCCAGGATGCAAGTGTGGGAGTATGACATTCAAGTAGTAGATGACTCCCCACAGATTGCGGAGTTAGCAGTCATTGTTAGAGCTTTCAGAAAGTTCAAAAAACCTATTAATCTGGTAACAGATTCGGTGTATGTGGCTGGGGTAGTTGCCAGAGCAGAAATGCCTGGTAAAGAAGTTAGACCCTAAATTATATAACTGCTCTCAAAACTTTTTTTCTACTGTCCCACAGAAAGCAGCCATTCTATGTGATGCATGTGAGGTCACACACCGATCTCCTGGACCAATTGCAGGAGAATCAGAAAGCAGACTCTGACTACGGTACAAGCTCCCAAGACCAGACCTTTGCTCAGGCAAAGTTAACCATCATTTTACCATCAAAATGTATCCAGACTCATGAGGATGTTTAAACACTTGAAACCATTTAGCAATGGAAGTCAATGTGGTATGCAATTCTCTTAGGTCGCCAAGACCTTACCAGATAACGGATCTACTAGATCCGAGTAACCCCAGATGCTAAGGTAAACTGGATATCTGAACAGATGTTGTCGTGTTGTGTGCAGACAGCCATCCAAATAACAAAGACACACTATATCAAACAAAAAGTAACCCCTTTATCATGGACAGCTTTTTTATCCACTTTAGAAACAGTGCATACATTTGTGTCAAGCCACTTTAGGAATGTTAAAACTATAAAGTATGAAATTGATGAGTTTGTCAAGATGTTGAGTTATTTAAATTTGTCGTAACCTGCATTATCAATTCTACATTCCAATCTCTTTTTCTCAAAGGCAGCCACGGACGTGGTGTTTTTCTCCCATGCAGGCTGTTAACACTCCCCTACAAGATGTAACCCATGTCCCCCAGTATAGCAGATTAAAATATGTACACGTCTCTGTAGACACATTTTCTAAAGCTGTTTTTGCATATGCCCACACAAGAGAAAAGGCAGGAGATGTTACAAAGCACTTTCTCCTTGCTTTTTCTACCCTGGGCATTCCAGCTGAAATAAAAATCGATAACGGTCCAGCGTACATCTCTAACAAACTTCAAAAGTTTTTTAGCTTATGAGGCATTAAACATACTACGAGCATCCCCCACTCCCCCACAAGCCAATCTATAGTTGAGAAGACACATCAGACAATTAAGAAAGTCCTAGGACAACAGCAGGGAGAGTCAGAAGGCAATTCTCCCATTGTGAGACTTTGCAAGGCCCTTTTCCCAATAAATTTCTTAAACAATTTATTTAAAGAGCTTGGCCCCCCTGTGTTCCAGCATTTTACTAATTTGACATAAGCCAAATTAAAAGAAAAACCACCGGTGTTGATCAAAGATCCAGAAAGTCATCAAATATCAGGCCCCTTTTCACTAATTTTATGGGAGAGGAGATATGCTTATGTTTCCACACCTTCAGGGCCCGAGTGGGTACCAGGAAAATATGCAAAGCCCTACCTTAGACTGTCAGTGACAGCTCCTGAAAGATGACAGCCCAGACACTGACAAAAAAACTACAGATGAAAAAAACAGTGTCGCTTAAAAGAGATGACGACAAAATACCAACCATGTAAACAGCATCTGTACCACCTTCAAGCAGTTCCCCAAACCCCAAAATCCCTTTTCTGTTACCCTCATGTATTTCCCTAACCCACAACCCCATTACCTGTGTGTTATGAGAAAAAAAAGGAGGAGAGAGGGAAAAGGGTAATAGAGAACCATCTTCTAATAATTTTTACTTGAAATCCCACAGAAAAAAGACTACCCATACCTTTCTCACCATCATGCCTGTGATTGCATATCTTTGCACCCTACTGACCTCCCGGATCCTGTTGTCACCAAAGGTCATCGCGTGGATTGTCCCGCAGCCAAAGTCCAATATGTGGGTCACACTGGCAAAAACACTCCAGCAAGACCACCTGTGCCTGTCCATGGTCAGTGTCAGTGACCCACTTTCATCGTGCCTGGTGGGGATCCCTCTCCGTGAAGACAAACTGCCTGTTGCAAACCAGGTGCCCCACCAGGAAGACACTTGGGAGAAATGGGTAAATGCGCTGGCAACAGCAGTGGAGGAACCCCACAAATTGTTACTACTGGGGTCCTCCCAGGTCCCCCATTGTCTCAGGTTTGTCTTCAGCCTGAAAAGGGGATAGCATTATCCTGGTCAGAACACCAGAATTAGGTCATAGTAGAAACATGACACCTCGAGAAAAGGTTTACTCTGTCAGTAATTGGTGCCAGGATAATCATATCACCCCGGCAGAGTCACCCATGCACCCCAAAGCACTGCCTAAAGGTGTGTTTCTGATTTGCGGGAATCGGGCATGGTCTGGAATCCCATCCCAGTTCCGGGGAGGACCATGCACTCTTGGTAAGCTTTCTGTACTAGCACCCAACAAAACCCAAATTCTATATTGGAGAAACCATACTCAATTGGCCCGACCAAAGAGAAGTGTACAACAATTAGATTCAAATTATGATAGTGAAATTATTAATTGGTCATTGTCCAAAAGGATTGCTGCATCATTTTTCCTGCCTGGAGTGGCAGCAGCAAAAGCCTTGGGTGAACTTAACCACTTGGAATGCTGTCTCAGAAAGCATGCTAATCTAACTTTGAGTGCTCTCTCTCAACTATTTGAAGATGAAGAAACCACCAAGCATGCAATGCTGCAGAATAGAGCGGCCATTGACTTTCTTTTATTAGCCCATGGACACGGCTGCGAGGAATTTGAAGGACTGTGTTGTTTTAACCTGTCATCCCATAGCCAGAGCATCCATGCGACAATACAGAAAATGAAGGATCAAATCAAAGAACGAAACACAGAAAAGAAAGCGTACTGGTTCGAGAACCTCTTTGAAAAATGGGGGCTTAAGGGATGGTTAGCACCCTTATTCAAGGATAGAATATGAGTGATTCTAATGATTTTTCTTATTCTGAGCTTATTTGGTTGTCTTAGGAAGTGTTTAAAGAGTTAGGAGAGGCTTTCCCTTTAAACAGAAAACGGGGAAATGTTGTGGTAGATGAGACCACCCCGGAGACTGCTGGAGGGCCAGACAGCCCTGGGACACCTGGAACTCGGTGGTGGAAAGACCTTGAAAATCCACTTGAGGAATTAGATGGTTCCTTCCAAGAATATGTAAATCCGCCTACCCTGGTTGGACCTAATCTGATCCCTCACTCCACCCATCCCTTCCCCCATTGGCCATTATATCCCCTTTGCCCTCTCTCTCTCTACCCTGTCCAGTCAGGTGACTGGCCCCACAGCTGTATAACTGGGGACAGAGAACCTAGTGTTTCCTCTTTCACCTCTGGATCCCCTCTGGGAATAAACTTCTAGAACATCCACGTGGATGAGCCCTCTGGTTCTTGTCCCTGGCAATGTGTGAGCTACAAGCATACTGGGTGTATGTGTGTCGTGGGTTTAAAACCTGATTTTTTCCCTAACCGGGCGGAAACACCAGAAAATTTGTGGTTTGAACTGTGCCCACGACCTTCCCTCCCTTCCCCCCACCGGAGAGAGAAGGGAGAGCAGAGGAAACCCAATTAACACGAAATATTTATGGCTTTGAGATAAACATAATTGGAAGAAAGATACCTATGTGCTCCACAAAGAATCAGACAGGTGCATAACTTAATTTGCAAATAGATTTATTACCACACACTACTAAAAAAAAAAAACGTATTACGGCACTGGGTGGGAAAACAGAGATAGGGATATTATAAAGAGAAGAAAAAATAAAAAGGAATTTTAAGACACTGTTATCTTTCCGACCCGTCTCTTTCTCCAGTCCCTCTCACCCCTCCATGTTTCCCCACACACAGGGGAGGCAGGAGAATGAAAGTCTAACACAGATCAAAACACTCAGTTGTCGTTGCCAAGTCAGCTGTGGGGTAGCCTTTTCCGAGACACAGTCAATGTGTAACTGCTAAATAGCAGGGAAAGGAATTCTTTACCTCGTAGGAGAAAAGAAAAGAATGTCCTTCAAGCCCATGTATTTTTTTACAGCGACGTGAGTCCGTTATCACAAACCTCCTGGCAGAACACAAAACACAGTTTCTTCTAAATCAAAACTTCGTGGGGGAGCAAACCTCTTTCTTTCTCTTGGCTTCTAGTCAAATTAATCCAGTCCTCAAAAGGCCAGGTTTTTTTTCTCACAGCAAGGTCGCTTTACTTCTCTATACAGGTCTCTCATATGATGAAATAGTTCTTTTAGAAAACTTTTCCTCCAGTGTTCGAGAACCACAGCAAGGGCCACGCTTCTCCTTACTGTTCTTTGATCTTTAGTCTCTCATTTTTTTCTTACATCTCCTCACCCTCCTGCTCTGTTTTTCCCAGTGCATGATACTAAAAACACATGCTATCAACCTAAGTAAAACATGGCGGCCGCACCTATCTTGTTTGAATTCTTAAATATACTTAATACGTCATCACAGAGGGTAACCATTGTTGCAGTTGTCCAGCCTGTGGTGGCAGACCTGTCCATCAACCCAGAGCCATTCGATGGATTTTTGTCTCATCACTACACAAGGAGGGGGGGTAGCTCTTCTTCAGAAGAAGAAGAGAAGGAGACACCCCCTAGGCTTCTCACGGCAGCCATCTTTGTGGTTTCTTGATCCCATTCCCCACCACTAAAAATTGGACAAGTAAAAGATGACAATGTGTAGTCCTTACTGGCAAGGGTGTTGGGAATTCTATGTACAGCACCAATGCAGTGCTGGCTGAAGGATCCCCAAAGGGGCTTAGACACTTCAGTACACGCAGAGAAATCACGCACAACAAACACCACGAGGCTTACTTACCAGATTATGGATGTTATTAATTGTAAGAATAACCTTGTGAAGTTATCTGCAAGGAATGTAACATTTTAAAAACTTTCAAAATTGGGATTAATAAAGCCTGATTGTAGGAAATTTTAGGGGATCCCTCCCAGTGGAGGCCTGGGTCTGGCCAATCCCTGCCCTGCTGTTGGAAGTTATTGCCAAACAGACCGGTGTTCTGCACTAAAATGTAATCCAGTCACT
Source organism: Malurus cyaneus samueli (assembly GCA_009741485.1). Taxonomy (NCBI): domain Eukaryota; kingdom Metazoa; phylum Chordata; class Aves; order Passeriformes; family Maluridae; genus Malurus; species Malurus cyaneus. The sequence goes on from VKON01002655.1 coordinate 29,200, forward strand.
TTGACTTGCCAATTTGGGCTTATCAAAGCTGGAACCCCTTCAGGGTAAACTTATAGCCTTGCGAAAGTTCACAGGTCTGCCTGTGATAAATGGGGCTAGCCAGCTATTGCAGACCCTGGCAATAGGAAGTGTTTACATGTTGAAAATGCATCTTTCTAAATCACAATCCTTTCACTGGTTACTATGATTTAAGGATTATTTATTTTGTTTCCTCAGTGCTCACTGAGCTCGTGGTGAACTTATTGCTGTTACCTGTATTGTTTGCTTTGTGTTGATGTTCATGCTGAGAAGCATATTATTAAAAACAAAAAGTATGGCCCTCAAGAAAATTAGGATAATGCAATATTTACACTACATTTTTTGAATACAGATCATCAGTTATGAATCCTGTCAGAGTGGTATGCTCTGAAGTGCACATGCAGAAACCAAATTCCAAAAGTTTTATTTAAGACTCACTGGTTGCAATGCAAGGCCCAGATTGAACTAACCTGCAGGAGAGGGTAGCTTTGTTCCATCCTCTACAGGTCCAAAGTGGTTACTGCTCCTTAGAGTAAAACATGTACTAGAGAGACCAGTCCAACAACCCAATACCCCAGCTGAAGGCACGACACCAGCTATCAGCATGTGAGTGAACCCAGAGATCACATGAAGATGTTAACAACTACAACAAAAACTGACATCCTGATCGCATGGTGAGTGGCATCAGCCCCAGAGAACACCTTCTTGGCCTACCAAGCTTGTCTGTGTTCCTGCTGAATAACTGAGAACACATGTTTTCAGTCATTCTTTGCTCCATGCTTCCAGAAAAGACATTCAGTAATGTCAAAGTCAGCATTGCCAGCTGATGGGCTCCCTCCTGCCTAAACTGCACGTCCTGAATCTGGCCATATGAGCTCTGGAATAGTAGCCACTCATTTCCAAGTACAGGAGAAGCAGTTCTCTTCCTGCAGACATTGGACCTCTTTCTGTTTCCTATGCTGTGGGTCTCTTTTCATGCATAGTTGTTTTTGAGGGTTCTTAAGGGCTGTGCTATGTATCCCATGTATTTAGTTGTGTGCAACAAATGATCAGTATTAGTCTTGCTAAGATAATGACTCTACAGGTGCAGACTTGTTCTGGCTTTGGAGTAGGTGAATCCTTCTCATAATAACCAAAAAGAGGGAGATGTAGGGTTCACGAATATTGTAGGTAGTAACGCAGAACAACAGACCTTGAAGTCAGGCCTATCTTCTGTCCTTGGTGCAGAAGAAGCTTGGAATTAGTAAGCACAACTGATCACGAGTGAAGTAGTAGAGCCACAAGAAAGTTTGTAACTACTAGTTCACGCGAGAATAAAAGAACACTGTTGCTACCAAAAAGTATTGTTTACCTATTACCATAAAAGGCAATATTCTGAGACAAGATAATTGATTGGAGTGTGTGTGGTGTAGAATTACTTTCAGTTTCATTTATGATATATAAAGAGTACTACTGTGCAATAAACGTCTTCGCATAGCTATGTGGAGTTGTGTCTCAGTTGTCGCTCTGTTGGGGTGGGACATTTGTGTTGTACAAGAACGGTAAGCAGCAAACATGCAGAGCGGATGGATGCACAATATTGTACATGAACAGTACGGGGAGAGCAATTGTGACCCTGACTACTGTGAAGAAGAATGAACAGGCAGCATAAAGACACAAGCTTTTGTGAAAAAGTGAGCAACCTAAAAAGCTGGAGAGATTCTGGAAAGCTGGGAAATCCAGCAAGTGAACTTATTTAGAAAACATAGGTACTCTTTCCAATGTGTGACTACTTGCTGTGAGACTTTTTAGCTTGGTACATACTTCCTCAGTAATTGCAGATGTCAGGCTGCTCAAACCAAATAGAGCTGGTGGATAACGAAGGCCACAGACTCCAGTGCTCAGAACCAGCAGCATTTCCCAGGTGCAGGTTTGGGTCTGCCCCCCAACCTTATCTCCTCTACAAAAATCTCATGATTATTTAAGTGAAAATAAAGCACAGCAATGAAAAGCAATACGTGTTAGAGATTCAGTATCTTCAGAGGTTTTTTCCTGTTGGCAATTTTTATTTATGTAGTCTAATTTGAATAAAGATGGTAAATACCAATGGCTCAGCATTCCTTAGGGCTCAGCTGACAACTCTCAAGAACACACATGGACCAGATATAAAAGTTATTAACATAACTTTCTTCTCAAACACAATTTGCCTCTTGTGCTCAGCACAGCTTTGCACCATTATTTGTTTTGTTTATTTCAAATCCAGCAGATCCAGATGTTTTTGTTCAGTAAACATCAAGAGATACGTGATATAATTGAAGACAGTTTAGAGATCAGGAAGACTGATTAGAGATCTTGGAAGTATGGTCTACAAAGGAGAATTGAAAAAACTGGGGTTGCTTGGTGTGGAGAGAAGACGACTGAAGTCTAACACTCCCAAGATATACAAAAGACTGCTGAAAAAAAAATTATATTTGTTATTCGTGCCCCTCCCTCTGTCATGGTTTTACTCGGTCCAATTTTTGGTGGTGGGGGGATGGGCCAAGAAACCACAAGGATGGTTCCTGTGAGGAAGTTCTAGAAAATTTCTCCTTCTTTCAGCAAAAGGAGCCCTGCCCCCTGTGTTTCAGAGCCAACATTATGGCTCTGTGATGACAGGCTCTCATCAGGCTGGCCAATTGCACAGGGGTTACACCTCTGTGATGACGTATTATCTAGTACTTAAGAAGAATTCAAAACAAGATAGGGGCCCCATGTAGGTTTTAGTTGTTAGTATGTAGTTTTAGTATCATGCACTGGGGAAAAAAGAAGAGGTGAGACAGAGGAGATGAGAGATGAAGAAAAAATGGAGAACCAAGATCAAGTGAGAAGAGACAAGTGTTTGCTTGTGTTGTTCTGTGGTCTCGAGCATGGAGAAAATAAGTGTTCTCGAAAGACTATTTCATCAATGGGAGACTGTATAGAAAAGGAGAGCGACCTCTGCTGAGGAAAAAAACCTGGCTTTTAGGATTGCACTGAACTGATTTAGAAGCCAAAAATGGGAAGAGGCTTGGCCCCCCCCCACGACATTTGAAGCGAGTTGATGCTAAGAAGAAATTGTGTTCTGGGGGAGGGAGATGCCCCCGCTCAAGCAAATGAAGCTGTGTTCTGCGAGGAGATTTTTGAGTGGTCTCACACCGCCGAAACAACGCACTTTGGCCTGAAGGACATTCTTTCTTTCTCTACAAGGTAAAGAAAATACTCCGAATGATGCCTGATGATTTTTGCTTTTTCCTTTATGCTTCTGTACCCTCTATGCATCTGCCTGTACCCCTTAGCCCACATGCTTGTAATTCTGAAGCTTGATATTCAGTTAGTTTAGGCGTTTTGCTGGGCAGAGAGACCAAACACCAAGGAAGGGCAGTGTGCCCTGCTATCTTAACCCGATGTGCTCAGCCTTGTAGTGATAGCTCGTGTCCAAACATCTGTGTGTAACTGGCTCTGGCCTACAGTCCAGAGGGAGTCGAATCATTCCAATGGCCAATGGGGGAAGGGATGGGTGGAGTGAGGGATCAGATTAGGTCCAACCAGGGTAGGCGGATTTACATATTCTTGGAAGGAACCATCTAATTCTCAAGTGGATTTTCAAGGTCTTTCCACCACCGAGTTCCAGGTGTCCCAGGGCTGTCTGGCCCTCCAGCAGTCTCCGGGGTGGTCTCATCTACCACAACATTTCCCCGTTTTCTGTTTAAAGGGAAAGCCTCTCCTAACTCTTTAAACACTTCCTAAGACAACCAAATAAGCTCAGAATAAGAAAAATCATTAGAATCACTCATATTCTATCCTTGAATAAGGGTGCTAACCATCCCTTAAGCCCCCATTTTTCAAAGAGGTTCTCGAACCAGTACGCTTTCTTTTCTGTGTTTCGTTCTTTGATTTGATCCTTCATTTTCTGTATTGTCGCATGGATGCTCTGGCTATGGGATGACAGGTTAAAACAACACAGTCCTTCAAATTCCTCGCAGCCGTGTCCATGGGCTAATAAAAGAAAGTCAATGGCCGCTCTATTCTGCAGCATTGCATGCTTGGTGGTTTCTTCATCTTCAAATAGTTGAGAGAGAGCACTCAAAGTTAGATTAGCATGCTTTCTGAGACAGCATTCCAAGTGGTTAAGTTCACCCAAGGCTTTTGCTGCTGCCACTCCAGGCAGGAAAAATGATGCAGCAATCCTTTTGGACAATGACCAATTAATAATTTCACTATCATAATTTGAATCTAATTGTTGTACACTTCTCTTTGGTCGGGCCAATTGAGTATGGTTTCTCCAATATAGAATTTGGGTTTTGTTGGGTGCTAGTACAGAAAGCTTACCAAGAGTGCATGGTCCTCCCCGGAACTGGGATGGGATTCCAGACCATGCCCGATTCCCGCAAATCAGAAACACACCTTTAGGCAGTGCTTTGGGGTGCATGGGTGACTCTGCCGGGGTGATATGATTATCCTGGCACCAATTACTGACAGAGTAAACCTTTTCTCGAGGTGTCATGTTTCTACTATGACCTAATTTCTGGTGTTCTGACCAGGATAATGCTATTCCCCTTTTCAGGCTGAAGACAAACCTGAGACAATGGGGGACCTGGGAGGACCCCAGTAGTAACAATTTGTGGGGTTCCTCCACTGCTGTTGCCAGCGCATTTACCCATTTCTCCCAAGTGTCTTCCTGGTGGGGCACCTGGTTTGCAACAGGCAGTTTGTCTTCACGGAGAGGGATCCCCACCAGGCACGATGAAAGTGGGTCACTGACACTGACCATGGACAGGCACAGGTGGTCTTGCTGGAGTGTTTTTGCCAGTGTGACCCACATATTGGACTTTGGCTGCGGGACAATCCACGCGATGACCTTTGGTGACAACAGGATCCGGGAGGTCAGTAGGGTGCAAAGATATGCAATCACAGGCATGATGGTGAGAAAGGTATGGGTAGTCTTTTTTCTGTGGGATTTCAAGTAAAAATTATTAGAAGATGGTTCTCTATTACCCTTTTCCCTCTCTCCTCCCTTTTTTTTCTCATAACACACAGGTAATGGGGTTGTGGGTTAGGGAAATACATGAGGGTAACAGAAAAGGGATTTTGGGGTTTGGGGAACTGCTTGAAGGTGGTACAGATAGCTGTTTACATGGTTGGTATTTTTTGTCGTCATCTCTTTTAAGCGACACTGTTTTTTTCATCTGTAGTTTTTTTGTCAGTGTCTGGGCTGTCATCTTTCAGGAGCTGTCACTGACAGTCTAAGGTAGGGCTTTGCATATTTTCCTGGTACCCACTCG
>VKON01002656.1:0-16228 GCA_009741485.1 Malurus cyaneus samueli
TCTGGAATGCTCGTTGGACCCATGGGATGCCTCTTGGACCCCATGGGATGCTCTTGGACCCCATGGGATGCTCTTGGATCCCCATCGGAAATGCTCTTGGATCCCATGGGATGCTCTTGGACCCTCTGGAATGCTCTTGGACCCCACGGGATGCTCTTGGACCCCATGGGATGCTCTTGGACCCCATGGAATGCTCTTGGACCCCATGGAATGCTCTTGGATCCCATGGAATGCTCTTGGACCCCATGGAATGCTCTTGGACCCCATGGGATGCTCTTGGACCCCATGGAATGCTCTTGGATCCCGTGGGATGCTCTTGGACCCCCTGGGACGCTCTTGGACCCTCTGGGATGCCCTTCCTGGACTTGGTGCTCCTCACCAGCACCACAAACCCGCCAGGGCGGAAGGATCCGCCTCATGCAGGGTCTGATTCCGGGCTGGGATCAGCCAGCACCGCCCGGCCCCGTCTCCCGTCCCGCTGCCAGCCCCTGCCTCACTCCTTCCTGCCTTCCTGCCCTTCCCGAGCCCCTCCGAGTGACAGGGAGAAAAGGAAGAATCGTTTTCCTCCTGGGCTCTGCCTGGAGGTGGAGTCACAGAGGGGGAGAAGGCAGAGGAAGAGACACCAGAGCGAGTCCAGGGCAGAGCAGGGCACGGGGGAGAAGAGAAAATGAACCTGGGCCGTGCCGGGGCAGAGCTGCGGCTTTGGGAGCAGCGGGGGCTTGGTCCTTCTCGGGGCCGGGCTCAGGTCCAGAGCGGCCTCATCGTCGCAGTCTCCGTGCCCGAGGTCGCCCCGGCTCTTCTCGGCCTCCCCGGAGCCCGGCGCGTCCTTGGGGAACGCCAGTTCCACGGCGGGGTGGCTGCTGATCTCGCTGATGGTCATTTCCAGCTCGCGGATGGTCTCCTCCAGGCTGTCCAGTCTCTGGTACGTGTCCTCGTAAACGTCGCGGCTGCGAGGGGTCCCAGGGGACGAGCGGCCTCTGCAGAGCTCCTCGGTCACCTCGGCCACCTCGTCCCGGCCCGGAGGAGCAGCCGGAGCCCCTCGGTGCCATCGCGGAGCTGCGGCGGGGCCGGGGCAGGCGGGGATCGGCTCCAGGGAACGCGGGGAGGGATCCCAAGCCCCGGGAGCTCCGGGGAGCGGCACCGGGCAGGCCGGGCTCGGCTCCCTCCAGGCGGCTTTGGAGTGTCCGGGCAGGAGCCTGGCTCCGCCTTGGGGGGCTCCATCGCCGGCGATTTGGGGAGCGATCCCGGCGCGGACGGAGCGGAGCGCGGCCTCCGCAGACCCCGCACCGCGGGGACAATTCCTGCCGCTGTCCCCCGCGTCCGGAGCCCCCGATTCATCCCTCGGGATCTTTCCGGCTGTCAAAGGGACCGCCCGGGCCGTGCTGCCGGGGGGCTGCGGGGCTCGGGGCTGTTCCTGCGCCGGCGGAGATTTTTGGGAGCTGCCGGGAGCCGCCCCGCGGTCTCTCCTTCCCCCCGCGGGTGCGGGCTGCACCCACAGCTCCGGCTCGGCTTCGGGGGACGGCGGCTCCGACACCCACTCGGTGAGCACGATCTGGGGGAGGGAGAACGCGCGGCTCGCCGCGGGGGCCGGCGGCTCCTGGGTAGAGAATTCAGACAGGTTAGGGGCCGGCGGCGGCGGGGATGGCCGGGCGGGCATCGCGGGGCGCCGCCAATTCTTGGGGTGCCCCGGTGGCTCCGGGCACGGCAGCGCTGCAGAGCTCGGGATCACCCCGCACATCCCATCGGGATCCACCGCTGATGGAAGGGGACGCCCGGCTCCCTCCTCCATCCCTGATACCCCACTGGAGCAAAAAACCTCACAGCAAAACCCGGGCTGGTGCTGCTGCAGCTCCCGAGCCTTTGGCAACCCCGCTGCCACCCTGCAGCCGGGATTTGCCCCGCGCTGGTACAAACTGGGAGCACTGGTGTGGGAGCAGAGCTCCGGCGGGGGCTGAGCCACCCCAGGGGCACCCGAACTTCAACACCCCGAGGAGCAAGAAATCACCCGGGAAATGCTGTTCTTCCTGCCCCGCTTCCCTGTTCCCATCCCAGGGAGATCCCCGAGAGAGCAGGGCCGGTCCACGGAGCCGGGAGAGCCCACGGACCGGGAGACCCCCACAGGAGCCGGGAGACCCCACCACGGAGCCAGGCCAGGAGCCGCCCCACGGAGCCGGGAGAGCCCCACGGAGCCGGGAGAGCTGCGGAATGCCCGTGCAGAGCCTGGGGCAGAGGGGGAAGGAAACCCCAGCTCCGGGTCCGGCTGGACCCGTCTGGAGCACAGGGGTGACCCAGCCCTGGTGTCCCGGGAGAGGGAGGGACCCCAGGGACCCCCTCCAGGAGCCGAGGGATGAGCCAGAGCTCCCGACGCTTCCGGCATGACAGGAACCTCTGTCCGGTGCTTCTTCCCCACCCTGGACAATCCCAGCTCCATCCCAGCCCCTCTCCAGCCTTTGCTCTCCCCTACGCCAGAGTCCAGCGCGGAGATCAGCAGGGCCGGGATGGACCCGGAGCCGACCCCAGGCAGAGCCGAACCCCAGACTCCGCTCCGACCCTTCCCCTTCCCGTTCCCGTTCCCGTTCCCGTTCCCGTTCCCGTTCCCGTTCCCGTTCCGTCCATGCACTCGGGGCGGGGTCTCCATGCACCGCCCGTCCCCGGGCACCCCCGTAGTGAGAGCGGCGGGCGCTGCCCGTGCCGGGCCCGGGGCGGTGCTGGTGTGGGATCCCGCTCCCGGAGCGTTCCATCCCCGCCGGGAGCCACGCCGGGTTAGTGCCGTGCCCGGGGCCGGTGCTGGGGTGGCTCCTGCCCCGCTCCTGGAGGGATCCATCCCCGCCGGGAGCCGCGGCCGGGGGTTAATGCCGTGCCCGGGGCAGGGGGTTAGTGCCGGGCCCGGGGCGGTGCTGGGGTCGGATCCCGCTCCCAGAGGGTTCCATCCCCGCCGGGAGCCACGGCCGGGGGTTAGTGCCCGGCCCGATGCCGTGTCAGTGCCGCGAGCGAGGCAATTAACGGGGAGAAGCCGTTAATTAGTCGGTTAAATCAGAGAGAAGAAGCAGCAGTGAGTTGAGAAGAGGCAGAGGAGGAAGGCGGTGACAGCGCAGCCCCGTGGGGCCGTTACCTTCCATCCTTGGGCTGCCACCGCCGCTCCGCCGGGCCACGGCTCGGAGCGCCCCGGGGACGCGGCCTCGAGGGGGTCCCGGTGGGGACCGGGGAGGGAGGGGGGGCAGAGCTCTCTGAAACACCTGGGGAGTCAAACACGGCCGGTGGAGGGAGGGCGGGGACAGCGGGACCGCGGGGACTCGGAGCGGCCACCGCCTCACCGGGACTGGCAGCAGCGGCTGCGAGGGTGGCCTCGACAGGGACAGAGACAGCCCCGGTCCCCGTGCTGCTGGCAGTGTCACCGTGCCCTGGACAGCAGTGTCACCGTGCCCTGGCCAGCAGTGTCACCGTCCCCGGGTCAGCAGTGTCACCGTGCCTGCCAGCAGTGTCACCACCCGTGCTAGGCAGTGTCACCGTGCCCTGGTCAGCAGTGTCACCGTGCCCTGGCCAGCAGTGTCACCGTCCCCTGGTCAGCAGTGTCACCGTGCCCTGGACAGCAGTGTCACCATGCCCGGGTCAGCAGTGTCACCTGTGCCCTCGGTCAGCAGTGTCACCGTGCCCTGGTCAGCAGTGTCACCGTGCCCTGGCCAGCAGTGTCACCGGTCCCCTGGTCAGGCAGTTGTCACCGTGCCCTGGACAGCAGTGTCACCATGCCCGGGTCAGCAGTGTCACCGTGCCCTGGTCAGCAGTGTCACCGTGCCCTGGCCAGCAGTGTCACCGCGCCCTGGTCAGCAGTGTCACCGTCCCCGGGTCAGCAGTGTCACCGTGCCGGTCAGCAGTGTCACGTCCCCGGGTCAGCAGTGTCACCGTGCCCTGGCCAGCAGTGTCACCGTGCCCTGGTCAGCAGTGTCACCATCCCCGGGTCAGCAGTGTCACCGTGCCCTGGCCAGCAGTGTCACCATCCCCGGGTCAGCAGTGTCACGCTCCCCAGCTGGCACTGGAGCATCACTGGTCCAGTCTCCCTGCCTGCAGCATCACCAATCCCACCTGCACTGTCACTGATGTCACCTGCACCGTCACTGTCCTGCACCTCACTGATGTCACCTGCACTCACCTCCCTGCACGTCACGTCACCTGCACCGTCACTGATGTCACCTGCACCGTCACTGATGTCACCTGCACTGTCACCTGTCCCCCTGCACTGTCACCTGTCCCCTGCACTGTCACCGTCCCCCTGCACCGTCACTGATGTCACCTGCACTGTCACCTGTCCCCCTGCACCGTCACCATCCCCAGTTCTCCCTCCTGAGGGAAAGCCGCCCCAGGAAAATCCATCCCCACCCTCCTCCCCCTGCGGTGCCAAACCCGGGTGATTCCGGCTCAAAGCCCGGAGGGCGGGAGGGAGGAGGGTGACAGGGGACGGTGACCCGGGTGTGCCGCTCCTGTCCCCGCCGTGCCGGTGCCGGGGCTGTCGCACCCCAAACGCCACCCGAGCTGTCCCCGAGCGGTGGTGTCACCTCCAGCTCACCTCCAGCTCCGCGATGATCCGATCCTCATCGTCATCTCCTTGATGGCGGAGGCGATGATGGGCGGGGTGGAGGCGGGCCGGACCACCTCGGACACGGTGCGCCTCAGCTTCACCTGCGGCTTCGGCGACTCCAGCTCCTCCGACTCGGCCTTCTGCGGGGAGCGGGGCCGTGAGGGCACCGGGGGCACCGGGGGCACCGGGGGGCACCGAGAAGCACCGGGGGCGGGCCCGCTGCCCGTCCCAGCCCAGCGGCCACCCGCCGTCCGTACCTTCATAAAGCCGGGCTCCTTCTTGCTGGTGACAATGACCTCGCCGCTGCGGGTGGTGGTCAGCCCGTGCGACGAGGGGAAGCTGCGGCGGGGCGGCGGCGGCGCGGCGATTTGGAGGGTTTCTCTGCGGTACCGCGGCACCGTCAGCTCGTCTGGGCACAAAGGCTGCCGTGAGGGAGCCACACCCCGGGCACAGCCCCCACCCCGAGCACGAGCCCCCAACCACAGGCACAGCCCCCAACCCCGGGCACACCCCCAACCCCGGGCACAGCCCCCAGCCGGGGCACAGCCCCCAACCCGGCACAGCCCCAACCCCGGGCACAGCCCCCACCCGGGTGACACCGGCAGCCACCGCGCACCCAGCCCCGGCTCTGGAGGCGACCCCCGCCTCCCCGCCCCGTACCTGAGCCCCGGCGGCCGTTGGGTCCCTTTGCCCCCCGATTTGGGGGCGTGCTGTGGTTTGGAGGGTTTGTGCTCGGGCGTGGAGGCGGCGCTGCCGCCGCCCGGGGTTTGCTTGTGCTTGGCGGCGAATTCCAGGTCGGGGATGGCTTTCATGAGCTCGGCCTGGGTCTCCTCCAGGAGCCGGTGATGTCCTTGCGCTGTACTGCGTGAGCGCCGCCCGCTTCTCCTCCCAGTCCCGCTCCGCCGCCTGCGGGCACCGAGCGCGCTCAGCCCCGCCCGGCGGCAGGAGGGACCCCGGCCCCGGGCACCCCAAAAGCGGCCGCGATGGGACACAGTGCTGCCCCATTCCCCATTCCACCCCCCACTCATCGAGCGCTCCAGAGCCGCCGCACCGGGAGGAGGAGGATGAGATGAGATGAGGATGAGGATGAGGATGAGGATGAGGATGAGGAGATGAGGATGAGGAGGGAAGGGATCGGAAGGGAGAGGAGGATGAGGATAGGAGAGGATGAGATGAGGATGAGGAGCGAGGATGAGGATGAGGATGAGGATGAGGATGAGGATGAGTCGAGGAGGATGAGGATGAGAGGAGGATGAGGAGGAGATGAGGATGAGGTGGCCGCCCCGCTCGGCCTCACCTCCACGGACACGGCTTTGTCCGCGCTCTTCTTGCTGGGAGTTCTGGCGCCGTTTGTGTCTTTGCGGGCACCATCTCGGGCGCTCGGGCCGGGTTGCTGCCCTTGCCCGGGTGGCCCTGGGGCTGGCTGAAGCCGGGCACGCCCAGGGGCTCGGGGGCGGCCGTCAGGTGGTGCAGGCTGACGGGGGGGCTGGGGGCATCTCCAGCTCCAGCCTTTGCTGAAATCCGTCTCCGGGGCCACCTTCTTGGGGACGGCTCAGGCTGCCGGGGACCCACACGCCCTCGTCCACTTGCCTGGACAGAGCGGGGGGACTGAGGGGCCGGGGGCACGGGGTGGGCACCAAACCCCGCTCTGCCCAGGATTGAGGGGCCGGGGGCACGGGGTGGGCACCAAACCCCGCTCTGCCCAGCGCTCAGGGGCTCTGAGGGGCCGGGCTGGGATTGATGCTGTTCTAGGGCCGAGCTCCTCTGCCTCTCCGCTCTCTCAGGAAATGGGATCTCCCCAAACCCTCCCTCCATCAGCTCCGGCTGGAGCCGCCCTTGGGATTGCGGGGTTTTATTGGGGCCGAGGAGGACGGGCCCCGATCCTACGGACTCGTTTCCCTGGAAAGCCGGGCTGTGCGGGGCCCCGGGCGATCCCGAGGTCTCGGATGGGGTCGGGCAGGCGGGGCCCGCCCGGGATCCGCTCTGGGAGGGGATTTTTCCCGGCACAGCAATTCCCGCTCCTCGGGAAAGGGTTTGCACCACGCCAGGGGCTGTCTCTCCATCCCGATGAACAACCGAGCTTTTTGCAGAAGGGATGAGGAAAAGAGGGGCTCCCACCCACACCCGGAAAGGACCGAGGGCTGTTTTTGGGGTCCTTTAGCAGAAAAACGAGGCTTCTACCAACACCCCTCGTGTGCCCTCCCACCCTGAGAGTTGGGGACACACAGAGAGGACGCGGCAGGGGACAAAGGGACCCCGAGGGGACCGGCCCTGCCCCGGGGCTCGGGGCTCACCTGCGGATCTGGGCCAGGGTGTCGGTGACGGTTTTGCAGCGCTTGAGCAGCCCGTCCAGGCGGTTCGGCTCCTCCTTGAGGAATTTGACGGCCTCCACCTCCACCCGCAGCACCACGCGCATCTTGCTCTGCAGGCTGGGGAACTGGGCTGCGAGGGGACACCGCGGTCACCGCTGCCACCGCCCCCGGGCCCGCCTGGCACTGCCAGGGCAGCCACAGCCCCGCGACCATCGCACCGGCCGCGACACGCACGGACACGACCGCACGACACGGAACGCACGGACACGGACACGGCACGGACCGGACACGGACAAACGGACACGCACGGACATGGACACGCACGGACACGCCACTGGGCACGGACACGACGGACACGGAACGCTGCTGGCACGACACGCACGACACGACGGACGGAACGGACACGGACACGGACACGGACACGGACACGGACACGCTGCTGGGCACGGACACGCACGGAACCGCCGCTGGAGGGCACGGACACGGACACGCCGCGGCATGGAGCACGCTCCGGGCCGGACATGCACGACACGGAACGCACGACCGACACGCAACGGACACGGACACGCACGGACACGACACGGACGCTACGGACACGGACAGCGGACAGGGACAACGCACGGAACGCAAGACACGACGACACGACGGACACGCACGGACACGCCGTGCACAGGGCGGATCCGGGGCTGCCCGGCTCGTTCTTCGTTCCTTCTATCCCCCGATTTTGGCCCTGGAGGTGCCACCCCGCAGCTGCGGCACCGGGACACGCGGCACCCCCGGCACGGGACAGACCCGCGGCACGGGACAAGGGCACCGGACACAAACCGGCCCGGACACTCCCGAGGAAGACGCGGAGGAGGGAACACCCGGCACGGCAGACCCGCAGCACCGGGACACTCCCGCGGCACCGGGACACCGGGGCACCGGGACACACCGCAGCACCGGACCTCCCGGCACGGGAACCCGGGGCACCGGACCACCCGCGGCACGGGACACTCCCGCGCACCGGGCCCCGCGGCCCGGACGCACCCGCGCAGGGCAGGAGGCAGGAGGGGAGGGCACCGGAGCACGGGGATCCGCGGCACGGAACACCGGGGCACCGGGACACACCCGCGGCACCGGACACCCCGCGGCCCGCGGACACCCCGCGGCACGCACACCCGCGCACGGACACACCCGCGGGGCACCGGACAGACCCGCGGCACGGGCAGGACCGCGGACGGGACACACCCGCGCACCGGGACACCCGCACGGACACGCACGGACACCCCGCGGCACCGGACAGACCGCACACGGACACCCCCGCGGCACCGGGACACCCCGGGGCACGGGCAGACCCGCGCACCGGGACAACCCGCGCACGGACACACCGCGCACGGGACACACCCGCGGCACGGGACACCCCCGCGGCAAGGACACGCAGCACCGGCGACAGACCCGGACACCGGGACAACCCCCGGCACCGGGACCCGGGCACGGGACGGACCCGCGGCACGGGACAACCCGCGGCACCGGACAACCCGGGCACCGGGACACCCGCGCACCGGACACCCGCAGCACCGGGGACACCCGGACCGGCACCGGGGTCCACCGCGCACACCCCAGCACCGGGCACCCGCGGCACCGGACGACACCCGGGCACCGGGACACACCCGCGGCACCGGGACACTCCCGCCGACGGACACACCCGCGGCACCGGGACACACCCGCGGCACCGGGACACTCCCGCGCACCGGGACACTCCGCGGCACGGGCGCACCCGCGGCACCGGGAACACCGCGGCACCCGGGACACTCCCGCGGCACCGGACACCCGGCACGAACACCGCGGCACCGGACACCCGCGGCACCGGACACCCCCGCGGCACCGGGACACAACGCGCACGGGACAACACCCGAGGCGCACGGACAGACCCGCGGCACGGGACACCCGCGGCACCGGGACACACCCGCGGCACCGGGACAGACCGCGGCACGGGACAGACCCGCGGCACCGGACAGACCCGCGGCACCGGGACAACCCGCGGCACCGGACACACCCGCGGACCGGGACGAGCACCGGCAGCCGGGCACCGGGACACACCCGCGGCACCGGGACACCCCCGCGGCACCGGGACACCCCGCGGCACCGGGACACACCCGCACAACCGGGGCACCCCCGCGGCACCGGGCACCCGGGCACCGGGGCACCCGCGGCACCGGGCAGACCCGCGGCACCGGGACACCCCCGCGGCACCGGGACACTCCCGCGGCACCGGGACAGACCCGCGGCACCGGGACAGACCCGCGGCACCGGGACACACCCGCGGCACCGGGACAGACCCGCGGCACCGGACAGACCCGCGGCACCGGAACCACCCGCGGCACCGGACAGACGCCGGGACGCACACCCGCCGGCACCGGGACACACCCGGGGCACCGGGACACCCCCGCGGCACCGGACCCCCCCGCGGCACCGGGACACGCCCCGGGCACCGGGACACCCCGGGGACCGGGACACCCCCGGGGCACCGGGACAGACCGCGGGCACCGACGGCACCGGGAGCCAGGGTGGGCACCCCAGCAGGGTGAACCACAAATCCGGGGACAGCGGAAAACGGGAGAATCCCAGGTGCAAACCCAGATCCGGGACCCGAAACGGGAGCTCGCCCCAGGCGGGGACGGAGCCGGGAAACCCCAAAAAGCCCGCTGCCCCTCAGCCCCTCCTCACCCTTCAGCTCCGTCAGGGTCTTCCCCAGCTGCTTGAGCACCACGGCCTTTTCCTCCGCTCCTGCGCCGGGATCAGCCGGTTGTTGTGGGCCAGGTCCTTCTGGATTCTCTCCACCGATTTCTCCAGGTCGCTGTGGGGCAGGGGGAGGCGGGGTCACCGCGGGGTGCTCTGTGCAGCTGGGCAGCCCAGGGGAGGGGAGGGGAGGGGAGGGGAGGGAGGGGATGGGAGGGAGGGGAGGGAGGGGAGGAGGGAGGGGAGGGGGGGGAAGGGGAGGGGAGGGGAGGGAGGGGAGGGGAGGGGGAGGGGAGGGGGAGGGGAGGGAGGGGAGGGGAGGGGAGGGGAGGGACCTTCCTTGGCAGGGAGCGACATTGGGACCCCCTCCATTGGGGACACGCTCACACGTTGGGACCCCTCCCATTGGGACTCCATTGGGACCTCCCCATTGGGACCCTCCCATGGACCCCTCCCCATTGGGACCCCTCCCCATTTGGGCGGTCCGAGCTGCTCCATCCCGCCCCGCCCGGGCTCACTTGAGCTGCTGCGTGATCAGTTCCTCCTCGTTGAGGTAGCGGAGCCGCTCCTCCTCCACCAGACTGCGCTGGCGCTGCAGAGGATCCTCGTGCTTGCGCATCGTGTCCGTCACCCGCACGCTGATCTCCGTCTCCGTCCGCCGCAGCAGCGTCTTCACCATCTCCTGGTTCTGCAGCTGCGGGGAGGGGAAGGGAAAGGGGGAAGGGTCAGGATGGGAGAGACCCCCGGGAGGGGAAACGGGTCCGAACAAGGGACTTTGCCTGGCAGCTTGGACTATGGGAGGACCCGAAGCTTGGATTTGGAAGGATCCTTGAGCTCAGATTTGGGAAGGATCCCTGAGCTCAGATTTGGAAGGATCCCTTAGCTCAGATTTGGGAAGGATCTGAGTCAGTCGGGGAGGACTGAGCTCAGATTTGGGAGGATCCCTGAGCTCAATTTGGAAGGGATCCCTGAGCTCAGATTCGGGGGAGATCCTGAGCTCAGATTTGGGAGGATCCCTGAAGCTCAGATTTGGAAGGATCCTGAACTCAGATTCGAGGAGGATCCTCAGTTCAATTTGGGAGGATCCCTGAGCTCAGATTTGGGAAGTCCCTGAGCTCAGATTTGGGAAGGATCCCTGAGCTCAGATTCGGGGAGGATCCCTGAGCTCAGATTTGGGAAGGATCCCTGAGCTCAGATTTGGGGAGGATCCCTGAGCTCAGATTTGGGAGGATCCCTGAGTCAGGATTCGGGGAGGATCCCTGAGCCAGTATCGGAAGGATCCCTGAACTCAGATTTGGGAAGGATCCCTGAGCTCAGATTCGGGGAGGATCCCTGAGCTCAGATTCGGGGAGGATCCCTGAGCTCAGATTTGGGAAGGATCCCTGAGCTCAGATTGGGAAGGATCCCTGAACTCGCAGCGGGGAGCGATCCCTGCGCTCTCCCACACCAACCCCCCGGGGAAAAGGGGATTTTGTGTCCCCAGGAAGGCTCGGGGTGCCCCGGTGCGCACCTGCAGTTTCCGCAGCTGCTGCAGCTGGTTGCGGAGGTCGCTGGCGTTGTGCTGCAGGTCGTGCAGGTGCAGCTGCATGTGCAGGCGGGTGATGGCCGTGGGCTGCCCCGCGGGAGTGCTGCTGGCCGAGGGCGGCGGCGGCGCGGGCACCGGGGTCCCCATGCCACTGCGGCTGGTGGCTGCCAGGGACAAGCAAGAGCTGCGGGGGTGGCCCCGCCCCAATGGACGCGTCGGGCCCGTTCCTCCCTTCCCCCATCAATTCTTTGGCTCTGGCGGTCTCCAAACACCCCCTGGTCGCAACCGCCTCCCCGCTCGCCCCAAGAGGCCACCCCAGAGCGGGAGGGGGGTCCCGCTGGGTGCCAGGACATGCGGAGGGGTGCACGGCCCCCCCTGGGCAACCGGGGGGCCAGAGGGGGTCCCTGCAGGGCCAGGGGTCACTCACACGCTGACGGGGGGGTCCCGCCGTTGGTGGTTCTGTTTTCTCAGTTGGAAGGAAGAGGGAGGGCGGTGAGCGCGGGTCGGGCACGGCGGGGGCGGGTCCCCTCCCCTGTGAGGGGGATCCCCCCAGGAGGGACATACAAGCCCACGGGTCCCGCCCATCCTCACTGGGGTTTCGGCCTCGCGAGCCGCGAAAGCGCGCGCTCTGCACCAGCCCGGTCAGGCTGGCGATCTGCTTCTCCATGGCCTCCATGCGCTCCCTGCGCCGGGAAGGGACGGGGGCGCCTCAGGAGCGGACTCTGAGCCCCCCCGGCTGCTCCAGGCCCCGCTCGCTCCCACCCGCCCTGACCCGGGATGTACAACTCGCACCCACATCCCACCTCTGTCCCGGCACCGCAGCACCCCCGCCCTCCACGCTGCCTCAATTCCCCATCCGGCACCCTCACGCGCTGGACGGGGCTAGAGAAGCTCCCGCTTCCTCTTCCTCCCTCCTGCTCTCCTCCTCCTCTAGTCCTTCCTGATCCTCCCCTCCAGCCACCGAAACCCCCGGGACAGCCAAGCTGAACCCCCCGGGCCCATCCCACCTCGTCTCGGTGTCCTTGGCCGGTCCCGGCGAGCCGAAGCCCGAGAGCGGCGCGTGCCGGGCGGGAACAGCTCGGGAGCGCCGGACGAGCTGGGGTTGCGCGTTTTTGCCCACGGGGCTGTCCATGAAGACGGAGGAGCAGGAATCCTTGCGGAAGGACTGGCGGACGGGCGACGAGCGGCTGGGCGGGCCCGAGTAGGGGCTGTGCGGGCTCTGCCCGGGCTCCACCATCTTCTGCGGGGACGAGGGCGGCATCCGGAACCCCATCCCGGGCCCGTACGTGTCGCTGTAGATGGGCGCGTTGGGTTTGTACAAAGTGTCCTCCAGCTCCGTCTGCAGCGCGGCCGCCGAGTACGTGCTGAGCGAGCGCACGAGCCGGCTTGTAGGAGCCCCCCCGAGTAGCCGAAGGGGTCCCCCATCCCCGCCAGAGACTGCGTGGAGGTGATGCTGAGCCGCCCCTCGTGCACCAGCCCGTACGGGTCCGCGTACAGCCCCTCGTTCTTCACCAGCACCACGTTCTTCGCCAGCCAAGGCTCCTCGTCCGGTTTGACGTCGCGGCGCTCCAGGATGGCGCTGGGGCTGGGGGAACGCCCGGGCGCGGGGCAGGCTGCCGTGGTGCACCGGGCTTCCGGCGAACGAGGGCGGGCGGCCCCCGCTGTACGACATGCGGGACCGGGACGGCGACGAGGACTGCAGCACGGGCGGGGGCGAGCCCGAGGCCAGGTGCGGCGCCGGGGACATGTTGTGAGCCGGCGGGGGAGAGGATTCCGGGAAGTGTAGACCATATTCCCGCTGCGGGAATGCGGGAATGCGGGAATGGGGCGGGGGTCAGCACGGAGAGAGCCCGCTCTGCCCCCGCCCCTCCGGCGGCTCCGGGGCTTTGGCGAACCCTCCCCTCGTTCCCGTCAGCGGGAGGATGGTTGATTTATCCCGATGGTTTATCCCCATGATCTATCCCGATGATCTATCCCGATGATTGAGTTCCCATGATTTATCCCCATGATTTATCCCGATGATTGAATTCCCATGATTTATCCCATGATTTGTCCCGATGGTTGAATTCCCATGATTTATTCCCTGCATGTTTATCCCGAGATGAATTTCCGATGATTATTCCCATGATTATCCCGATGTTTGAATTCCCCAAACATCGCCTTTATTTCCCCTCTGTTTATTTCCCGACCAGCGCAGTTCAATCCCGGCCCCGCACAATCCCGGGCTCTAGTCCCTCCTCCCCGTTCCGGTCCCGCCACCCCGGCTGTCCCCGTGTCCCCTCACCCCTCAGGTCGCCGGTTGGTTGATGTGCCGAGGCGGGAAGGGCGTAGAAGCGGCCTCTTTTGCGGTAGATTTTAATGATGCTTCTGTCCTGATGTCTCTGGAGGGAAAAGCGGAGCCTGAGCACCCAGAGAAACCCCCGAAATCCCAACACTGCACCGGGTTCAGTCCTTTCTTATCCTCCTCTGGGTCCAAGAGCATCCCATGGGGTCCAAGAGCATCCCACGCGATCGGCCAGGGCTCGGTGCTCCGGGTGCTGAAGCAGCGCCCTCGGTTTCACCATTTTGCATAAAAATCCTCTTCCCTTGCGAGCGGCAGCCCGAGCCCGGCAGATGTTTCTCCCGATTAAACCTCGGGCTCCCCGCAGCCATCCCAAATGGATTCCTGCTGGGTTTATGGGCGGGACTGGGGCAAAGCCAGGCTCAGGGTTAGGCAGGACAGGCGGTGATGGGTCGGTCCTAAAGCAGAGCGGGGCAGGGCGGGGGTGGTGTCCCCTCCCAGATTCTGCGTGTCCCGGGAAGGTTCCAGTGCCGGGAACCCGGGGCTGCTGTGCTTCAGGCACTCGGGGACTCTCGGGGCTGTCCCAGCGCCAGAATTTGGGCTCTGATGGTCCCCGTGGGTCCCTTCCAGCTCGGGATATTCCATGATTTTAGGGTTTCCTGGTGCCGTGGGGTGCAGGAACCCCCCGTGCCCCCCCAAACTGAGGATCCCAGGGGTTCCCCCGTGCCGAGGATGTCCCAACCCGGGCTCTCCGGGCTGGCACGGGACAGGCAGAGGCCACCGGGAGGGGACACTCGGGGGACACTCGGGGTGCGTGGCAGAGCCCTCGCTGCCGCTCTGGCGAATCTCTGTATCCGCGGCCGTCAATAAACTCCTCTGTGTTCCCACTGCCGCCGTTCCCACCTGGAATCTGCTTCCGTCTGCCGCCGCCTCTTTCCCTCTCTCTCTCGGCCCCGCGGGGCCTCCCCCGCCCTCGGTGTCCCGGTGTTTGCCGTGTCTGCCCCAAACTCCCTCCGGGCGCTCCCGGTAAGTCCCGGCGGGTTCGGACCGCGGGCCGCGCTGGCCCGGCCATCGCGGGGCATTTCAAGGCATTTTAACCGATTTTAACCCTTTCCCCGCGGCTTTTCTGTCCCGCAGAGCGGCGTCTCCATCCCGGCCATGAAGGTGGTGAACCCCGCGTCGCGGCTGAAGCAGAGCCAGCAGGGCAGCCCCGACAAGGGCAAACACCTCAAACAGCGCATGGAGTACATGCGGATCCAGGGCCAGCAGCAGGTACTGCACCCCTAAAAGCGCCCGGGGGCACCGCCCGAGCCAGGGACAGCCCGGGGTGACAGCTGGGGACAGCCCGGGGTGACAGCTGGGGACACCGGGGTGATAGCTGGGACACTCGGTGACAGTTGGACACCCCGGGCTGTATTCGGCGGGACAGCGAACGGCAGGGCGTGTCACTTGTGGAGGGGACAGAGATGTCCGCCAACGCCCGACCGTCCATGGGGAATCCTCTCCCTCGTTCCACGGGTGGGACAGATGGAGGGTGACAAGTCGGGACAGCCCGGTCGGGGACGACCCTCCCTGGGAATTTGGTGCGCGACCCTGGGAGACAAGGAGAGCCAGGAGGTGACCTCTTGCGGGGCAGCGTGCCATTTTGTCATTCCACGTTTGCCAAATTCACAAAACCTCCCCAGAACCCTGCTCTGAGTAGTGGGGAAAAGCCTTTGTTTGTCCGAGAGGGCTGACAGGATCAGCGAATGAGCAGAATCGGGATTTTATTGGGTGCTTTGGAGACACAGCGCGGGCGGGGCAGGGTGACCCCCTCGTGGTGCTGCTGCCCAGCGAGGGGTGAGGGGTGCCGGGGAGGGCGAGAGTCAGGACGGGACGGAACGGACGGAACGCCGAGTGGCCGTGATCCCTGGCGTTGGCGGAGCCCGCTGGGGAATGACGCGGGTGGCACTGGAGGGGACAGCGGGGACGGGGGAGCCCCACTGCCCGCAGGAGCTGCCCCGGGGAGGGGAAGGGGTCAGATGCGGAGTTGCGGGTCACGACTCCTCGTCCCATCCTCATACCCATCCTCACTTCCTCATTTCAACCCCAAATGCGTCCTCTATCCAGCTGCTGTGGCCGTGTCCCGCCCTGCTAGGTAGTCGCTTCAGTGCCAGCACACCCCTGTGGACACCCCAAGTCGCTTCTGTCGCGGTGCACGGGGGGGTCCCAGCCCCAAAACCGCGCCGGGGGTCCCCATCCTCAGAGCCGCACGGCTCTGCGCGTCATGGCGCGCAATGGCTGTCGCGGGTGTCCACTGTCCCCGGGGCGAGGGGACAACCCCCGGGCTCAGCCACCCCGCCAGGTGACAGCAGCGCTGGGGACAAACGGCAGCGGTGCCAACTTCACACGCGTTCCGGGGATGGGTTTGGTATCCCGCTCCGAGGCCGTTCGCCCAACGCCCGGCAGCACGGAGGGTGTGACAGAGCCCCTCCGACGCGACAGCCGCGCCCGCGTCCCCACCGCCGGTCCAGCAAAGGCAAAGCCGGAAGGCGAGAGCGACCCAGCAAGTGAGCCCAACAGCCCGGAGGTTGTCCATAGCTGTCACCCGGCGTTGGTGTCCCCAACTGCTCACCCGGGGCCGTGCCCCAGCCCCGAACCAGGCCGTGGTGTTCCCAACTGTCACCCGAAGGGTCCCCGCTGTCACCGGGGTGTCCCCAGCTGTTCACCCGGCTGTCCCAACTGCACCCTGGTGTCCCAGCCCCGAACAGACCGGGGTGTCCCCACACTGTTGACCCTGGGGTGTCCCAACTGTCACCCGGGCCGTCCCAGCCCCG
>VKON01002658.1:0-12660 GCA_009741485.1 Malurus cyaneus samueli
GCCCAGAAGGAGAGGCTGAGGCAGGAACAGCCCCTTGCACCCACCCAGCCCTGCCCAGCCCCTTCCTCCTCTCCACACTCGCATTTCCTCGGAGTCACCCCCCTGCCACACCAGATAGGGACAGACAGTGCAGCAGAGAACCAAATGAAGAGAGTTTTCAACCAGCACACAGGAGCCTCAAGGATAATTAAATGACAAGACTTACCAGCCCCCGTGGGGCATTGCCATTGTATAACAGATTAAAAACTGTTTCCTTTCCAAAAGGAAAACCAGTGGCTGATCTACCTTGCGCTGAATTTATTAGACAACTCAGCTGAAACAAGTTCCACGTTTTTTTAATGCGACCAGCTGATCTAATCCCTCCCCCAGTTTGATTTCCCCAGATGGCAGGAGCAGCTGGAATGGAAAATCCTTCCCTGCCAGCACTGCAGCATCACCTGGCTGTCCCCACATCGATGTGCCCAAAGCTCTGACCAGGCCCGAGCAGGGAGGGAAGAAGAGAAGGGAGTGGTGCCAATGAGTCAGAATGTTTTGTTCTTCAGCCACCAAACAAACAAACAAAAAAAAAAAACAAATAAACCTCTTGCATTCTCAGTCTGGGGAGGCTTTAAACACCTTTTCATTTGGCTCAGTGTCGTATTGAACAAAGTTGAACCAGAAGTCAGAATTTGAGTGCAGAAAGTTTTTCTATCACAAAAAAAAAGTCTTTTTAAAATAAAAGGATCTGCTTCCTGCAGAGTATTTGCGTTTCCTTCTTTTCACAAAGCAAAGAGCCCAGCCCCTGCCTCACCAGCCCCTCAGGCTGGGATGATTAAAGACAAAACTAAAAGCGGTGGCGATGTTTTCCACGGCAAAGGTGGCATTGGGGACAGAACTGGTGCTGGTGCCCAGCTTTGCCCCCTCCCCACATTCAACCAACTGTTTACTCGGCATCGGCCGTAAATGTGCATTTAATTGGGCACCTTTGCTCCCTGTTCCCCCCCGTTCCCTTTTCCGAGGGCGTGAACGCCTTCCCGACGGCTCCGAGCCGAGCTGCTGCTCCCTCCCCGCTGCCAGAGGGACACAGCTCCTCCAGGGATGGATCAGAGAGGACACAGCTCCTCCAGGGATGGATCAGAGGGGACACAGCTCCTCCAGGGATGGCAGAGGGGACACAGCTCCTCCAGGGATGGATCAGAGAGGACACAGCTCCTCCAGGGATGGATCAGAGAGGACACAGCTCCTCCAGGATGGATCAGAGGGGACACAGCTCCTCCAGGGATGGATCAGAGGGGACACAGATCCTCCAGGGATGGATCAGAGGAGGACACAGCTCCTCCAGGGATGGATCAGAGGGACACAGTCCTCCAGGATGGATCAGAGGGGACACAGCTCCTCCAGGGATGGATCAGAGGGGACACAGCTCCTCCAGGGATGGATCAGAGGGGACACAGCTCCTCCAGGGATGGATCAGAGGGGACACAGCTCCTCCAGGGATGGATCAGAGAGGACACAGCTCCTCCAGGGATGGATCAGAGAGGACACAGCTCCTCCAGGGATGGATCAGAGAGGACACAGCTCCTCCAGGGATGGCAGAGGGGACACAGATCCTCCAGGGATGGATCAGAGGGGACACAGCTCCTCCGGGATGGATCAAGGGGACACAGTCCTCCAGGGATGGATCAGAGGGGACACAGCTCCTCCAGGGATGGCAGAGGGACACAGCTCCTCCGGGGATGGATCAGAGGGACACAGCTCCTCCAGGGATGGCAGAGGGGACACAGCTCCTCCAGGGATGGCAGAGGGGACACAGCTCCTCCAGGGATGGATCAGAGGGGACACAGCTCCTCCAGGGATGGCAGAGGGGACACAGATCCTCCAGGGATGGATCAGAGAGGACACAGCTCCTCCAGGGATGGATCAGAGAGGACACAGCTCCTCCAGGATGGCAGAGGGACACAGATCCTCCAGGGATGGATCAGAGAGGACACAGCTCCTCCAGGGATGTCAGAGGGACACAGTCCTCCAGGGATGGCAGAGGGGACACAGCTCCTCCAGGGATGGATCAGAGAGGACACAGCTCCTCCAGGGATGGATCAGAGGGACACAGCTCCTCCAGGGATGGCAGAGGGGACACAGCTCCTCCAGGGATGGATCAGAGAGGACACAGCTCCTCCGGGATGGATCAGAGGGGACCACAGTCCTCCGGGGATGGATCAGAGGGGACACAGCTCCTCCAGGGATGGCAGAGGGGACACAGCTCCTCCAGGGATGGATCAGAGGGGACACAGCTCCTCCAGGGATGGATCAGAGGGGACACAGATCCTCCAGGGATGGCTGTTCTGGGGTGCAAAAGTTGCTCATCCCATGCGCGGGGTGATCCCCCAGGCTGAGGATCACTCTCTCCCGCACCAGCGCTTTGCTGGGTGTGAAGCTGACACTCGCAGCTCTCTCTTGCCCGTTCCCAGCCTGGTTTAAGCTGGAGCTGCTGGCAGCCAGCCCTGAGGGGGCAGGAGGGTGTGGGAGCCGCAGCTGAGCCCGTTCTGCCCCGCTTCAGCCCTTCCCAGTTCACCCAGTGCAGCCACTGCTGTGTCCTCCCGCCCAGTTCATCATTCTGACAGTGCTGCTGGGCAGGATTTTGGGGGGTTCCATCCAAAGATCTGGTGTTTCCATCTCTCTGCAGACAGCCCAGGGGCTGCTCTGCACAGAGAATTGCTCGTGATTTCTGAGAGGAACCAGAAATGCAGATCCAGTGTCAGAAATGCAGAGCCAGATGTTCAAAATACAGACTCAATGTCCCAAATGCAGACCCAGTGTCTGAAATGCAAACCCAGGGGTCCAAAATGCAAACCCAGGTGTACAAAATCCAGAGCCAGGTGTCCAAAACACACACCCAGTGTCAGAAATGAAGACCACGTGTCCAAAATGCAGACCCAGTGTCCAAAATGCAGACCCAGGGGTCCAAATTGCAGATCCAATGTCCAAAACACACACCCAGTGTCTAATGAGACCAATGTCATGCAGACCAGTGTCATAAATACAGACCCAGTGTCGAAATGCAGACCCAGTGTCTGAGATGCAGACCAGGGGTCCCAGATGCAGACCCAGTGGTCCCAAATGCAGACCAGGAGCTAAAAATGAGACTCAGTGTCCAAAATGCGGGCCCAGTTTCCAAAATGTAGACCCAGGACCCCAAAATGCAGACCCAATGTCTGAAATGCAGACCATGTACAAAATACAAACCCAGTGTCTGAAATGCAGACCAGGAGTCCCAATGCAGACCAGGTTCAATGCAGCCCAGTGTCTGAAATTCAGTCCCAGTGTCAAATGCAGCCAGTTCTAAATGCAGACCCAGTGTCGAAATGCTCTTCTGCAGGTCATGGTGATTCCACAGCCCCTGTCCTGCCAGGAGAACGTTCCAGCTCCTGCTCTCCCTGGCCAGAAGGAGAGGTGAGGCAGAACAGCCCTTGCACCACCCAGCCCTGTCCAGCCCTTCCTCCTCTCCACACTCGCATTTCCTCGGAGTCACCTCCCTGCCACACCAGATAGGTACAGAAAGGTCTAAGAAATTCAGACCAGGTGTTTGAAATGCAGACCCAGAATGTTTCCAGAATGCAGACCCAGTGTCCCAAATGCAGACCCAGTCCAATGCAGACCCAGTGTCAAATGCAGACCCAGTGTTCAAATGCAGACCAGTGTCTGAAATGCAAACCCAGCATCTGAAATGCAGACCAAGTGTCCAAAACACACACACAGTGTTCAAATGCAGACCCGGTGTCATAAATGCAGACCAAGGTGTACAAAATGCAGACCCAGTGTCATAAATACAGACCCAGTGTCTGAATGCCCAGCACTGAAATGCAGACCAAGTGATGAAATGCAGACCAGTGTCCAAAATGCAGCACCCAGTGTCCAAAACGCAGACCCAGTGTCTGAAATTCAGTCCCAGTGTCTGAAATGCAAACCCAGTGTCCCAAATGCAGACCCAGGAATCCCAAATACAGACCCAGGTTTCCAAAATGCAGATCCAGTGTCTGAAATTCAGTCCCAGTGTCCCAAATGCAGACCCAGTGTCCCAAATGCAGACCCAGTGTCTGAAATGCAGACCCAGTGTCCGAAATGCAGACCCAGTGTCCAAAATGCTCTCTCTGCAGGTCACTGGTGATGCCACAGCCCCTGTCCTGCCAGGAGAACGTTCCAAATCCTGCTCTCCCATGGCCCAGAAGGAGAGGCTGAGGCAGGAACAGCCCCTTGCACCCACCCAGCCCTGCCCAGCCCCTTCCTCCTCTCCACACTCGCATTTCCTCGGAGTCACCCCCCTGCCACACCAGATAGGGACAGACAGTGCAGCAGAGAACCAAATGAAGAGAGTTTTCAACCAGCACACAGGAGCCTCAAGGATAATTAAATGACAAGACTTACCAGCCCCCGTGGGGCATTGCCATTGTATAACAGATTAAAAACTGTTTCCTTTCCAAAAGGAAAACCAGTGGCTGATCTACCTTGCGCTGAATTTATTAGACAACTCAGCTGAAACAAGTTCCACGTTTTTTTAATGCGACCAGCTGATCTAATCCCTCCCCAGTTTGATTTCCCCAGATGGCAGGAGCAGCTGGAATGGAAAATCCTTCCCTGCCAGCACTGCAGCATCACCTGGCTGTCCCCACATCGATGTGCCCAAAGCTCTGACCAGGCCGAGCAGGGAGGGAAGAAGAGAAGGGAGTGGTGCCAATGAGTCAGAATGTTTTGTTCTTCAGCCACCAAACAAACAAACAAAAAAAAAAAACAATAAACCTTTGCATTCTCAGTCTGGAGGCTTTAAACACCTTTCATTTGGCTCAGTGTCGTATTGAACAAAGTTGAACCAGAAGTCAGAATTGAGTGCAGAAAGTTTTTCTATCACAAAAAAAAAAGTTATAAATGATCTGCTCTCAGGTATTTGCGTTTCCTTCTTTTCACAAAGCAAAGAGCCCAGCCCCTGCCTCACCAGCCCCTCAGGCTGGGATGATTAAAGACAAAACTAAAAGCGGTGGCGATGTTTTCCACGGCAAAGGTGGCATTGGGGACAGAACTGGTGCTGGTGCCCAGCTTTGCCCCCTCCCCACATTCAACCAACTGTTTACTCGGCATCGGCCGTAAATGTGCATTTAATTGGGCACCTTTGCTCCCTGTTCCCCCCCGTTCCCTTTTCCGAGGGCTGCCTGAATGCGAGGGGGAGCAGCCTCCGATTCCCCCGCCCCCATCCCGGGGTCCCCCCTCCCCTCCCCTGTCCCCGGAGCCCACAAAGGAGAGGTCGCTGCCGTGTCAAGTGGGGTGTGGAGACCAGCTGAGGAGCTCGAGAGCTGAATTGTGCCAATTTGCGCAGCCAGCGCCCGCTGACAAAACTCGGCATCGGGAGGCATGAGCCGGCATATGGTGCCTCACTCAAGGGGCTGTCATTCAGCGCCCCGGCAAGTGATGGCTCTCTCAGGCTCCTCTCTCAGGCTCTTTTTATGGCCTCTCTGCAGCCGGGATGAGCGCAGGGGCCGCGGAGGAGGAGCGGGGCACCGGGAGCCTCCGCCGCTCCATCTGCACCCCGAGCCAGCCGAGCGTGCAGCTTTTTTTCTTCATCCCGCCGCCCTCCTCCGATGTTCCCCAAATGAGCTGCTCCTGTCGGCTCAGGGACGAGCGTTCGGGCTCCAATTTCATGCGTTTAATTCCTCAAAAAAAAAAAAAAAACCCCCAAAAAAAAAATCCCCAAAAAACCGCTGCGCTTCCCGCTCCGTTCTCCGCGCTTCCCGGAGCTTTCTCCGCGCTTCCCGGAGCTTTCTCCGCGCTTCCCGGAGCTTTCTCCCGCTTCACGCGTGTCCCTCCAACCCATCCCTCACCCAGGGCTCGTCCCTGTCCTCAAAGCTGCCCTTTTACCAGCAGAAAAGCTGCTGGCGTGAAAGAACTACGAAGAGCCACCACTTAAAGCCCCTTTTCAGGAGCAGAAGGTTTCAGCTCTCAAAGAAAGAGGGTTTTTTTTTGTTCTGGCTTTGTGTTTCTGGGTCTGGGACTCTCGGGTCTTTTCTCCTCGATCCCGAGCAGGCGGATATAATCACCCTCCTCCTTCCCTGCCTCTATTCATCGCGTTTTAAATAAAGTAACGACACAATCCTCAATTTGGGAGCACTCAGCTGAGTGCCGGGCCCGCTCTGGCCGGGCACGTTTAATCAGGGAGTTAAGCCCCGTTTTTGTGAGGCCGGGGTTTGGGAGGTGATCAGGGCAGGGTTTGGGAGGATGGGGTCACCCCGGCACCCCCTGCTCTGACTCTGCTGCTGTTCTGCACGGCTGGGAAGGGCCCTGCGAGGGGGTGTGAGCTGAAAAGGGCCCTGTGCCACCTCCTCGGTGCCAATGAGCCCTGCCCATCCCGGTGCCATCCGCTCCTGCCCCGCATCACAGCATTCCCGGGAGCAGGGAGTGCCCGCGGGTCTCGGCGGGGCAGGAGAGGGCAGGGCCCGGCACGCGCACAGATGGCACAGAGTGGCACAGAGGCACAGATGGCACAGAATGGCACAGAATGGCAGCAGAGCACACAGAATGGCACAGAGTGGCACAGAAGGCACAGAGTGGCACAGAGTGGCTCAGAGTGGCTCAGAGTGGCACAGAATGGCACAGAACGGCATAGAGTGGCACAGAGTGGCACAGAACGGCACAGAGTGGTACAGAATGGCACAGAGTGGCACAGAATGGCACAGCAGAGCCCAGAATGGCACAGAGTGGCACAGCAGAGCCCAGCACGGCACAGAGTGGCCAGTGGCACAGATGGCAAGCGATGGCACAGAGTGGCACAGAATGGCCCAGCAGAGCCCAGCACGGCACAGAGTGGCACAGAATGGCCCAGCAGAGCCCAGCAGGCACAGAGTGGCACAGAGTGTCAGAAAGTGGCACAGAGTGCCACAGAATGGCCCAGCAGAGCCCAGAGTGTCACAGCAGAGCCCAGCAGAGCCCAGAGATCCAGCAAGCCCAGCAGGCACTGAGTGGCCCAGAGTGGCACAGAATGGCCAGCAGAGCCAGAATGGCCCAGCAGAGCCAGAGGCACTGAGTGGCCCAGAGTGGCACAGAATGGCACAGAATGGCCCAGCAGAGCCAGAGGCAAGAGTGGCCAGAGTGGCACAGAATGGCTCAGAATGGCCCAGCAGAGCCCAGCACGGCACAGCAGAGCCCAGCACGGCACAGAATGGCTCAGAATGGCCCAGCAGAGCCCAGCACGGCACAGCAGAGCCCAGCACGGCACAGAATGGCTCAGAATGGCCCAGCAGAGCCAGCACGGCACAGCAGAGCCAGCACGGCACAGAATGGCTCAGAATGGCACAGCAGAGCCCAGCACGGCACAGAATGGCCCAGCAGAGCCCAGCTCGCAGCCTCCCCGCAGCTGCCGCGGCAGTTGGGGCTCAATCCTTCGCAGGCACCGTCTGTCGGCGGCTGCGGGGACAGACTTTGTCTGGAGCCCGGGGCACTCCACCCCTCGCTCCGCTTCAATCATAGCCCGGGCAGGGTCCGGAGCCCGGCTGAGCTCCCGGCACCACCTTCCCTTCCTCCCTGGCAATGTCGCCTTGAAAGGGCAGTTTTTAATAATGACACAGACACGGTTTAGGGGATAAAAAGGGTTTACTCGGGATTTGGGATCCCAGGTGACAACTTGATGGCAGAATGCACACCCGTGTACAGCAGTGCCTGAATGCGAGGGGGAGCAGCCTCCGATTCCCCCGCCCCCATCCCGGGGTCCCCCCTCCCCTCCCCTGTCCCCGGAGCCCACAAAGGAGAGGTCGCTGCCGTGTCAAGTGGGGTGTGGAGACCAGCTGAGGAGCTCGAGAGCTGAATTGTGCCAATTTGCGCAGCCAGCGCCCGCTGACAAAACTCGGCATCGGGAGGCATGAGCCGGCATATGGTGCCTCACTCAAGGGGCTGTCATTCAGCGCCCCGGCAAGTGATGGCTCTCTCAGGCTCCTCTCTCAGGCTCTTTTTATGGCCTCTCTGCAGCCGGGATGAGCGCAGGGGCCGCGGAGGAGGAGCGGGGCACCGGAGCCTCCGCCGCCCATCTGCACCCGAGCCAGCCGAGCGTGCAGCTTTTTTTCTTCATCCCGCCGCCCTCCTCCGATGTTCCCCAAATGAGCTGCTCCTGTCGGCTCAGGGACGAGCATTCGGGCTCAATTTCATGCCGTTTAATTCCTCAAAAAAAAAAAAAAAACCCCCAAAAAAAAAATCCCCAAAAAACCGGCTGCGCTTCCCGCTCCGTTCTCCGCGCTTCCCGGAGCTTTCTCCGCGCTTCCCGGAGCTTTCTCCCGCTTCACGCGTGTCCCTCCAACCCATCCCTCACCCAGGGCTCGTCCCTGTCCTCAAAGCTGCCCTTTTACCAGCAGAAAAGCTGCTGGCGTGAAAGAACTACGAAGAGCCACCACTTAAAGCCCCTTTTCAGGAGCAGAAGGTTTTCAGCTCTCAAAGAAAGAGGTTTTTTTTTTTTTCTGGCTTGATGTTTCTGGGTCTGGGACTCTCGGGTCTTTTCTCCTCGATCCCGAGCAGGCGGATATAATCACCCTCCTCCTTCCCTGCCTCTATTCATCGCGTTTTAAATAAAGTAACGACACAATCCTCAATTTGGGAGCACTCAGCTGAGTGCCGGGCCCGCTCTGGCCGGGCACGTTTAATCAGGGAGTTAAGCCCCGTTTTTGTGAGGCCGGGGTTTGGGAGGTGATCGGGCAGGGTTTGGGAGGATGGGGTCACCCCGGCACCCCCTGCTCTGACTCTGCTGCTGTTCTGCACGGCTGGGAAGGGCCCTGCGAGGGGGTGTGAGCTGAAAAGGGCCCTGTGCCACCTCCTCGGTGCCAATGAGCCCTGCCCATCCCGGTGCCATCCGCTCCTGCCCCGCATCACAGCATTCCCGGGAGCAGGGAGTGCCCGCCCGGTCGCGGGCAGGAGAGGGCAGGGAGGCCCTGGCACGGCACAGCATGGCACAGAGTGGCACAGAGTGGCCCAGAATGGCACAGAGTGGCATAGAACGGGACAGAGTAGCACAGAGTGGCACAGAACGGCACAGAGTGGCACAGAGTGGCACAGAAGGCTCAGAGTGGCACAGAGTGGCACAGAACGGCACAGAGTGGCACAGAATGGCACAGAACGGCATAGAGTGGCACAGAGTGGCACAGAACGGCACAGAGTGGCACAGAATGGCACAGAGTGGCACAGAATGGCACAGCAGAGCCCAGAATGGCACAGAGTGGCACAGCAGAGCCCAGCACGGCACAGAGTGGTCCAGAGTGGCACAGAATGGCCCAGCAGAGCCCAGCAATGGCACAGAGTGGCACAGAATGGCCCAGCAGAGCCCAGTGCACAGGGCACAGAATGGCCCAGCAGAGCCCAGAATGGCACGAGCAGAGTGGCACAGATGGCCCACAAGCCCAGATCCAGAGTGTCACAGACAACAGACAAGAGACCAGATCATAATATCAAGTTTTATAGGTTTCAGGAATTAGCAAATCTATCTAGGATTCCCCAATAAGATACAAGTTTTATAGGTTTCAGGAATTAGCATATCTATCCAGGATTCCCCAATAAGATACAAGTTATATAGGTTTCAGGAATTAGCAAATCTATCTAGGATTCCCCAATAAGATACAAGTTTTATAGGTTTCAGGAATTAGCATATCTATCTAGGATTCCCCAATAAGAAACTTCACAAATGCAGTAATGTCCCCCTATTCTAATGAATCCCCCCAGATGAGGTCAGAGCCCAGTTTACACAAGATGTTCTGGACAGAAGGCTTCACCCAAGGCTGAGCTCGGGTTTAAGACAGCACAGGGCACACTGAGCCCTTCTTTAGGATGTTTGCCAGCAAAATTCCTAAATTAAGCTGGAATATCAGGCTCCAGGAATTACAAGCATGTTGGCTAAGGGGTGCAGGGGGATGCATAGAGGGTACAGAAAGAGTAAAAAAAAAAAGAAAAAAAATCATCAGCCATCAGCAAGGTGGCCACTGGCCATAAATCCCAGCGAGCCCGCCGGCTCCGAGGTGCTCACCCCGACCACATCCCCGCCCATCTCCCACCTCCTCCCGCACATCCCCGCTCTCCCCGAACTCGCTGAGCATTCAGCGGAAGCGGCTTTAATGTCAGAGGCAGATGGGCACCTCACAAAAGCCCCTCACCTCTCCAAGCTGCTCCGTCCGCATGCCTGATTAAATCCTAATACAAGAAGTTCGAATTGATACAGTGGCTCTGGGGTGATTCAATTAGTGCAGCGGGCATGGAGGAAAAACAGCACAAAGAGATGTGGTAGTTAGAAAGTCATTTTCTTTTGATCATTATAGCATCTCACACGTGGAAGCAGAAAATTATAGGCTCATGCGTCTTTGCTTAATATCCTCTGGGGCCAGATTTGTCGTAACATTGAAGTTAGCTGTCAGAATTGACAAAATCACGCGGTGTTGATGAATTTACAGCGCCGCTCTTAAAAGCCGGAGCGGGATCCAGGAAATGTCTGCCAGACAAATGTATTCAAGTTGGAGAAAATCACCTTTGCCTCCCTCCCCGCCCCCCTGGCTCGGCTGCAAATCCCTGCTGGTTTTTGTGGAGGTTTCTGCTGGCCTGGGCTTGGCTCCAGCTGATTTTGTCCCCCCAAGTGCTGCTGCTTTTATTTTCGGGGTGTCCCCGCAGCCTGGGGCACCTTTGGGTGCGGCTGAGCCCCGAAACTCCCAGCTCGATGTCCCCAGACCCTGATCAAAGTGCAGGAAAGGCTTTTTTGATGCTCTCAGATGGATTTTGGCACTTGGGAGCACAGAAAAGCGGTTTTTTGAAGGTCCCAAATCGAGTTTGGTTCTGGGGAGGGCAGAAAAGTGGTTTTTTTGAAGGACCTAAATGGCGTTTGGCACTGGGAAGCACAGGAAAGCGTTTTTTGGTGCTCCCAAGTGCAGTTTGGCACTGGGGAGAGCAGGAAAGCATTTTTTGATGCTCTCAAATGCAGTTTGGCACTGGGGAGCGCAGGAAAGCGTTTTTTTGAAGGTCCCAAACAGTGGTTGGCGTTGGGGAATGCAGAAAAGCGGTTTTTTTTTTTGAACTCCCAAACAGAGTTTGGCACTGGGGAGCACAGAGGAGCATTTTTTTTGAAGGTTCCAAATGGAGTTTGGCACTGGGGAGCGCAGGAAAGCGTTTTTTGAAGCTCCCAAATGCAGTTTGGCACTGGGGAGTGCAGGAAAGTGTTTTGTTTTTTTTTTTTTTTTATGCTTCCAAATGGAGTTTGGCACTGAGGAACACAGGAAAGCGTTTTTTTTGATGCTCCCAAACCGAGTTTGGTGCTGGGGAGTGCAGGAAAGCATTTTTTTGATGCTCCCAGACCAAGTTTGGCATTGGGGAGGGCAGAGGAGCATTTTCTTTTTTTGATGCTCCCAGACGGAGTTTGGCATGGGGAGGGCGAGGAGCTTTTTTGAGCGTCAAAATGCAGTTTGGCACTGGGGAGTGCAGGAAAAGGTTTTTTATGCTTCCAGAATGGATTTGGCACTGGGGAGCACAGGAAAGCATTTTTTGGAGCTCCCAAACAGAGTTTGGTGCTGGAGAGCGCAGGAAAGCGGTTTTTGATGCTCCCAGACGGATTTTGGCACTGGGGAACACAGGAAAGTATTTTGTGAAGCTCCCAAATAGAGTTTGGTGCTGGGGAGCTCAGGAAAGCATTTTTTTTGATGCTCTCAAATGGAGTTTGGTGCTGGGGAGAGCAGGAAAATATTTTTTGATGCTCCCAGACAGAGTTTGGCATGGGGAGGGCAGAAAGGCGTTTTTTGAAGTCCAATGCAGTTTGGCACTGGGAGTGCAGGAAAGTGTTTTTTTTTTTTTTTTTTTTTTTTTTTTTTTTTATGCTTCCAAATGGAGTTTGGCACTGAGAGCACAGGAAAGCATTTATTGAAGCTCCCAACAGAGTTGGTGTTGGGGAGTGCAGGAAAGCGGTTTTTTGATGCTTCCAAATGGAGTTTGGCATGGGGAGGGCAGGGCTTTTTTGTAAGTCCCAAACGGAGTTTGGCACTGGGAGTGCAGAAAAGTGTTTTTTTTGAAGATCCCAAACCGAGTTTGGCATTGGGGAGGGCAGGGGAGCATTTTTTTTTGATGCATCCAAATGGAGTTTGGCACTGGGAAGCGCAGAGGAGCATTTTTTTGATGCTCTCAAACCGAGTTTGGTGCTGGGGAGTGCAGGAAAGCATTTTTTTTTAAGCTCCCAAATGAAATTTGGCACTGGGGAGCGCAGGAAAGCATTTTTTGATGCTCTCAAATGGAGTTTGGCACTGGGGAGAGCAGGAAAATATTTTTTGATGCTCCCAGACAGAGTTTGGCACTGGGGAGTGTAGGAAAGCGTTTTTTTGAGGGTCCCAAAGGGAGTTTGGCACTGGGGAGGGCAGAAAAGTGTTTTTCTGAAGCTCCCAAATGCAGTTTGGCACTGGGGAGCGCAGGAAAGCATTTTTTTGATGCTCCCAAACCGAGTTTGGTGCCGGGAGTGCAGAAAAGCGTTTTTTTGAAGCTCCAACAGTGGTTGGCTTTGGGGAATGCAAAAAGCGGTTTGGTGTCCAAACGAGGTTGGCGCTGGGGAGGGCAGAAAAGCAGTTTTTGATGCTTCCAAAGGGAGTTTGGCGCTGGGGAGGGCATAAAAGCATTTTTCGAAGCTCCCAAACCGAGTTTGGT
>VKON01002658.1:12685-41042 GCA_009741485.1 Malurus cyaneus samueli
AAAAAAGAGAGAGATAGGGAATCCTTGTGTACAATGAAAAGCCCCCGGAGAGCCGACACGGCCCGGCTGACGGTGATGGATGCTGGCACTGCAGAGAGGGCACCACACCTCCCCCAAGAAAATTAAAAAGCGGCTAGTTGGTACCGGGTGCTAACAACACATCACGTTGAATCCTGCTACCCCCTCATCAGAGCGGGGTCCCTCGACTTCCGATGTTTTGTATGGCATGTGGGGGGAAAAACCCCCACAGTGACAAGCGCTTTTCCCCCCTTTTCTCCTCATGCCATCCCGCACACACTCTGGATAGAGAAAAAGACTTGTACCATCACGATTGTACACCATCCCGGCAGCGATCAGTATTATTATTATTATTAGTTATTAATTGAAATTATTATTATTATTATATTATGTATTGATTATATTATTATTATTATATATGGATTATGAAGGCTGAGTGTCCCGAGGGCTGGACACTGAAATCCGGTCAAAGCACAGTGAGCTGTCCGCTGTGCTCCAGCCTGGCACACATTGTGCCACGGACCGAGCACGCACATGCCCAAGGCTCGTCAGGGGCAATGAAGGAGGAACGGGAGGGAGAGGGGCAGGATTTGGAGGGAGGCGGCATGGAGGTGGCAGGAACCGTGCTGAGCATGTCCGAGGCGCAACCGCTGCAGGCGCGGGAAGAGCGCGGGTGGAAAGAGTGAAATATTGAGCTGGCGGGCTTTCCCCCTGGCCGCGCCACCGTTTCCAACTGCATGCTTTTCCGTGCTGGCTGGAGCAGGCAGATGCCTGCAAGCTAACGAAGTACCTGCTAACAGATCACGGTGTAGTGTGCACAGCCCCCTTGTCTGAGCCAAAACACCGGAGCGCAGCGCCAGGAATGCGGGGGCAAAAGCCTTGTCCCTGCTTCCGGACGCTCGGAGCCCGAGCTGCTGCTCTCAGCCGCTAGCCAGAGGGAACAGCTCCGGTCCGAGCAGAGGGGACCAGCTCCTCAGGATGGATCAGAGGGACACAGGGCTCCTCCAGGGATGGAAATCAGAGGACGAACAGCTCCTCGAGGATGGATCAGAGGGGACACAGCACTCCTGCCAGGGATGGAATCAAGAGGGGACACAGCCCTCCAGGGAGGTGGATCAGAGGGACACAGCTCCTCCAGGGATGGATCCAGAGGGGACACAGCTCCCCAGGATGAATCAGAGGGGACACAGCTCCTTGCAGGGATGGATCCAAGAGGGGACACAGCTCCTCCAGGATGGGAGTAGCAGAGGGGACACAGCTGCCTCCTAGGGATGGATCAGAGGGGACAGCAGCTCTCCAGGATGGCCAGAGGGGACACGCTCCTCCAGGGATGATTCAGGAGGGACACAGCCCTCCAGATGGCAGAGGGGACACAGCTCCTCCAGAATGGCAGAGGGGACACAGATCCTCCCAGGGAATGGACAGAGGGGACACAGCTTCCTCCAGGGATGGATCAGAGGGGACACAGCTCCCCGGGGAGGAGTCAGAGGGCACAGCTCCTCCAGGGAATGGCAAGGGACACAGCTCCTCCAGGGATGGATCAGAGGGGACACAGCTCCCCAGGGATGGATCAGGAGGGACACAGCTCCTCCAGATGGATCAAGGGAGGGGACACAGCTCTCAGGATGGATCAAGAGGGGAGCACAGCTCCTCCAGGGATGATCAGAGGGGACCAGCTCCTCCAGGATGGATCAGAGGGGACAACAGCTCCTCCAGGGATGGGATCAGGAAGGACATGTCAGCCTCCTCCAGGGATGGATGCGAGAGACACAGATCCTCGCCCCCCCGCCCCGCCGCGCTCCGTCCCGCCCCGCCCCCCGCCCCTCCGCGTGCCCCCGCCCCCCCCCCCCCCCCCCGGCTCCCCCCGCCCCCCCCCCGCCGGCGCGCCGCCCGCCGCCCCGCCCCCCCGCGCCCCCCCCGCGCCCGCCGCCCCCCGCCCCCCCCTCCCAGGGAAATGGATCAGAGAGACACAGCTTCCTCCAGGGATGGATCAGGGAGGGGACCACAGATCCTCCCTAGGGATGATCAAGAGGGGACAGACAGCTCCTCCGGGGGATGATCAGGACACATAGCTCCTCCCAGGGATGGATCAGAGGGGACAGCAGCTCCTTCCAGAAATGGCAGAGGGGACAGCAGCTGCCTCCAAGGATGGATCAGAGGGGACAGCTCCTCCAGGGATGGATCAGGAGGGGACACAGCTCCTCCAGGGATGGATCAGAGGTGGACACAGCTCCCCGGGGAATGGGCAGAAGGGGACACAGCTGCCTGCCAGGGGGAAAAAAAATTTTGGAATTCAAAAAGAGGAGGACACAGCTCCTCCAGGGATGGCAAGAGGGGACACGCTCCTCCAGGGATGGATCAGAGGGACACAGCTCCTCCAGGATAGATCAGAAGGGGACCACAGATCCTCCAGGATGCAGAGGGGCACAGCTCTCCGGGGGATGGATCAGAGGGGACACAGCTCCGTCCAGGGATGGATCAGAGGGGACAGCAGCTCTCCAGGGATGGGATCAGAGGGGAACACAAAGCTTCCTCAGGGGATGGATCAGAGAGACAAACACAGCTCCTCCAGGATGGACTTCAGAGGTGACTACAGCTCCTCCAGCCGGATGCAGAGGGACACAGGCTCCTCCGGGATGGCAGAGGGGACACAGCTCCTCCCATGGAATGGCAGAGGGGACGACCAGCTCCTCCAGGGAATGGCAGAGGGGAGACACGACTCCTCCAGGGATGGAGTCAGAGAGGACACAGCTCCTCCGGGGATTGGCAAGAGGGGACACAGTCTCCGTCCAGGATGGCAAGAGGGGACACAGCTCTTCTCCCAGGATGGATCAGAGGGGACACAGCCTCCTCCGGGGATGGGCAGAGGGAACACAGCTCGCTCCAAGGGGATGGATCAGAGGACACGCTCTCCAGGGATGGATCCAGAGAGGAACAACAAAGCTCCTCCAGGGATGGATCAAGGGGACACAGCTGCCTCCAGGATGGCAGAGGGGAACACAGCTCCTCCAGGGATGGCAGAGGGCACAGCCCTCCGGATGGCAGAGGGGACACAGCTCCTCCAGGGATGGATCAGAGGGGACACAGCTCCTCCAGGGATGGATCAAAGGGACACAGCTCCTCCAGGTGGATGGCAGAGGGGACACAGCTCCTACCAGGGATGGATCAGAGGGACACAGGCTCCTCCAGGGATGCAGAGGTGGGACACAGCCTCCTCCAGGGATGGCTGTTTTGGGGGTGCAACCCGCTTATCCCACCCGGGACAGCGCACGAGGGCGATCCCGCAGGCTGAGGATCACTCTCTCCGCGAACGCAGGCGCTGTGCTGGGTGTGAGCTGACACTCGCAGCTCTCGTTATGCCGTTTCCCGGAGCCTGGTTTTAAGCTGGAGCGTTGCGGCAGCCAGCCCTGAGGGGGCAGGAGGGTGTGGGAGCCGCAGCTGGAGCCAGTCTGCCTCCGTTCCAGCCCTTCCCAGTTCACCCAGGTGCAGCTACCCCCTTCGCGCCGGCCCAGCTCAATCAATTCTGAACAGGGCTGCTGGCACGGATTTTGGGGGGTTCCAATCCAAGAGAGTTTGGTGTTTCCATCTCGTCTGCGGACAGCCCAGGGCTGCTCTGCACAGAAGATTACTGCTTGTGAGTCTTCTGAAGAACAGAATGCAGAACCATGTGTTCGAGAGAATGCGCAGAGCCAGATGGTTCATAAATACAGACTCAATGTCCCAAATGCAGACCCAGTTGTCTGAAATTGCAAACCCAGGGTCCAGGATCAAACCCCAGGTGGTGCAAGAGATGCGCAGAGCCAGGTGTCCAAAGAACACAACACCAGTTGTCTGAAATGAAGACAACGTGTCCAAGGATGCAGACCCATATGTCCAAAATTGCAGACCCAGGGGTCCAAATTGCAGATCCATGTCCAAACACGACGCCCCAGTGTCCGAATGCAGACCAAGATCTGAAATGCAGACCCAGTGTTCAAAATGCAGACCAGTGTCCAAAATACACACCAATTCAGTGTCCTGAAATGCAGACCTCTAGAGTGGAGATGAATCAGATCCATGTACAAAATGGCAAACCCAGCGTCAGAAATGCAGACCCAGTGTCTGAGATGCCAGACCCAGGGTCCCAGATGCAGAACCCAGTGGTCCCAAATGCAGACCATGAGCTTAAAAATGCAGACTCAGTGTCCAAAATGCGGGCCCAGTGTCTGAGGAAATCAGTCCAGTGTCTGAATCATGCAGACCCAGTGTAATAAAATGCAGTCCATGTCTGAAATGCAGACGCAGTGTAAAGAATGCAAACAACCCATGTCCTGAAATGCAGGACCCAGGAGTCCCAAATGCAGATCCAGTGTCTGAAAAGCAGACCCAGTGTCCCAAAATGCAGACCCCGTGTTCAAATGCAAACCCAGTGTCTGAATGCAGACCCTGTGTCCAAAATGCCTCCTCTCTGCGCAGTCACGTGGGACGGGTGATGTTCCACAGCCCCTGTCCTCCAGGAGAACGTTTTCCAGCAATCCCTGCTCGTCGCCATGGCACCAGAAAGAGAGGCTTGAGCAGGGAACAGAGCCCCTTGCAGCCCACCCAGCCCTGCCCAGCCCTTCCCTCCTCTCCACACTCGCATATTCCTCGGAGCCACCCCCAGCTGGCCACACCAGATAGGGACAGACAGTGCAGGCAGGAGAGACAATGAAGAGAGTTTTCAACCAGCAACACAGGAGCCTCAAGGATAATTAAATGAACAAACTTAACCACACCCTGTGGCATTGGCCATTGTATAACAGATTAAAACTGTTTCCTTTCCCAGAAAGGAAACCAGTGGCTGATCTACGCTTGCGCATGAATTTATAGCAACTCAGGCTGAAACAAGTCCACGTTTTTAAATGCGACAGCTGAATCTAGATCCTACCCCAAGTTGAGATGTCCCCAGACTGGCAGGAGGCAGCTGGAATGGAAAATCCTTTCCTGCCAAGCACTGCAGCAGCACGTGTGTCCCCTACATCGATGTGCCCAAAGCTCTGACAGGCCCGAGCAGGGAGGGAAGAAGAGAAAGTGGAGTGGTCAAATGAGATCAAAGTTGCTATTGGTTCTTCAGCCACCAAACAAACAACAAAAAAAAAAACTAAATTAAACCCTTAGGCTATTCTCAGTCTGGAGGCTTATGAAACACCTTTCATTTGGCTCATTTTAGGTCGGTATTTTGTTAATTCATATATTGACAGATAATTTTTCTCAGTAAGTTTGAGTGCATGAGAATGTTTTTCTATTCATTCAAATTTATAATAAAATTATATGTCTTTTTATAAATAAAGAGGATTGCTCCTGCAGAGGATTTGCTTCAGTTCCTTCTTCCACAAAGCTATAAGAGCCCAGTGCCCCTGCCTCCACCAGCCCCTCATGTGTTCTGGGGATGATTATATAGTTACATATAACTAAATAGCGGTGGCGTAGTTTATTCCAACGCAATAGGTGGCATGGGGTGACAAGAACTGGTGCTGGTGCTCTCAGCTCTTGCCTCCCTTTCATTCTGCTTTCTTTTTCAAGCTCAACTTGTTTACTTTTTCGGACGATCGGCCTGTAAATGTGCATATTGGCACCTTTGCGCCGTTCCCTCCCCGTTCCTTTTCCGAGGGCTGCCTGAAATGCGAGGTGGAGCAGCCTCCCGATATCCCTCGCCCCCATCTCCGGGGTCCCCTCCCCCCCCTCGTCCCCTGGACCCAACAAAGGAGAGTCGCGGCCGTGCAAGTGGGGTGTGGAGAACCAGCTGAGGAGCTCGAGAGCTGAAATGTGCCAATTTGCGCACCAAGCGCCCGCTGACAAACTCGTTGTCATCGGGGGCATATGACCGGTCAATAACTGGTTCCTCACTCAAGGGCTGGTCCCTATTCAGCGCCCGGCAAGGAATGGCTCTCTCTCAGAGAGCTCCTCTCTCAAAGGCTCTTTTTATGGCCTCTCTGTCAGCCGGATGAGCGCAGGGGCCGCTGGAGTGAGGTAGCGGGGCATCCGGGACCTCCCGCTCCAACTGCACCCCGAGCCACCCGAGCGTTGCAGTTTTTTTCTCATCCCGCCCGCCCTCCTTTCCGATGTTCCCCAAATGAGCTGCCTCTGTCGGCTCAGGGACGAGCATCGGGGCTCCAATATTCATCCGGTTTAATTCCTCAAAAAAAAAATAAAAAAAACCCCAAAAAAATCCCCAAAAAACCGCTGCGCTGCGCTCTTCCCCGGCTGGAGCTTTCTCCGCGCTCTCCGAGCTTCTCTCGCGTCTTCCTCGGAGCTTTCTCTCGCTTCAACTGCGTGTCCCTCCCAACCCACCCTCACTCCAGGGTCGTCCCTGTCCTCAAGCTGCCCTTTTATTACCAGCAGACAAGCTGCTGGCGTGAATAGAACTACTCGAAGTATGCCACCTTTAAATGCTCGCCTTTTTTCAGTGATGCAGTAAGGTTTTCAGTCTCTCAAAGTATAAGAATGGGTTTTTTTTTTTTTTGTGTCTTGGCTTTGATTTGTTTCTGGGTCTGGGACTCTTCTCTCTGGTCTGTTCTCCTCGATTCCCGAGCAGTTGTCGTGATATAATACCGCTCCTCCTCTCCCGCCTCTTATCAATTTTTTCGCGTTTTTAATATATAAGTTAAATCTATTCGACATCTCATTTGTAGCTTACTCAGTCTTGAGTGCCGGGCCCGATCTCTTGGTCCGGGCAACGTTAATATCAGGTGAGTTAAAGCCCCCGTTTTTGTGAGGTACCTGGTTTGGGAGGTGATTCGTGCAGGGTTTTGGGAAGGATGGGGTCACCTCCGGCACCCCCCTTGCTCTGTACTCTGGCTTGCTGTTCTTGCACGCTTGGGTAAGGCCCTTTGTCTGATGGGGTGTGAGCCGAAAGGGCCCTTGCCTTACTCTCTCGTGTGCCATATATGAGCCCTGTCCATCCCGGTGCAATCTCGCTCCTGCCTTTTCCGTCTATCTACAGCAATTCCGGAGCTATGGATTGTTTGCTCCTGCTTGTGGTCTTCTTTTTTGTCGTGGGCATGTTTGATGCTAGGCGGGTGGAGTTGTCCCTGGCCATCGCACATGTGCACAATGTCAGTCTGGCAAACATGATGGTGCATCTATAGAGTGCTATAGAACGGGCACAGAGTGCAATGACGACAGTAGTGTTGCACTATGAACGGTCTACAGATGGCACTATGAGTGGCAATACTAGAGTGGTCTACAGAGTGCGCGATGAGCCAGAGTGGTCCATACAGTGGCACAGAATGTGCATCATGAACGGCATAAGTTGGGCAAGAGTGGCACAGAACGGCACAGAGTGGTACAATGTTACAGTGCTAGCATATTTGATATGGCACAGGTGCAAGAGTTGTCACACATTGACACTTGTGTCTATCATGTCAGTGGTCCCAGAGTGATGCACATGATAGTGGTCACAGCAGAGCCAGCCACGGCACTAGATGTGGGCCATGATATATGAATTGCCTCATGCATGAGCCCAAGCCCTACGAGCTGGCATCTAGAGTGGTCCCAGAGTAGTTTCCTAGACTATCGTGCACAGAGTGCATCAGAATTGGCCCAGCAGAGCCCAGCTAGGTAACAGGTTCACAATGAGTGTAGTTAGTGGCACTGAGGGCTCTTACATTGATTCGAGTCATAGCCCATGTATTGATAGTGTCCTCAGCAGAGTCTTCATGTAGGCCTTAGCTAGTTACTCTGCACGTGTATAGAGTGGCCCAGAGTTGGTTCTACTAGAATTTGTATCGAAGTTCTTACATGAGCAGTTTGGTCCGAGGGCCAGAAGGCACAGAGCCAGAGGCAGCAGGCCAAATGCAGGCCAGAGCACAGGCCAGCAGCAGCAGCACGAAGCAAGACCCAAGAGGCACATCAGAATGGCCCAGCAGAGCCAGCACGGACACGCAAGAAGCCCAGACAGGCACAGAATGGCTCAGAATGGCCCAGCAGAGCCCACGGCACAGGCCAGGCACGGCAGAATGGCTAGAATGGCACAGCAAGAGCCCCAGACACGGCACATGAATGGGCCCGCAGAGCCCAGCCGCCAGCCTCCCCGCACTGCCCGCGGCAGTGGGGGCTCAATCTTCGCAGGCACCGTCTGTCGGGCGGCTGCGGGGACACAGACTTGTCTGGAGCCCGGGGCACTCCACCCCTCGCTCCGCTTCATCATAGCGGGCAGGGTCAAGGAGCCCGGCTGAGCTCCCGGCACCACCTTCCCCTTTCCTCCTGGCAATGTCGCCTTGAAAGGGCAGTTTTTAATAATGACACAGACACGGTTAAGGGGATAAAAAGGGTTTTACTCGGGATTTGGGATCCCAGGTGCACAACTTGATGGCAGAATGCACACCCCGTGTACAGCACGGGTACAAGTTTTATAGGTTTCAGGAAATTAGCATATCTATCTAGGATTCCCCAATAAGATACAAGTTTTATAGGTTTCAGGAATTAGCATATCTTAGGATTCCACCAATAAGATACAAGTTTTATAGGTTTCAGGAATAGCATTCTATCTAGGATTCCCAATAAGAATACAAGTTTTATAGGTTTCAGGAATTAGCAATTATCTAGGATTCCCAATAAGATAAAGTTTATAGGTTTCAGGAATAGCATATCTATCTAGGATTCCCAATAAGA
The DNA here is from genome assembly GCA_009741485.1 of Malurus cyaneus samueli. Classification (NCBI taxonomy): domain Eukaryota; kingdom Metazoa; phylum Chordata; class Aves; order Passeriformes; family Maluridae; genus Malurus; species Malurus cyaneus. Next base: position 21,335 of record VKON01002658.1, read on the forward strand.
TACAAGTTTTATGGTTTCAAATGCAATCATAGGATTCCCCCATATATCGTAATGTCAGATAGATTCATCTAGGATTCCCAATAAGAAACTTCAACAATGCAGTAATGTCCCCCTATTCTAATGAATCCCCCAATGAGGTCAGAGCCCAGTTTCACAAGATGTTCTGGACAGAGGCTTCACCCAAGGCTGAGCTCGGTTAAGACAGCCAGGGCACACTGAGCCTTCTTTAGGATGTTTGCCAGCAAAATTCCTAAATTAAGCTGGAATATCAGGCTCCAGGAATTACAAGCATGTTGGGCTAAGGGGTACAGGGGATGCATAGAGGGTACAAAAAGAGTAAAAAAAAAAGCAAAAATCATCAGCCATCAGCAAGGTGGCCATTTGGCCATAAATCCCAGCGAGCCCGCCGGCTCCGAGGTGCTCACCCCGACCACATCCCCGCCCATCTCCCACCTCCTCCCGCACATCCCCGCTCTCCCCGAACTCGCTGAGCATTTCAGCGGAAGCGGCTTTAATGTCAAGGCAGATGGCACCTCACAAAAGCCCCTCACCTCTCCAAGCTGCTCCGTCCGCATGCCTGATTAAATCCTAATACAAGAAGTTCGAATTGATACAGTGGCTCTGGGGTGATTCAATTAGTGCAGCGGGCAATGGAGAAAAACAGCACGAAAGGATGTGGTAGTAGAAAGTATTTTCTTTTGATCATTATAGCATCTCACACGTGGAAGCAGATAATAAGCTCTGCGTCTTTGCTTAATATCCTCTGGGGCCAGATTTGTCGTAACATTGAAGTAGCTGTCAGAATTGACAAAATCACGCGGTGTTGATGAATTTCAGCGCCGCTCTTAAAAGCGGAGCGGGATCCCAGGAAATGTCTGCCAGACAAATGTATTCAAGTTGGAGAAAATCACCTTTGCCTCCCTCCCCGCCCCCTGGCTCGGCTGCAAATCCCTGCTGGTTTTGTGGAGGTTTCTGCTGGCCTGGGCTTGGCTCCGCTGATTTTGTCCCCCCGATGCTGCTGCTTTTATTTTCGGGTGTCCCCCGCACCTGGGGCACCTTTGGGTGCGGCTGAGCCCCGAAACTCCCAGCTCGATGTCCCCAGACCCTGATCAAGTGCAGGAAAGCATTTTTTTGATGCTCTCAGATGGAATTTTGGCACTTGGGAGCAACAGAAAAGCAGTTTTTTGAAGGTCCCAAATCGAGTTTGGTTCTGGGGAGGGCAGAAAAAGTGGTTTTTTTGAAGGACCTAAATGGCGTTTGGCACTGGGAAGCACAGGAAAGGCGTTTTTTTGGTGCTCCCAAGTGCAGTTTTGCACTGGGGAGAGGCAGGAAAGCATTTTTGATGCTCTCAATGCAGTTTGCACTGGGACGCAAGGAAAAGCGTTTTTTTGAAGGTCCAAACAGTGGTTGGCGTGGGGAATGCAGAAAAGCGGTTTTTTTTTTGAACTCCCAAAGAGTTTGGCACTGGGAGCACAGAGGAGCATTTTTTTTTGAAGGTTCTAATGGAGTTTGGCACTTGGGGACGAGGAAAGCGTTTTTTGAAGCTCCAAATGCAGTTTGGCACTGGGGAGTGCAGGAAAGTGTTTTGTTTTTTTTTTTTTTTTTATCTTCCAAAGGAGTTTGGCACTGAGGAACACAGGAAGCGTTTTTTTTTGATGCTCCAAACCGAGTTTGGTGCTGGGGAGTGCAGGAAAGCATTTTTTTGATGCTCCCAGACCAAGTTTGGCATTGGGGAGGGCAGAGAGCATTTTCTTTTTTTGATGCTCCCAGACGGAGTTTGGCACTGGGGAGTGCAGGAAAGCGTTTTTTGAAGGTCGAAAATGCAGTTTGGCACTGGGGAGTGCAGGAAATGTTTTTTTTATGCTTCCAAATGGAGTTTTGGCACTGGGAGCACAGGAAAGCATTTATTGAAGCTCCCAAACAGAGTTTGGTGCTGGAGAGCGCAGGAAAGCGTTTTTGATGCTCCAGACATTTGGCACTGGGGAACAAGAAAGTATTTGTGAAGCTCCAAATGAGTTTGGTGCTGGGGACTCAGGAAACATTTTTTGATGCTCTCAATGGAGTTTGGTGCTGGGAGAGCAGGAAAATATTTTTTGATGCTCCCAGACAGAGTTTGGCACTGGGGAGGGCAGGAAAGCGTTTTTTGAAGGTTCCAAATGCAGTTTGGCACTGGGGAGTGCAGGAAAGTGTTTTTTTTTTTTTTGTTTTTTTTTTTTTTTTTTTATGCTTCCAAATGGAGTTTGGCACTGAGGAACACAGGAAAGCATTTATTGAAGCTCCCAAACAGAGTTTGGTGTTGGGGAGTGCAGGAAAGCGGTTTTTTGATGCTTCCAAATGGAGTTTGGCATTGGGGAGGGCAGGGGAGCATTTTTTTTTATGCTCCCAAACGGAGTTTGGCACTGGGAAGTGCAGAAAAGTGTTTTTTGAAGATCCCAAACCGAGTTTGGCATTGGGAGGGCAGGGGAGATTTTTTTTTGATGCATCCAAATGGAGTTTGGCACTGGGAAGCGCAGAGGAGCATTTTTTTGATGCTCTCAAACCGAGTTTGGTGCTGGGGAGTGCAGGAAAGCATTTTTTTTTAAGCTCCCAATGAAATTTGGCACTGGGGAGCCGCAGGAAAGCATTTTTTGAATGCTCTCAAATGGAGTTTGGCACTGGGGAGAGCAGGAAAATATTTTTTGATGCTCCAGACAGAGTTTGGCACTGGGGAGTGTAGGAAAGCGTTTTTTTGAGGGTCCCAAAGGGAGTTTGGCACTGGGAGGGCAAGAGTGTTTTTCTGAAGCTCCCAAATGCAGTTTGGCACTGGGGACGCAGGAAAGCATTTTTTTGATGCTCCCAAACCGAGTTTGGTGCCGGGGAGTGCAGGAAAGCGTTTTTTTGAAGCTCCCAAACAGTGGTTGGCTTTGGGGAATGCAGAAAAGCGGTTTTTGGTGCTCCCAAACAGAGGTTGGCGCTGGGGAGGGCAGAAAAGCAGTTTTTGATGCTTCCAAAGGGAGTTTGGCGCTGGGGAGGGCATAAAAGCATTTTTCGAAGCTCCCAAACCGAGTTTGGTGCTGGAGAGCGCAGGAAAGCGTTTTTTTGAAGCTGCCAAATGGAGTTTGGCACTGGGGAGTGCAGGAAAACCATTTTTGATGCTCTCAAATGGAGTTTGGCACTGGAGAGCGCAGGAAAGTATTTTGTGAGGCTACCAAATGGAGTTTGGCACTGGAGAGGGCAGAAAAGTGGTTTTTTTTGAAGGACCTAAAACAGAGTTTGGTGCTGGGGAGTGCAGGAAAGCGTTTTTGGAAGGTCCCAAATGGATTTTGGCACTGGAGAGCGCAGGAAAGCGTTGTTTTTTGTTTTTTTTTTTTTGAACTTCCAATGGGAAGTTTGGCACTGGAGAGGGCAGGAAAGCACTTTTTTTGGCGCTCACCAAATGCAGTTGGGCACTGGGAGGGCAGAGGAGCATTTTTTTTTTTTTGATGCTCCCAAACAAGTTTGGCACTGGGGAGCGCAGGAAAGTGTTTTCTTGAGTCTTCCCAATGTAGTTTGAGGCTGGAGAGCGTGGAAAAGCATTTTTCTGAAGTCCACAAATGCAGTCTGGCACTGGAGAGCACAGGAAAAGCATTTTTTTGAAACTCCCAAAAGGATTTTGGCACTGAGGAGTGCAGGAAAGCGGTTTTTTGAAGCTCCCAAACCAAGTTTGGCATTGGGGAGGGCAGAGGAGCATTTTTTGATGCTCCCAAATGAAATTTGGCCCTGGGGAGCACAGGAAAGCGGTTTTTTTGAAGTCCCAAAGGAGTTTGGCACTGGGGAGGGCGAAAAGCATTTTTTGAAGTCCCCAAACTGAGTTTGGTCTGGGGAGTGCAGAAAGCGTTTTTTTTTTTTTTGTTTTTTTTTTTTTTTTTTTTTGATGCTCCCAAACGGAGTTTGGCACTGGCACAAGGAGGTACACGAAAGTGTTTTTTGAGTGCTCCAAATCGGATTTTGGCCTGGGAGCACAGAAAAGCTTTTTTTTTTATGCTCCCAATGATTTGGCACTGGGAGGGCAGGAAAAGCGTTTTTTGAAATGCTCTCAAAACAGAGTTTGGTGCTTGGGGAGTGCAGGAAACCTGTTTTTTTGAAGTGTCCTAAACCGAGTTTGTCACTGGGGAAGGTAAGAAAAGCGTTTTTTGAAGCTCCCAAATGGAGTTTGGCACTGGGGAGCACAGAAAAGCATTTTTGAATGCTCTCAAACAGAGTTTGGCACTGGGGAGGGCAAGAGCATTTTTTTTTTTGATGCTCCAAATGTAAGTTTGGCACTGGGGAGTGCAGGAAAGTATTTTGTGAAGCTCCCAAATGGAAGTTTGGGGTGCTGGGAGGGCAGAAAAGGGGTTTTTTTTGATGCTCCTAACATGATTTTGGCACTGGAGAGCACAGGAAAACTTTTTTTTTTTTTTTTCTTTTATTTTTTTTTTTTTTGGAACTCCAGAATGGATTTTGGACACTGAGGGAGGGCATAAAAAGCATTTTATTAAGCTCCACAAAGGAGATTATTGGTCTGGAGGAGGGCAGAATAAGCGTTTTTTTTGAAAGGACGTAAGGGAGTTTGGTGCCTGAAGCACAGAAAGTGTTTTTTTTGAAGCTCCCAAACGGATTTTGGCCCTGGGGAGTGGCAGCAGCAGTTCCTTTTTGAGCTCCAGCTGTCACCACATGGCAGGGATGGCACAAAGGGCAGCACCCCAAACATCTGGAGGGAGCAGAACAGCCCTAAAGGACCCTCAGGACCCAGTGCTGCTGTGGCACAAAATCTCAGCTGCTCTCTCCAAGATGATAAATTCAGATGACAGAAATGGATTGGTTTTTGGTTGTTTTTTTTTGTTTTTTGTTGATTTTTTTGGGTTTTTGGGTTTTTTTTGTTTGTTTTTTGGGTGTTTTTTTTTTTTTTTTTTTTTTTTTTTTTTTTTGGGTTTTTGGGTTTTTTTGGTTTTTTTTTGTGTTTGGTATTTTGGTTTTTTTTTTGTTGTTTGTTTTGGGGTTTTTTTTTTTGTTTTTTGGTTCTTTTTTTTTTGTTTTTTTTGGGGTTTTGGAGGTTTTTTGGTTTTGGGGCTTTTTTTGTTTCTTTGGGTTTTTGTTTTTGTTTTTTGGGGGTTTTGGGTTTTTTTGTTTTGGGGCTTTTTTGGTTTTTTTTGTTTTTGGTTTTTTTGTTGGTTTTTTGTGGGTTTTTGGGTTTTTTTTTTTTTTGGTTTTTTTGGTTTTTTTTTTTTTTCTTTTTTGAGAATGGAGATATATTTTGGCTCTGCAAAGATGGGAACGCTGCGCTCCCATCACACCAATCACAAAGGAAAAGCCAAACCTGGCAATGGTGCCCGACCTTGGCACATCTGGACCTGCTTTCCCTTGCTTAAAACATTCCTGTGGTTCCATTCTGCTTCATTCTGGGTTTCATTTCCCAGAGGAGCTCTGGAAAAGGCACGTGGATGTCCTCCTGGCCTTCCCCTTTCATCTCTTTGTGTCCATCCTTCCTCTGCTGAGGGATATTCTCATCCAAGTTCCACATGCTCCATTTGAATAATTTTTTAAAATTATTTCTAATCGAGAGGTGAACTGGTGATGGATTTTTTTTTTTTTTTAAGGTTGCCATCTGTACGAAAATGCTATTTCTAACCAACTTCTGTGATTTTTGGGGAGCGAGTTTTATACAGTTTGTTCATCTTGAGGAATCTCTTTACCTTCTATTCTTCCATCTCTGTCTGGTCTTCAAGATATGCTAATCAGTGTGTAAGTATATCCTTTCAAATAATTATCATACATTATACTCTACTCATCTCTGTATAATTTCCTCATATGCATAATCGTATTTGACTTCCTTATGAATGTAAAAACCATCTTACCTTGGGCAAGTTAATCTTCATTGATTGAATATCAAATTCATTTGAATGCGTTAGCAAAGCCTCGCCCCCTCCCTCCTGAACGGGAGAAAACGGGAGAGAAATGCACATTTCCCATCCTGCTGCTGAAGGATTTGTGTTTGTTTGGTCTTTATTTTCTCATTTTACTCTCTTTTTGCTGCCCCACTTCTCTCTCTGTTTCTTTAAATAAAAGTTACAAAGGAGAAAAAGCCAAAAAACAACGGCTCCTGCTTTATTTTTCAGATGAAAAATGCCTCTTTCTCTGTGCTTCTGAGAAGAATAATTAAGGAACCGCAGAAGCTCGATAATAACTTAACTTCAAAAGGGTGAAAAGCAAAGCCAAAAGTCCTCCAAATGAAACGCAATCCCCTCAGGAAATGCCGGTGTGGGAAATGAGGCTTTCTTCTTGAAACTGTTTGTGGGCTTTGATAGAAACAAACCTCAGGTTTTGATAGAAACAAACCTCAGGTTTTGATAGAAACAAACCTCAGGTTTTGATAGAAATAAACCTCAGGTTTTGATAGAAACAACCCTCTCGCTGCTCCTCTGATGTTCCTGAACTTGGAGGGTGCCAAAAAAATGGGAACTGATCCTGATTTTGCTCCTCCTCCTCCCAACCAGACCTGCAGCCTCCTGGAAATGTCCCTGAGCACCCTTTGGTGGGGTTGGGTATGAAAAAACCAGAATTTTTCTGCCCTGGATGTGCAGGAGTGACATCCCAGCTCTGATTTCAGCAGGGATGGATTTTTGGCTGGACAAAGCTGAGGATTCCCATGGGTGAGCTCCTGTTTTAGGGGAATTGTCCTGATGGTCACTGTGTTATTTCAGCAGCTCATCTGAGCTCATCTCATCTGTTTAAAGCATCCCTCATGAAGGCCTCAACTCCTAAATAACTTCAGTTGTTTAAAATCAGTTATGAATTTTAAAATTCAGTTATTTAAAACCCTGATGGAGCTTTGGGAACTGCTGGAAGTGCCCCCATTCCAGGACAGGGATGCAGGAAAATCTCCCAACCCCACTGCTCAGTTTCTGTCCCCAAATCCCAACCTACGAGATTCTCCCAGCTATTAAAGTTTAGGCTAGCATCCCTCATGAAGGCCTCAACTCCTAAATAACTTCAGTTGTTTAAAATCAGTTATGAATTTAAAATTCAGTTATTTAAAACCCTGATGGAGCTTTGGGAACTGCTGGAAGTGCCGCCCATTCCAGGACAGGGATGCAGGAAATCTCCAACCCACTGCTCAGTTTCTGTCCCCAAATCCACCTACGAGATTCTCCCAGCTATTAAAGTTTAACATTTTTCAAAACTTTTGTTTTGCCTTTAAAAAAAAAAAAGCCAAAAACAATAACAAAGAAAAAAAAAAAAAAAAAATCCATGTGAAATGCCATTAAGCTCGACAACCCACGCAGATTTAAGCTCAGCTGGCGCAAAAACAGGAAAGCGGGAAATGCCCCGGTGATATTTCCTTATCCAGAATTTAGGAAGGAAATGATCATTCAAACCCGGGGGTATTTGTGTGGCAGAGCACGAACTGTCCAGAAAGGAGCCCCAGGCTGGCTGAGCTGGGGATGGGGGTGCTGGGGGGGTGGGGAGGGGGTTCTGGGATTTGGACAGGGGTGTTGGGGACCTGGCAGGGGAGTTATGGGGATTTGGGAAGGGCTAGGGGTGGGTTGAGCAGGGAGTGTTGGGGGCTGGGAGGAGGTGCTGGGGAATTCTGGGTGGCAAGAGTGTTGGGGGCTGATAGAGGTTATGGAGTTGGGCAGGGGTGCAGGGGGGTGGGCAGGGGATTATGGGGGGTGTTGGGCAGTCTGGAAGTGTGGAGTGTGCAGGGAGGTTGGGGGGTGGCAGGAGAGGTTTTGGGCGTGGGAGTTTAGGGGGCAGGTGGCTGGGCAGGGGGTGTGGGGCGGTGGGAGGGAGTTATGGGGGTGTTGGGCAGGGGTTCTGGGGTTGGGCAGGGGGCAGGGGGTTCTGGGGGCTGGGAAGGGAGGTTATGGGATTTGGGCAGGGGGTTATGGGAATTTGGGCAGCGGGGTGATGTGGGGCTGGCAGGGGTTATGGGAGCTAGGGAGGGGTGCTGGGGGATTCTGGGGGGCTGGGCAGGGGTGCTGGCAGGAGGGTGTTGGGGGCTAGGCAGGGGGTTCTGGAGGGCTGGGGAGGGGGTTCTGGGGGTGTTGGGGCAGGGGGTTCTGGTGAGTTGGGAAGGAGGGCAGGGGGTGTTGGGAGCTGGATAGAGGGTTATGGGTTTTGGCAGGGGAGGTCAGGGGGGCTGGAAGGGTTTTCTGGGGGCTGGATAGAGGGTTATGGAGAGTTGGGCAGGGGGTGTTGGGGGGTTCTGGGCCGGGGGGTTGGGATAGTTAGGGTGCTGGGGGCTGGGCAGGGGGGTTGGTGTTGGGCAGGGGGGTTTTGGGGGCTGGGCAGGGGGTGCTGGGGTGCTGGGCAGGAGTGTAGAGGTTGGGCAGGGGGGTTCTGGGGGCTTGGGGTGTTGGAGGTTGGGCAGGGGGTTTTGGGGAGTGGGGGATTCTGGGGGGCTGGGGAGGGGTGTTGGGGATTTGGGTAGGGGTGTTTGGGGCTGGGCAGGGGGTGCTGGAGGGCTGGAGAGGGGTGTTGGGGAGTTGGGGGGGAGGGGGTTTGGGGGGCTGGGCAGGAGGGTGTTTGGGCGTGGGGGGTTATGGGGGGCTGGAGGGGGCTTCTGGGGAGTTGGACAGCGGGGTGATGTGGGGCTGGGCAGGGGTTATGGGGGGCTGGGGAGGGGGTGGGGGGATTCTGGGGGCTGGGCAGGGGTGTTCAGGGGGCTGGGGGTGTTGGAGGGTTGGGCAGGGGGTTCTGAAGGGCTGGGGAGGGGGGCATTGGGGAGTTGGACAGGGGGTGTTGGGGGAAGGGAAGAGGATGTTGGGGGGCTGGGAGGGGGTGTTGGGGGCTGGGCACGGGGGTGTTGAGATTTGGACAGGGGGGTTTGGGCTGGGCAGGAGGTTCTGGGGGTTGGGGAGGGGGGTGTTGGGGGTTGGGTGGGGGGTGTTGGGAGCTGGAAGAGGTTATGGGTGTTGGGCAGGGGGTTCAGGGGGCTGGGAAGGGGGTGTTGGGGGGCTGGGAGGAGGTTTCTGGGGGCTGGGAAGGGTTTTCTGGGGGGGCTGAGCAGGGGGGTTCTGGAGGGCTGAGCAGGGGGTGTTGGGGGCTCGATAGGGCCATTCTGGGGCGCTGGGCAGGGAGTGTTGGGGCGCTGGGCAGGGGGTGTTAGGCAGGGGGATTCCGGGGGCTCCAGCCGCCATCTCCATCCCTCCAACCCCATTCCCTTTTTTTCAGCAGCGATTTTTCCCTGCCATCCTCCTCCAGAGCCGCCCTGCAGCCGTGTCCAGCCGTGCCAGCCCTCGGTGGGAGGGAGCTGCCGCTCCGAGTGGGCTGACGGATGTCCGGCTGTCCTGGCACCGTCCAGCCTGGGAAACCTGGCCATATGGGACCCTGTCTGTGCCACGGCCAGCCCTGGGCCAGCAGGGACGAGGCTCGGGCTATTTTCAGCTCTCAGGAGCGGGAAGGAAATGTGTGTTACGTAGTGGAAAAGGGGGAAGTTTTGGGGATGGCTGGAGAAGCCATCAGTGCAGCGTGCAGGCGAGATTATATTCTGATTAATCAAGTTAATGTACTGTATGCTGTTAACGCTGAAATTTTCAGAAGAGGCGTGGCCACTTTGTGTGATGGGGGTTTGATTATTCTGGATTACAACGGGCTAATTCCCTACAAAAACCAGCTTTTTTTTCCTTTTTAAATTTTTCTACCAGTGAGATATTTTGCTTCATACCTCTGGAAAACCTTCCTGCTCAGCTCTCAGACTCCTTCCCAGCCTGGACCAGCAAACTTTAATAGCTGGAGAATCTCGTAGGTTGGGATTTGGGGACAGAGTGAGCAGTGGGGTTGGGAGATTTTCCTGCATCCCTGTTCCTGGAATGGGGCACTTCCAGCAGTTCCCAAAGCTCCATCAGGGTTTTTAAATAACTGAATTTTAAATTCATAACTGATTTTAAACAACTGAAGTTATTTAGGAGTTGAGGCCTTCATGAGGGATGCTTTAAACAGATGAGATGAGCTCAGATGAGCTGCTGAATTAACACAGTGACCATCAGGAAATTCCCCTAAAACAGGAGCTCACCATGGAATCCCAGCTTTGTCCAGCCAAAAATCCATCTCTGCTGAAATCAGAGCTGGATGTCACTCCTGCACATCGGGCAGAAAAATTCTGGTTTTTTCATACCCAACCCCACCAAAGGGTGCTCAGGGACATTTCCAGGAGCTGCAGGTCTGGTTGGGAGGAGGAGGGAAAAATCAGGATCAGTTCCCATTTTTTGGCGCCTCCAAGTCAGGAACATCAGAGGAGCAGCGAGAGGGTTTGTTTCTATCAAAACCTGAGGTTTGTTTCTATCAAAACCTGAGGTTTGTTTCTATCAAAACCTGAGGTTTGTTTCTATCAAAGCCCACAAACAGTTTCAAGAAGAAAGCCTCATTTCCCACACCGGCATTTCCTGAGGGGATTGCGTTTCATTTGGAGGACTTTTGGCTTTGCTTTTCACCCTTTTGAAGTTAAGTTATTATCGAGCTTCTGCGGTTCCTTAATTATTCTTCTCAGAAGCACAGAGAAAGAGGCATTTTTCATCTGAAAAATAAAGCAGGAGCCGTTTTTATTTGGCTTTTTCTCCTTTGTAACTTTTATTTAAAGAGACAGAGAGAGAAGTGGGGCAGCAAAAAGAGAGTAAAATGAGAAAATAAAGACCAAACAAACACAAATCCTTCAGCAGCAGGATGGGAAATGTGCATTTCTCTCCCGTTTTCTCCCGTTCAGGAGGGAGGGGGCGAGGCTTTGCTAACGCATTCAAATGAATTTGATATTCAATCAATGAAGATTAACTTGCCCAAGGTAAGATGGTTTTTACATTCATAAGGAAGTCAAATACGATTATGCATATGAGGAAATTATACAGAGATGAGTAGAGTATAATGTATGATAATTATTTGAAAGGATATACTTACACACTGATTAGCATATCTTGAAGACCAGACAGAGATGGAAGAATAGAAGGTAAAGAGATTCCTCAAGATGAACAAACTGTATAAAACTCGCTCCCCAAAAATCACAGAAGTTGGTTAGAAATAGCATTTTCGTACAGATGGCAACCTTAAAAAAAAAAAAAATCCCACCAGTTCACCTCTCGATTAGAAATAATTTTAAAAATTATTCAAATGGAGCATGTGGAACTTGGATGAGAATATCCCTCAGCAGAGGAAGGATGGACACAAAGAGATGAAAGGGGAAGGCCAGGAGGACATCCACGTGCCTTTTCCAGAGCTCCTCTGGGAATGAAACCCAGAATGAAGCAGAATGAACACAGGAATGTTTTAACAGGGAAAGCAGGTCCAGATGTGCCAAGGTCGGGCACCATTGCCAGGTTTGGCTTTTCCTTTGTGATTGGTGTGATGGGAGCGCAGCGTTCCCATCTTTGCAGAGCCAAAATATATCTCCATTCTCAAAAAGAAGAAAAAAAAAAAAAACAAAACCAAAAAACAAAAAAAACCCAAAAAACCCCAAAAAAAAAAAAAAAACCCAAGAGAACAAAAAAAAACCAAAAAAAGCCCCAAACCAAAAAAACCCCAAAACCCCAAAAAACAACAAAAACCCAAGAAAACAAAAAAAGCCCCAAAACCAAAAAACCTCCAAACCCCAAAAAAAACAACAAAAAAACCAAAAGAACCAAAAAAAAAACCAAAAAAAAAAAACAAACCAACAAACAAAAAAAAAACCAAAAATACAAACAAAAAAACCAAAAAACCCAAAAAACAACAAAAAAAAAAAACCCAACCCCCAAAAAACCCAAAAAAACAAAAAAAACCCAAAAAACCCAAAAAAAATCAAAAAAAAAAAAAAAAAAACAACCAAAAAAAAACCAATCCCATTTCTGTCATCTGAATTTATCATATTGGAGAGAGCAGCCGAGATTTTGTGCCACAGCAGCACTGGGTCCTGAGGGCCCTTCAGGGTTGTGCTGCTCCCTCCAGATGTTTGGGGTGCTGCCCTTTGTGCCATCCCTGCATGTGGGACAGCTGGAGCTCAAAAAGGAACCGCTGCTGCTGCTCCCCAACACCAAACTTCGTTTGGGAGCATCAAAAAAATGCTTTTCTGTGCTCCCCAATGTCAAACTCCATTTGAGAGCATAAAAAAAATGCTTTTCCAGCTCCAGCCCAAAACTCTGTTTGGGAGCACCCAAAAAATGCTTTCCTGTGCTTCCCAGTGCCAAACTCCCTTTGGGAGCCTCAAAAAAAATGCTTTTCTGTGCTCCCCAGTACCAAACTCTGTTTGGGAGAATCAAAAAACGCTTTCCTGCACTCCCCAGTGACAAACTCGGTTTGGGAGCATCAAACAATTCTTTCCTGTGCTCCCCAGTGCCAAAATCCATTTGGGAGCATCAAAAAATGCTCCTCTGCTCTCTCCAGTGCCAAACTCCATTTGGGAGCTTAAAAAAAACGCTTTCCTGTGCTTCCCAGTGCCAAACTCTCCGTTGGGACTTCAAAAAACGCTTTTCTGTACCCTCCCCATGCCAAACTCATTTGGGAGCATCAAAAAAATGCTCCTATGCTCTCCAGTGCCAGACTCCATTTGTGACGTTCAGAAAAATGCTTTTCCACGCTCTCCAGCCTCAAACTACATTTGGGAGAATCAAGAAAACACTTTCCTGCGCTCCCCAGTGCCAAACTTGGTTTGGGAGCATCAAAAAAAAAATGCTCCTCTGCCTCCCCAGTGCCAAACTGCATTTGGGAGCGCCAAAAAAAAGTGCTTTCCTGCCCTCTCCTGCCAACTCCATTGGAAGTTCAAAAAAAAAAAAAACAAAAAACAGCTTTCCTGCGCTCTCCATGCCTCCAATTTGGGACCTTCAAAAAACGCTTTCCTGCACTCCCACAGCAAACTCTGTTTAGGTCTTCAAAAAAACCACTTTTTCTGCCTCTCCAGCTGCCAAACTCCATTGGGAGCCTCACAAAATACTTTCCTGCGCTCTCTGCCAAACTCCATTTGGAGAGCATCAAATGTTGTTTCTGCACTCCCCGTGCCAAACTCCATTTGGCAGCTTCAAAAAAAGCTTTCCTGCGCAGTCTCCAGCACCAAACTCGGTTGGGAGCTTCGAAAATTCTTTATGCCCCCCAGCGCCAACTCCCTTTGGAGCATCAAAAACTGCTTTTCTGCCCTCCCCAGCGCCAACCTCGTTTGGGAGCACCAAAAACCCTTTTCCTTCCCCAAAGCCAACCACTGTTTGGGAGCTTCAAAAAAACGCTTTTCCTGCACTCCCGCACCAAACTCGGTTTGGGGCATCAAAAAAAAGCTTCCTGCTCCCTAGTGCCAACTATGCATTTGGGAGCTTCAGAAAAACTTTTCTGCCTCCCCGTGCCAAACTCCCTTTGGGACCCAAAAAAACGCTTTCCTACACTCCCCAGTGCCAAACTCTGTCTGGGCATCAAAAAATATTTTCCTGCTCTCCAGTGCAAACTCCATTTGAGAGCATCAAAAATGCTTTCCTGCGCTCCCAGTGCCAAATTCATTTGTGGAGTTAAAAAAAAAATGCTTTCCTGCACTCCCCAGCACCAAACTCGGTTTGAGAGCATCAAAAAATGCTCCTCTGCGCTTCCCAGTGCCAAACTCCATTTGGATGCATCAAAAAAAATGCTCCCTGCCTCCCCAATGCCAAACTCGGTTTGGGATCTTCAAAAAAAAACACTTTTCTGCACTCCCAGTGCCAAACTCCGTTGGGAGCATAAAAAAAATCCCCTGCCCCCCCCATGCCAAACCACATTTGGAAGCATCACAAACCGCTTTCCTGCACTCCCAAACCCAAATCTTGTGGAGCTTCAATAAATGCTTTCTGTGTTCCTCAGTGCCAAACTCCATTTGGAAGCATAAAAAAAAAAAAAAAAAAACAAAAAAAAAAAAAAAAACTTTCCTGCACTCCCATGCAACTGCATTTGGGCTTCAAAAAACGCTTCTGCCTCCCAGTGCCAACTCCATTTAGGACCTTCAAAACAGCTCTGTGCTCCCCAGTGCCCAAACTTCGTTTGGAGTTCAAAAAAAAAAGCTTTTTCGGCATTCCCCAACGCAACCATGGTTGGGACCTTCAAAAAACGCTTTCTCTGCACTCCCCAGCACCAAACTCGGTTTGGAGCATCAAAAAATGCTTTCCTGTCTCCCCAGTGCCAACTGCCATTTGGGGAGCTTCAGAAAAAACACTTTCTGCCCTCCCCAGTGCCAAACTCCCTTTGGGAAGCCTCAAAAAAACTGCTTTCTGTTCCCCAGTGCCAAACTCTGTCTGGAGCATCAAAAAATATTTCCTGCACTCCCCAGCGCCAAACTCCATTTAGAGCATAAAAATGCTTCCGGCACTCCCCAGTGCCAAACTTGTTTGGAGAGAAAAAAAAAATGCTCCTGCCTCCCAATGCCAACATTGGTTTGGACTTCAAAAATTCTTCTCCTGCGCTCCCTCAGCACCGAAGCTCTGTTGGGCTGGAAGCTTCAAAAAATGCTTTCTATGACGATTCAGACAGTGCAAACTCCATTTGGAGATTCAAGAAAACGCTTGTGTTGTAACTCCCAGTGCCGCAGCATTTGCCAGACTCTTCTCGTCTTCCTCTACGTTTGCTCAGGTTCTGGCAGGGAACGCCGCGGTCAGCCAGGCGTGTTTCTTCCAATTCAGCGGACCCGCGCGGGGCGCACAACCCGTGGGGAGGGGGCAGAGTGGCTTGTCCACAGTGGGCCATGGCTTGCGCTCAGGGCGAAGATGGTGCCAGGCGATGCCTCTCTAGGCAGTAGGCCAGGTCCGAGCAGCCTCAGCGATCCTCCAACTTAGGGTGTATTAAAGAGGCACGTAGGAAGGAAGGCCCATGAGTCAGGTCAGCCAGAAAGTGAAAGCCGCTTCGAAGGAGACATGATATCACGCACACGCGGGTTGCCCCGGTCACTTCAAAACTTTTCCAGTTCATTTCTCTGAAACAGTTAAAACGGAAGCGTGTCACAAGTGAGCGCTTCCAGAAGACAATCTGGTGGGTTAGGTTTGAAGTTATTTAGGAGGAAACAGCCAGAGAGAGATTTATTCCTACACAAAACGCAATCGTCTGCCCACTGCTCTCATGACCTGCTAAGAGGGGCATTGCCATCTCCTCTTCTGTCCAAGCTTGATTTGTTGAAATCTTGAGATTTTAATCCAATTTAGAACTGTTTCTTGTGCAAACTTCTGAATTGTGGAGCCTAAAATCGGTGATAATGAAGCGACACGGAAACGACGCGGCAGAGCTGTGCAACTGGACGAGTTTCTGCACCACATCGTCAGGCCATTGCAGGGAAATGGCTATTGGTTGCCTATTCGAAGGCTACCATGGATTCCTACAGGATGTTGCTAGTGGGCAATATGAGAAACGCTCCACAAACTGAAGCACTGAAGGCTGAAAGAGAGGACACTTCGAGGCCTGAGACCCACTGGAGAACCCAGAGCCAAAACCACTACAGCACCTTACCCTTACATTAACCTGCTGTCAGTGAAAACTGCAGAATTAGTTTTCCTTGTAAAGAAGACAATAAATAAGGACAAAACTGAATGGGTGGATCACTTGAAAACCCACTGGTGGAGTCATCTTTGAGTTGATTCATACTGAGCATTTACACAGAAATAAAAGAGCTGAAAAAAAAAAATATCACCTTACTTGTACTGTTGCATGGTAAAAAGAGCAGGGATAGCACCGTCTGGTGACACAGGATGAATCCTCACATGACAGACTTTTCCCCTGAGGAACAGAATCGAATGAGCAATCATCCTTATTCTGTGAAAAGAAGAGGTCAAATCATCATCAAAACTCAGCAAGGAAAAAGCTGGTTAAACTGCAGTTTTACTCCTTTACAGCCACACACACAGAGGTTACAGGATAAACCCACATCCTCAGAAACATATCCCCATTAACTACATGATGGCTATCTCCAAAAATCACAGCGTCTTTACCTTCTAACTATTTTATAGTTGACAAAAAATTACTTCCCACTGTTTTCCTGATTACTAGGAAAAACGCCAGGACAGGCAACAGAAATACAATTGTTGGATCAATCCACAGAGATATCACTGCCTGCTTTCAAAGAAATCTGCTCGCACGTTCATTAATTTGAATGAGGCTGCATAACCAGTTACTTAATAACTTACTGAAATAACTTCATGACTAACCTTGCCACACTTGCAGAGTGCTCAGGAATCTACAAAAAGTGCTCTAGCTGCATTACTGCATAACTAAAGCT
Organism: Malurus cyaneus samueli; assembly: GCA_009741485.1. Classification (NCBI taxonomy): domain Eukaryota; kingdom Metazoa; phylum Chordata; class Aves; order Passeriformes; family Maluridae; genus Malurus; species Malurus cyaneus. The sequence goes on from VKON01002658.1 coordinate 37,506, forward strand.
GAACAATCCTTCTTTCCCCATTTATATTGGCAAATAAATCAGTAATATTAAATTCCATACAATAAATTAAGAACCTTAATGGCGTTACATACATTCACAAGGCAGTAACACTTTTTGCCCAAATTGAAAGGTGTGTTAATATAGATATATCAGCTTAGCACAGCCAAAGTATCAAAGTGCACACAGACAAGCTGAAATTGCTTTTTCCCCTCACAGAACCACTTAGAAGTAAGAATAATTCTCCGAGCCTCACAGAGGAGAATTCAATGTACACAAAGGCACGGTGGGTCTTTCTTTCTGACTGCACTCAGGCTGAAGCACAAGATGAAGAGATTTACAGAGGGAAGAGACAAGATAGAAATGCCAACCCAGTCTGACAGAGGATGGAGGGATGCCCTGCACAAGCTCACACCAGCTGAGAGCTTTCACTCAGGCTCTTCCCTCTTTCCATAAAATCCTGACAGGGCCTCCCTGGCAGCGTTACAACACGTGCCAGAAACAGAAGCTTATTAGGCTAAACACATTTGCACAAAACATGATGAAACACACTTCTGGGAGTCACTGAAGCAACTCATCTCCTGCTTGTGCTCCGTGCATCGCTCGCCTACATGTCCTGGGACCTGCAGGAGCCAAGATGCTGCAAATAAAGGCAGAGCCCTGCTCAGTGACCACTCCAAGGGCACGCTTCTTACACCCTTTCCTTTATTCTCCACCTCTCACTTGAGGACCTCACTGTGCTGCTGTTTTTAATTTTGTGTTTCGCTTTTCAGGACTTTGGGTAACCAAGGAGTAGCTCGTTCCCTGTAAGGTTTTCCAGTTGCTTTTTCCACATGTCAATGCTATTTTCCCCAGCTACATCCCGTCCCAGGCTGCCCGGAATAGAAAAATGGCCATTGGGTCAGCAAAGGGAGCACACTGTCCTGTAAAACCAGGCCGCCTGCTTATTAAGCCCAGAGTGAGCAGTCAGGTTCTCTTGCGCCTCAAGCCTACAGAAAAACACAGTGGAGCCTGAAAACAATCTTTTACAAATGGAAAGGAAAAAAGGTTGGGAAAGTTTCTTCAGGACAGCGGGAATGGCTCTTCTGCAGCTGCCACCGGTCACAGCTTCCAGACTGGGCGCAAACAGCATCAGTGATATTTACTGTAGCAACGAGGGAGCAGCAGCGTTTCCTCCAACTGAGGCCACAGAAAAGAAATAAGCCCATCCCGTGGCGCAGGTGATTGCTTAGAAATGTTGGCCATAATCTGCCTCTGGAACCTTCACAACCACATTTCGCTGCAGCTGCACTTCTCCGTATGTAAGGTTCTCGGGTGTTTAAAATAGAAATAACACGCAACTGATGGGTATCAGGACACAGAGATTACACATAAATAAAAATAAATCGCATGTGTCTAGTAACCTGAGAAAAGGGCAAATGCACTCTGACGTCAGTCTTCTGCTGATGGCCCTTTTTTCACTTCCCCAGTTCAAGAACAAGACACACAGATGACCACCACAACCAGGAATCTCTTCCCTAGGGTGGTCCCTGGAATAGTCACAGGGAATGGGGACCACCCTCCTCCTGTTGGTACTCAGAAATCTCAGTCGAGCGAAAGGTTCTTCACTGGTGCTGGAGCATCAGGGGCTTTGCCAGATGTTCTTTTGGGGTACCGGCTATTGTGTGCTAGGTCTTTAAGCACGGCTAGCGTAGGCCCATGGGACATTGCCAGGCGCAGCACAGCGTATGATTGCTGCAACGGAATTAAAGCGCAAACACCCAAGTTTTTTCTTGGGACGGCCTATCCGCTAAGGCGACAGTGTTTGTTGCCCGGATTCGCAATCTTCTCGTATCGATGTCATGGTTTTCCTATCAGGTTTCTTCCATACTGGAAACAATCCAGCACAAGAATCACTGTGTAATTTGGAGGAGGGCAGATAAATTCCTCTTTCGCATGTACAGACTGTTAGAGAGAAGGTGTGGTTTGCTGGTACCAACATGTTGTACATTTAACTTGCAGTCCCTTATCCTGCGGCGCCCGGGGCCAGAAGGTTTTTCCCGTGCTGTCCTTTCCTCAGCCTCATGAAGTCCATTGGCCAAACCTGTATCGCCGCCAAATATTCCCTAGCAAACCACAAGAAAAAACACACACTTTGCCAAATTTCTTGGGTCTGAGTTTTGGCCTCTTTGTACATTTTCCCTTTCATGGCACGCATGTACCATTGTAGCAAAAATCCGCAAACAGAAACCATTCTGTTTGGCACACAAAAGAGGCACACTTCCTGTTTCTAATTTCAAACTCTGTTGTTTTGAATTAATGCATGCTCCTGTTCTTTATACACAAGGAAATAAAAATTACGGATGTTGCAGTCTAAAAATCTCCTCCAGCCTCTCTTAACCCCGGTTAGCTGCTGTCCGAAAGTCTCCAATGCTCAGAAAATCCATAGTATTACTTTAATATCTCTTCCTGCAGAATCGAGACGGCTTTTTGATTGCACCGTGTCATTTCTTTATGAATGATTCTTTTACTTTTTGCCATCCCATCACGCTCGTTTTGGGGAAATAGGGACAAGAAAAGAAGGATTAGTTGACAGAAAAGTGTCCACGAACTCACCATGATTGACAAATAGTTCTATGGCATTTTTATCTTCCCTTATGTAATCCTCTATTATGGTCCGCTGGGAATTCTTTTACTTTTTTTTTTTTTATATGCTTTAGTTTCTTTCACTAAAATACGCTGCATGTACTCCCTTCCTCGCTTATAACTGGATATAAGATATTTACGAGCTATTAAATTTTTTAAAAATGTTAAAGAAAGTTTTCAACTGGTGCCTGGACTGTGGGAAAGCCTAGAGAGAATTCACCCCTGGCAATTCTACTTCACTTCACTGTCTTGACAGGAGGACGCCAGCAGAAGCCCACAAAGTGAGACAACCACTGCATAGACACTCTGAAAACAGCAATAAAAGTGCCCCAATATAAAAAACAAAACTGAACAAACACAAATGGATTTACACACTGGAAATTATGGAAGAAATTGCCTGTCTTCACTATGGAATCACTCCTTGCACACCCAGCAGTGCACAATGCTCACTGAAGATGCTCCCAGTTAATACTTTTAAAGTATCATACTCAAAGTCAGGCAAGATGACAAAAACACAACTGAGCACCACACCACCCCTATTATATAAACCTATTAATTCTTGTACTCATTTGTTTATCCAATGAAGGGGAAAACCTTGGGTTAGTGTCTATGCCAGCCACCTTGAAGGTGGGATTCAGTCAGGGTGTTTTAGCTATAAATAAGTGCCAATAAACATTTAAATTCACCACAGCTAAGGTTACTAACACAGGCATTAGCAGCTGTTAGGAAGATGCTTCTCACTTAAATGCACATTAATATAGGTTCAAACAGGAAGGACCTGATGGAACTCCCTCGTGTAAAATCTCCTCCCTCGTGTTGATTCCGGATGTTCTGGCACAGGATATTCACCCCAATCTCTGCCTGTCTGGCACATTCACAGACTTAAAACCTAATTCATCATCGCCGAGACATGTA
>VKON01002658.1:41067-58463 GCA_009741485.1 Malurus cyaneus samueli
AGGGAAGAAATGGAAAAACGAGAGAACTTTGAGGAGCTGAGCTGCTTCTCTCCTCTCGTTAACGTCCCCCGGGGCCCGTGGTCCTTTATACTAACACAGTAACGAAGGCCACACCTATTAATTGCGGTGACAATGATAAAGGAAGAGTCAGAAGCAGCTATTTGTCTTTCATGTAACCTCGTGCATCATCGCAAGATAAATGAAAACTCATTTTCTGCTTTGATTCAGTCTAATTTTTCAGGGCCCCCGAGGCAGGTTACAGGAACTGTGTCGCTTCATCCCCATAAAAGTGGCGGCCCCGGGGTTCAAGGGTCAGGGAAAGTGCACGGCCGGCTCCCCCCGCCTCCCGGGGTGAGGGAAAAGCAGGAAGGGCTCTGCTGCTCATCATCATTAAATCCCATCGCAAGGCGTTGGCGGGGCGCTGATGGATGAGCCCGGGAGCAGAGGACTCCCTGTCCCCGTCACCCATGGTCACCGTGCCAGGGGACCCCGGCCAGAGCTGGTCCTGTGTCCACACAAACGGGGCAGGGGAATCTGGGGAGGGATTTTAGGGGAAACGCCTCATCCCGGACCTCTACCCAAAATCTCTGCTCCCAAGGATGTGGTGGGTTCGTCAGAGCCCTCTACCAAAATCTTTGTCCCCAAGGATAGAGTGGTGGTTAGAAGAGCCCTCTACCCAAAATCTCTGTCCCAGGGACTGGTGGGTTTTGAAGGGAGCCCTCTACAAAAATCTCTGTTCCCAAGGATATGGTGGGTTTGGCAGAGAGAGCCCTCGACCCAAAATCTCTGCTCCAAGAACGTGGTGTGTTTGGAGGAGAGCCCTCTACCCAAAATCTCTGTTCCCAAGAATAGAGTGGGTTCAGACAGGGAGAGCCGTCTACCAAAAATCTTGTTCCCAAGGATGTGGTGGTTTGACAGAGAGAGCCCTCTACCCAAAATCTCTGCTCCCAAGGACATGTGGGTGGGTTGGACAGAGCCCTCTACCCAAATTCTCTGCTCCCAAGGATGTGGTGGGTTTGGACAGAGTGGGATGATGAAGTTTTACCTGCTTTGGGGTCATTAATACTTTGAGAGTAGAACACACTCAGGGTGCTCTATCTGTGACCTGCATAGCAGGAACTTGTCATTCCAGAAACTTCAGTATTGGTGTAAAAGGAGCAAAATGCCCCAAAATTACATCAGCAGCCGTCCCCATCTCTCAGTCAGCAGCCTTGTCCAGCTTTCCTGCCAATTCCTGTCCCCTGTTCTGTGGGGGCACAGAGCCTTGAAGCATCATCTCAAGGCTCAGAGCACCCTGCTCATCCTGAGTTTGGGGGAGATCAGACCCTCACCTTGTACAAAAGTAACTTTTCCAAAACTTTTTTTGCCTTTAAAAAAAAAAGAACCAAAACAATAACAAAGCAAAAAAAAAAAAAAAAATCCATGAATGCCAATAGCATTGAAATCTCCCCCAGATTAAGCTCAGCTGGAGCAAACAACAGCGATCAGTGCTGGGGAAATGCCCCGTGATATTTCCTTATCCAGAATTTAGGAAGGAAATGATCATTTCAAACCGGGGGTATTTGTGTGGCAGAGCACAGAACTGTCCAGAAAGGAGCCCCAGGCTGGTCTGAGCTGGGGAGGGGGTGCTGGGGGGTGGGGAGGGGGGTTCTGGGGATTTGGACAGGGGTGTTGGGGACCTGGCAGGGGAGTTATGGGGATTGGGAAGGGGCTATGGGGTTGAGCAGGAGTGTTGGGGGGCTGGGAGAGGGGCTGGGGGATTCTGGGGTTGGCAGAAGGTGTGGGGGCTGGAATAGAGGTTATGGAGTTGGGCAGGGGTGCAGGGGGTGGCAGGGGATTATGGGGTTTGGGGCAGGGGGTTCTGGAGTTGGGCGGGGGGCAGAGGGTTTGGGCTGGGGGGGGAGGCTGGGAGGGATTATGGGGGTGTTGGGGCAGGGGGTCTGGGGAGTTGGGCAGGGGCAGGGGGTTGGGGGCTGGGAAGGGAGGTTATGGGATTTGGGCGGGGGTTATGGGATTTGGGCAGCGGGGTGTGTGCGGGCAGGGTTATGGGAGCTAGGAGGGGGGGTCTGGGGGATTCTGGGGGCTGGCCAGGGGTGCTGGGCCAGGAGGGTGGTGGGGGCTAGGCAGGGTTCTGAGGGCTGGGGAGGGGTTCTGGGGGGTGTTGGGGCAGGGGTCTGGTGGTGGAAGTAGGGCAGGGGGTGCTTGGGTGAGTCTGATAAGGGTTATGCTCGTTTTGGCAGGGATCCGGGGGGGCGAAGGCTTGTCTCGGGGGCTGGATGTAGGAGTTTTGGAGAGTTAGTGATGGGGCTCTCTCTGGGGACTCCGCGTCTGGGGTGTTTCGCGTGTCCCGCGGACGTTGTTGTGGGACTTCAGTTCTGGTAAATAGTTGTGTTGCGCCTTGTGGGGTCTATGCTCGGTCCAGGGGGTTATGGAAGGTTGGGCAGAAGGGAGTTTTGGGGCTGGGACCCAGGGGTGCGGGTGGCTGTGGGCATGGGAGTTTAGAGTGTATGCTGCCAGCGGAAGTTCTGACGAGGGGGAGCCTTCTGGAGGCTGTTGTGGAGGTTGGAGATGGTTTTGTGGGAGCTGTGGGGCGATTTTGGGCTGGAGGGGGGGCTTCTGTGGAATGCAATGCTTAGCGGTTTCTGGGCCTGGGCAGGGGTGCTGGAGGGCTTGGAGAGGGCGGTGTCTGGGAGTTGGGGCATGGGGCAGGGTTTCTGGGGGCCTGGCCAGGAGGTGTTTGGGGATGCCGCAGGGGGTTATGGGGGCTGTGGAGGGGGCCCTGGACTGACAGCGGCGGGATGTGGTGGCAGGTTTTGGAGTGGACGCGGCGGGCGTGCTGGGCTCTTCCTGCCCGTGGGCCCTTGCGAGGGTTGTTCAAGGGGGTGGGGTGCTTTTGTGACGGATGGTTTGCAGGCCGGGGTTCCTGAGGGGCCGGGCCTGCGCATGGGCGAGCATGCGCGAGTTTTCGCGACATGGGGTTTTTGAGCAAAAGGGAAGGATTTTGGGTTGGATGAGCTTTGTCCTTTTCGCCTCCCGAGAGAACCATGTCTTATTTGGGCTGGCCGCTCGATCCCCCTCCATGTTGCCTCTGTAACACCCTACTTCTTATCTAAATTGTTGGTGTTAGGATTGTACAGGCGGTTGTGTGGCTGGGCAGAGTTTCCTGCGGTTGGAGGGTGGTTGGGTTGGGTGGGGGTAGTTGGGAGCGGATACAGAGGTTATGGGTTTGCAGGGGGTTCCAGGGGGCTGGAGGGCGTGTTGGGGCCTGCGGTTTGTCATGTTTCCTGGGCGGCGTGGCTTAGGGGTCTTGCCAGGTGGCTGTCAAGGGTTAGTGGGAAACGGTTGGAAAAGCGCGTCGTGACAATATGTGGATGATATATCCTCTTTTGCGTAACCTCCGTCTTCCCACCCCCCCACGCGCTTTACTCTCAACCACTTCCCTGATCCTTTGTACAAGGTGAGGGTCTGATCTACCCAAACTCAGGATGAGCAGGGTGCTCTGAGCCTTGAGATGATGCTTCAAGGCTCTGTGCCCCCACAGGAGAAGAGTGGACAGGAATTGGCAGGAGAGCTGGACGAGGCTTCTGGCTGAGAGATGGGGACTGCTGCTGATGTAATTTTGGGGCATTTTGCTCCTTTTACACCAATACTGAAGTTTCTGGAATGACAAATCCCTGCTAAGCAGGTCACAGATGGAGCACCCTGAGTGTGTTCTACTCTCAAAGCATCAATGACCCCAAAGCAGGTACAACTTCATCATCCCACTCTGTGTCCAAACCCACCATATCCTTGGGAGCAGAGATTTTGGGTAGAGGGCTCTGTCCAAACCCATCATGTCCTTGGGAGCAGAGATTTTGGGTAGAGGGCTCTCTCTGTCTGAATCCACCACATCCTTGGGAACACAGATTTTTGGTAGACGGCTCTCCCTGTCTGAACCCACCATGTCCCTGGGAACAGAGATTTTGGGTAGAGGGCTCTCTCTGATCCAAACCCACTCTATCCTTGGGGACAAAGATTTTGAGTAGAGGGCTCTGTCGGAACCCACCACATCCTTGGGAGCAGAGATTTTGGGTAGAGGTCCGGGATGAGGCGTTTCCCCTAAAATCCCTCCCCAGATTCCCCCTGCCCCGTTTGTGTGGACACAGGACCAGCTCTGGCCGGGGTCCCCTGGCACGGTGACCATGGGTGACGGGGACAGGGAGTCCCTCTGCTCCCGGGCTCATCCATCAGCGCCCCGCCAACGCCTTGCGATGGGGATTTAATGATGATGAGCAGCAGAGCCCTTCCTGCTTTTCCCTCACCCCAGGGAGGCTGGGGGGGAGCCGGCCGTGCACTTTCCCTGACCCTTGAACCCCGGGGCCGCCACTTTTATGGGGATGAAGCGACACAGTTCCTGTAACCTGCCTCGGGGGCCCTGAAAAATTAGACTGAATCAAAGCAGAAAATGAGTTTTCATTTATCTTGCGATGATGCACGAGGTTACATGAAAGACAAATAGCTGCTTCTGACTCTTCCTTTATCATTGTCACCGCAATTAATAGGCTGTGGCCTTCGTTACTGTGTTAGTACTAAAGAGACCACGGGCCCCGGGGGACGTTAACGAGAGGAGAGAAGCAGCTCAGGCTCCTCAAAGTTCTCTCGTTTTTCCATTTCTTCCCTGGCTCGTTGGGGTGTTGTTGACTGAGCCACACCAGAGCAGTGCTGACACATCCAGGGCTCGTCTGTCCCCTCGGGCAGTGGCACAGGGAAGGGACAGGGACAGGGATGAGGTTTTGCTGAGGTTTGATGGCCTTTAGCAGCTCCTCTGTGCCCTGGGGGTGGTCACCAAGGTGGGTGGTTACCCAGCTGGGCTCTGGGGCAGTTTGGGAGATGCTCCCATGGAGCCCTCTACCCAAAATCTCTCTGTCCCAAGGATAGAGTGGGTTCAAACAGAGAGAGCCCTCTACCCAAAATCTCTGTTCCAGGAACATGTGGGTTAGACAGAGAGAGCCCTCCCCCCTCGCCCCCCCCTACCCAAAATCTCTGTGTCCCAAGGATGTGGTGGGTTCGGACACAGAGAGCCCTCTACCCAAAATTCTCTGTGTCCCAAGATGTGGGTGGGTTGGACAGAGAGAGCCTCTACCAAAATCTTGTTCCCAAGAGCGTGTGGGTGTTGGATGGAGAAGAGCCCTCTATCCAAAATCTCTGCTCTCAAGGACATGGTGGGTTTGGAGAGAGCCCTCTACCCAAAAATCTTGTGTCCCAAGACAGGGGGGGTTTGAGAGAGCCCTCTACCCAAAAATCTCTGCTCCCAAGGATGTGGTGGGATTCAGACAGAGACCCTCTACCCAAAATCTTTGTTCCCAAGGATGTGGTGTGTTCAGACAGAGAGAGCCCTCTACCCAAAATCTCTGTGTACCAAGGAATGGTGGGTTTGACAGGAGAGAGCCTCTACCCAAAATCTCTGTGTCCTAAGAACGTGGTGGGTTTGAAGAGAACCCTCTACCCAAAAATCTCTGCTCCCAAGGACGTGGTGGGTTCAAACAGAGCCCTCTACCCAAAATCTCTGTTCCAAAGGATGTGTGTTCAGACAGAGAGAGCCCTCTATCCAAAATCTCTGTGTCCAAGAACGTGGTGGGTTGAAGAGAAGAGCCCTCTACCAAAATCTCTGTTCCCAAGAACATGGTGGGTTCAGACAGAGAGAGCCCTCTACCCAAAATCTCTGTGTACCAAGGACATGGTGGGTTTAGACAGAGAGAGCCCTCTACCCAAAACTGTGTTCCCAAGAATTGGTGGTTTGAAGAGAACCCTCTACCAAAATCTCTGTGTCCCAAGGATGTGGTGGGTTGGACAGAGAGCCCTCTACCCAAAAATCTCTGTTTTCAAGAGCGTGGGTGTTTGGATTGGACAGAGCCCTCTACCCAAAATCTGTGTGTCCCAAGAACGTGGTGGGTTTGAAGAGAACCCTCTACCCAAAATCTTTGTTCCCAAGGATGTGGTGGGTTCAGACAGAGAGAGCCCTCTACCCAAAATCTCTGCTCCCAAGGACATGATGGGTTTGGACAGAGCCCTCTACCCAAAATCTCTGTTCCCAAGGACGTGGTGGGTTTGGACACAGAGTGGGATGATGAAGTTGTACCTGCTTTGGGGTCACTGATGCTTTGAGAGTAGAACACACTCAGGGTGCTCCATCTGTGACCTGCTTAGCAGGGATTTGTCGTTTAAGAAACTTCAGTATTGGTGTAAAAGGAGCAAAATGCCCCAAAATTACATCAGCAGCAGTCCCCATCTCTCAGCCAGGAGCTTTGTCCAGCTCTCCTGCCCCCCTGGAGGGAGTCACAGAGCCAAGGAAGACTTTGGGGCTCCACGTTCAGACTTTCCCTTCAAATTGAAACATTCCAAACTCTTTAGCAGACACAAACTTGGCTGGGTAATTAGGAGCTTAATTAAATCTACCTCAAATTTTCCAAAGACTTTCTGGGCTCGCGCTTACATTAATTCAGGGTTTTCCCATTCAAAGCTAGCTCTGCCCTTCAACCTTCATCGTTAATATTTCTTCTGCTTCTGACCTCCACCGTTAATTTTTGGTGCTAAAACACTTCTAGAGGGTTTGGCAAAGCCTATTCTTACGTGATCGTGGCACTGTTCTCTTTAATTGGTGCTTTTGGGGGTTAATTGGGAAAGAATCCACGACTGGCAAATCAAAATGAGGAGAATTTTGTCGGGATGAGCGTTGTCCTGGCAGAGTAGGGAGGGGAAATGTTGGTGTGGGAGGGTGGAATCGCTGCAGCCCGGGATGCTGTGGGCATAAAGGCTCATTTTCATCTAAATGCAGTTAACACGCTCAGAGTCATTTGGGATAAATGCGATCCTTAAGGACACATGATGGCTAATCTCTGCTATGACATTTGTGGAGGAGGAGGAGGAATAATTTAGACCGAGGGTGTTGTGCCGCTCACCAGTTATCCCCACTCTGCCATCACGAGTGGAACCAATTGTCACTGCAGAGGCTGAGATCCTTTTTCAGAAGGGAAACTGAGGCACGGGCGGTGCCATAGAGTTCCATGAATCTGAGCTCAGGGAATTGCAGGGGACAGAGCCAAAGGGGCAGATTGTTCTCAATCCCACATTCCCGATGCTGCCCTGCTGCTCCCCTGCCCTCCCAGGCACAGCCAGAGGTGTTTCTTGGGCTTGCACTTGTTTCTAAATTTGCATGGTTTTTGTTTCTAAAATCGCTTTTGTTTCTAAATTTACATCGTTCTCACATTCTTTCCAATAACGGATTCTGCGCTCTGTACCTTTCATCCCGGCAAGGCTCTTTCAAGCACCAACTTCTTGAAAAAAATCATCACAAATTCCCGGCAGAAGCGAGAAAGCCAAAAGATTTTTTTTCAGCTGATTTTCCAGAGCCTTTGCTCAGCGCAGCCTCGGCCGGAGCAGCATCAACAGACAGAAATTCACCGTCGCAATGGCTCGGCACTGGTTTGGGGCACCCAGAAGGTGACAGGAGAGGGACACCAGGGTGGCTGACCCCTCTGAACCCTCGCACAGATCCCCTCTTTGCTCCACGGAGCCGGGATTTCGCCCCTAGATGGCTCTAGGATATAAGTTGTTCCAGGCTATGCCGAAGGAGGATTTGCAAATGTCCCTTCCCCGTTGGTATCTCAACAGCACCTGAGGCTCTGGGTGTCTCCCCAAGGTGCTGGTGGCACTGGGTGTCCTTGTCACAGGGTGTCCCCGGAGTGCCACCGACCCCTGGCAGAAAAAAAAACCTCGGAGGTGCTGGCAAGAAGCGATATGTGGGAAAACTGCTCTCCTGAATCCAAAATCAGAGCTGTAAATGACCCCTCCCTGCTCTGATGGTGCCTGAGCAACGGGAATGTGGGATTGAGAACAATCCCACCGCTGCATCCCTTCGGAGACAGGAGATGGGTAAGGAAAAGTGGCAGATTTTGGGCGAGGAGAGGAAAAGAGGCAAGTTAGGGATGGCAAGAAGGCAACAGCTCTTCCCTCCCACTCTGCTGAAGCTTTTTCCACATCGCAGTAATTAAAATACAAATGATGTGGCCGGGCTGCCCCTGCCCGCTGAGACCCACGGGCCATTTCCACCCCAGAGATGAAAAGTTTAACCACCTTTAATGGAGAGGGGAGGGGAAAACGTTGCCATCCACACTCCATCACATATTTATGATGCTTGAAAAAAGATCAATAGCAGCTATATGCAAGGGTCTATAAATTTAATGTAGCATGATCATTTAGTATCAGTTGTTTCTCAGATTAATAACGGCGGCGATGCTGAGTGGGGATGGAGCTGCTGCCTCCAGAACTCTGCAGTGACACAAATTCACCTGCCCAGGTGTCTGTGCCATTCTGGGTAGGATAAAAGAGAGGGGACAAACTGCCCTGATGGTGCTAATATCTCAATTTGGGGTGAAATCCCCCCACTGCCCAGGGACCACTGCTCTTCTCAGTGACCACAATATGTCACGGTTCAGCGGAAGGACCTTAAACTTACAGACAAGGACAAGGCAGTAAAAGATGAAGCACCTGAACCCCCCGTTTCCAGATTACTAGACCCCAGGTGTGTGCTAGGGAGCAGTTAAATTTCATCATTACCCTTTCTTCTATGGTATTTTTTATAGTCCTTTTTTACTACTGGCACTAAAGGTGCCGGACGCATCCCAGGAGCTAAGAGGACATCACTCGTCAACCTGACTGCTGGCTGATATAAAAAATGACAAGTCCTGGCTTAATCTTTCTGATAACTGTGTTCTGCATGGCCCATCCATCTCCATGGAGGAGTTTTGGTGAAGCCGGGAGACAAGAACATCACAGCATTTAAGAATGAAAAATTAAGTGCCCTTTTTGAGCACAGCATGGAGCTTATTACCGCAGAAAGTGCTCGCCTGCTACTCCTCAGGTTGTGAGCATGTGCCTGCACTTGTCTGCAGCGAAGCTCCTGCTCGCAGCCTTTAATAATTTGGCTGCAAGCAGGAAAACAGAGGAAAAAAAAAAAAAATCAGAGAGGCTGACCGATAGTTTCAAAAGCGAGAAATTCAGAGCTCTCTGCCTTGAAAGCAGCAAAATTCAGGGATGCAGAGACACAACAACGCTGCCTTTGCATTTCCAAACCATTTCTGGGGCTCTGCAGATGCTTGGGAGGGTCCTACGAGTTTCCTAAAGCTCCTGGATTAAAGGGAAAATTTGATGGATATATAAAACAAGTGGTCACGGAGGAAAGTTTTAAAAAACTGAGTCGCAGCAGCTAAAAGAAAATGCAGAAAGCCCCTAAAATTACTTTTCTAGCATATTTTTAAAGAAATTATTTGACAAGTTGGCGCAGCTGAACTTTACTTGATGTGCCAGTCAGGTCCTGGGGCAAACTGCTGCCCCCACTCAGCTCCTGCTCCACTTGGAGATTTTCAAAAAGGAAAGGCAATATCGATATTACAAAATATAAAAAAAAAAAAAGGCTCTTTTCACTCATGCTGTGCCTCTCTCCAGGGCAGGTGGAGATGGGCAGCCCCAGAGGCAGAACAGCAGCTCCCTGCCCAGCTCTCCACAGATGTTGCAGCTTGGTGTGAACTGGCAGCATGGCAAATTGTAATTTAATTAACTCTTAAGCGTTCCTGTAATCCGGGCTGACAGGGCTCCCCCAACCCTTTGGTTCGGGATTCCTGTCTCCATTGTCCCTTTTGGCAGGGCTGGGGGGTGCTTTGAGGGTGATTGAGTTGTCCTGGAAGAGAGTATGAAGCTCCTGCTCTGGAGTTTTGTATGTCAGCTCATCCTGGTTTAGAAAAACCCGGACTTTGTTAATGTTTAACTGAAAAAAAAGTGGAAAGGAAGCAGCAGGATGGCTTTGGAGAAGGCACTAACACAGGGACAGCTCCAGGGAGAAGGGAAGGGGCTCTGGAAGAGTGGATGAAGCCCCTGCTCTGGAGTTCCCACGTCGCAACATGAGATGACTGTTTGCCCGGTGGGGGACTCACGCAGCAGCAGATGTTGGGACTGCTGCTGTGGAGTGGAACCATGCCGGAGAGGTTCATGAAGAACTGTCTCCGTGGGAGGGACCCACGGCCTCGCAAGGGAAGGAATCTCTTCCCTCAGCTGTCACCAGAGGATCCGGTGATGAACTGACCCCCCCACACTGTTTCGTTCCTGGCTGCTTGTTGTAGAAGGGGGAGGGAGTGGGAGAGATCGGCTGTTTGAGGTTGTAATTATTTCTCATTCTCCTCCTCTGTTAGTAATAAATTCACTTGATTATAAGTTGTGCTTTGTCCATCAATGTTTTCCTCCCTGTTTCCTTACAAACTAATGAACCTTTGTTAGTTTTTTTCCCCCTTCGCTCTTCTCTACCCGGTGTGGTGGTGGGGAGAGCGAATGAGCAGGTTGTGGGTGCCGCTGTTGGCCAGCATCCAAACCGCGACACCACTCGTTTTCAGTTAACAAAGTCTGGTTCCTAAGCCAGGTGGAGCGCATTCAGACCTCCAGAGCAGGAGCTTTCCACCCTCGGGAGCCCTTCCCCTCTCCCTGAGCTGTCCCGTGATCAGTGCCTTCTCCAAAGTCATCTCCTGCTGCTCCTTTCCCTTCACTCATTTTCAGTTAACAAAATCTGGTATTTCTAAGGCAGGATAGCTGACATCCAGACCTGAGCTTCAGAGCAGAGCTTCATCCACCCTCCAGACCCCTTCCCCTGTGCTTGGAGCTGTTCCTGCTGTCAGTGCCTTCTCCAAAGCCATCCTGCTACTTCCTTTCCCTTACACCTGTTCAATGAGTTTACATTCAAGTCTGGGTTTTCCTGACCAAGGTGAGCTGACATCCAGAATTCCAGAGCAGGGCTTCATCCACCTTTCAGAGCCCTTCCCCTCTCCCTGGAGCTGTCCCTGTGGTCAGTGCCTTCTCCAAGGCCCCTGCGTGCTTCTTTCCACTCTGTTTTCAGTTTAACATTACAAGTGGGTTTTCTAAACTGGGGGAGTGGACGTCCAGACCAGAGCAGGGGCTCATCCACCCTTCCAGAGCCCTTCCCCTCTCTCTGGGGCTTTTCCGTGCAGTGCCTCTCCAAAGCCATCCCTGCGTTCCTTTCCACTCCGTTTTCAGTTTAACATACTAAGTCTGGTTTTTTCTAAGCTGGGGAGCTGACATACAGACCAAACCTCCAGACAGAGGCTTCCAAGACCGCTTCTCCTCTCCTGGAGCTGTTCCTCAGTCAGTGTCTTATCCAAGCCATCCGCTGCTTCCTTCCCCTTCACTCTGTTTCAGTTAACATTAAAAAAGTCTCAGTTTTTCTAAGCCAGGGTGAGGACATCCAGAACCAGAGCGAGGCTTCATCCACCCTTCCAGAGCCCTCTCCCTCCCTGGAGCGTTCCTGCAGTCAGTGCCTTCTCCAAGGTCATCCTGCTGCTTCTTTTCCCTTCCACTCCGTTTCAGTGGAGTGTTTCCATGTACAAAGTCTGGGTTTCCTAAGCCAGGATGAGCTGACATCCAGACCTGAGCTTCAGAGCAGGAGCTTCATCCACCCTTCCAGAGCCCCTCCCTGTGCCTGGAGCGTGTTCTTGTGGTCAGTGCCTTCTCCAAAGCCATCCTGCTGCTTCTTTCCCTTCCACTCCATTTCAGTTTAATTATACAAAGTCTGGGTTTTTCTAAGCCAGGTGAGCTGACATCCAGAACTCCAGAGCAAGGCTTCATCCGGGCTTCTGGGCCCTTCCCCTCTCCTGGATTGTTCCTGCTCAGTGCCTTCTCCAAAGCCATCCTACTGCCTCCTTTCCACTCCATTTTCAGTTTAACATTTACAAATCTGGGTTTTTCTAAGCCAGGGTGAGCTGACATCAGACCTCAGAGCAGGAGCTTCAGCTGCCTTCCAGAGCTCTTCCCCTCCCTGGAGCTGTCCTGTGCAGCCTCCAAGGCCATCCTGCTTACTCCTTTCCATCTATTTTCAGTTTAACATTTACAAAATCTGGGTTTTTTTAAACTGGATAGCTGACATCCAGAGCTCCAGAGCAGGGGCTTCAGCCACCTTCCGGAGCCCCTCCGTGCCTGGAGCTGTTCCTGTGATCAGTGCCTTCTCCAAAGTCATCCTGGCTGCTTCCTTTCCCCCACTCCGTTATCAGTTTAACAAAGTCTGGGTATTTCTAAGCCCGGGTAACTGACATCCAGACCTCCAGAATGGCTTCAGCCGCTTTCTGGAGCCCCTTCCCCTCTCCCTGGACGGTTCTGCTGCAGTCCTTCTCAAAGCCATCCTGCGCTTCCTTCCACTCTGTTTCAGTTAACATTTACAAAGTCTGGGTTTTCCAAACTGGGGTGAGCTGACATCCAGAGCTCCAGAGCAGGGGCTTCATCCACCCTTCCGGAGCCCCTTCCCTGTGCCTGGAGTGTCCTGTGATAGTGCCTTCCCAAGGCACTGCTGTTTCCTTCCCCCTGTTCTTTACAAGTCTGTTTGTCTTTACTACACGGACGCATACCAGGAGAGCTGACATCCAACCTATCAGCAGAGCACCTCATCCATCCCTTCCAAGCCCTTCCCTTCCCTGGCTGTCCCTGTGTTTGGGCCTTCTCCAAAGCCATCCTGCTGTTCCTTTCTACCCATCAGTTAATATTACAAAACTTGTTTTTTTTAAAACTGGGTGAGCTGACATCCGGAACTCCAGAGCGGCTCACCACTCTTCCAGAGCCCCTTCCTTCTCCTGGAGCTGTCCCTGTGTTAGTGCCTTCTCCAAAGCCATCCTGCTGCTTCCTTTCCACTTTTTTTCAGTTAAACTTAACAAAGCCGGGTTTTCTAACCAGGATGAGCTGACATACAAAACCCAGAGCAGGAGCTTCATACTCTCTTCCAGACAACTCAACCACCGCCAAAGCACCCAGCCCTGCCAAAAGGGACAGGAGACAGAATCCCGAACCAAGGGTTGGGAGCCCTGTCAGCCCGGATACAGGAACGCTTAAGAGTTAATTAATACAATTTGCCATGCTGCCAGTTCACACCAAGCTGCAACATCTGTGAGAGCTGGGCAGGGAGCGCTGTCTGCCTCTGGGGCTGCCCATCTCACCTCCTTGGAGAGAGGCACAGCATGAGTGAAAAGAGCCTTTTTTTTTTTATATTTTGGAATATCGATATTGCCTTTCCTTTTTGAAAATACCATGAGAAGCGAGTGGGGCAGCAGTTTGCCCAGACCGTGACTGGCACATCAAGTAAAGTTCAGCTGCGCCAACTTGTCAAAAATTCTTTAAAAAATACGCAGAAGATAATAGGTGGCTTCTGCATTTTTTTTAGCTGCTGCGACTCAGTTTTAAAAAACTTTCCTCCGTGACCACTGTTTTATATATCCATCAAATTTCCCTTTAATCCAGGAGCTTAGGAAACTCGTAGGACCTCCAAGCATCTGCAAGCCCCAGAAATGGTTTGAAATGCAAAGGCAGCGTTGTGTGTCTCTGCATCCCTGAATTTGCTGCTTTCAAGGCAGAGCTCTGAATTCTCGCTTTTGAAACTATGTCAGCCTCTCTGATTTTTTTTTTTTTCCTCTGTTTTCCTGCTTGCAGCCAAATTATAAAGGCTGCGAGCAGGAGCTTCGCTGCAGACAAGTGCAGGCACATGCTCACACCTGAGGAGTAGCAGGCGAGCACTTTCTGCGGTAATAAGCTCCATGCTGTGCTCAAAGGGCACTTTTTTCATTCTTAAATCGGTGATGTTCTGTCTCCCGGCTTCACCAAAACTCCTCCATGGAGATGGATGGGCATCAGAACAACAGTTAAAGATTAAGCAGGACTTGCATTTTTATATCAGCCAGCATCAGGTTGACGATGTATGTCCTTTAGCTCCTGGGATGCGTCCGGCCTCTTAGTGCCAGTAGTAAAAAAGGACTATAAAAAACCATAGAAGAAAGGGTATGATGAATTAACTGCCCCTAGCACCACACCTGGTCCTAGTACTGGAAACGGGGGGTTCAGGTGCTCATCTTTTACTTGCCTTGTCCTTGTCTGTAAGTAAGGTCCTCCGCTAACCGTGACATATTGTGCATGGAGAAGAGCGTGGTCCCTGGCAGTGGGGATTTCACCCCAAATTGAGATATTGCACCATCAGGGCAGTTGTCCCCTTCTCTTTTTATCCTACCCAGAAATGGCACAGACACTGGGCAGTGAATTGTGTCACGCAGAGTTCTGGAGGCAGCAGCTTCCATCCCCACTCAGCATCGCCGCCGTTATTAATCGGAGAAACAACTGAATACTAAAATGATCATGCTACATTAAATTTATAGACCCTTGCATAAGCTGCATTGATCTTTTTCAACATCAAAATATGTGATGGAGGTGTGGAGGCAACGTTTTCCCTCCCCTCCATTAAAGTGGTTAAACTTTTCATCTCTGGGGTGGAAATGGCCCGTGGGTCCAGCGGGCAGGGGCAGCCCGGCCACACATTTGTATTTAATTACTGCGATGTGGAAAAGCTTCAGCAGAGTGGGAGGGAAGAGCTGTTGCCTTCTTGCCATCCCTAACTTTGCCTCTTTCCTCTCCTCGCCCAAAATCGCCACTTTCCTTACCCATCTCCTGTCTCCGAAGGGATGCAGCGGTGGATTGTTCTCATCCCACAATTCCGTTGCTCAGGCACATCAGAGCAGGGAGGGGTCATTTACAGCTCTGATTTGGATTCAGGAAGCAGTTTCCCACATATCGCTCTGCCAGCACCTCCGAGGTTTTTTTTCTGCCAGGGTCGGTGGCACTCCGGGACACCTGTGACAGGACACCCAGTGCCACCAGCACTTGGGGAGACACCAGACCCAGGTTTGTTGAGAATACCAACGGGGAAGGACATTTGCAACCCCTCGCCATAGCCGAACAACTTATATCCTAGAGCCACTAGGGGCGAAATCCCGGCTCCGTGGAGCAAAGAGGGACTGGCGGGGTTCAGAGGGTCAGCCACCCTGGTGTCCCTCCCTGTCACCTTCTGGTGCCCAAACCCGGCCGAGCATGCGACGTGTAATTTCGGTCTGTTGATGCTGCTCCGGCCGAGGCGCGCTGAGCAAGCTCTGGAAATCAGCTGAAAAAAATCTTTTGGCTTTCTCGCTTCTCCGGGAATTTGTGATGATTTTAAGAATTGGTGCTTGAAAGAGCCTTGCCGGGATGAAAGGTACAGAGCGCAGAACCGTTATGGAAAGAATGTGAGAACGATGTAAATTTAGAAACAAAAGCGATTAGAAACAAAAACGATGTATTTAGAAACAAGTGCAAGCCAAGAAACACCTCGGCTGTGCCTGGGAGGGCAGGGGAGCAGCAGGGCAGCATCGGGAAGTGGATTGAGAACAATCTGCCCCTTTGCTCTGTCCCCTGCAATCCCTGAGCTCAGATCATGGAACTCTATGGCACCCCGTGCCTCATTTCCCTTCTGAAAAAGGACTCAGCTCTGCAGTGACAATGGGTCACTCGTGATGGCAGAGTGGGATACACTGTGACGGCCAACACCCCTCAGTAAAATTCCTCCCTCCTCCCACAATGTATAGCAGAGATAGCCATCAGTGTCCTTAAGGATCGCATTATCCAAATGACCTCGAGCGTGTTACTGCATTAGATAAATGAGCCTTTATGCCACAGCATCCCGGGCTGCAGCGATTCCACCCCCCACACCAACATTCCCCTCCCTACTCTGCCAGGACAACGCTCATCCCGACAAAACTCACTCGTTTGATTTGCCATCGGGATTCTTCCCAATTAACCCCAAAGCACCAATTAAAAGAACGGTGCCACGATCACGTAAGATAGCTTGCCACCCTCTAGAAGTGACAGCACAAAAATTAACGAGGTCAAAGCAGAGAAATATTAACGATGAAGTGAAGGGCAGAGCTAGCTTGAATGGGAAACCCTGAATTAATGTAGCGAGCCCAGAAAGTCTTGGAAAATTTGAGGTAGATTATTAAACCACATCCCAGCCAAGTTGTGCTGCTAAAGAGTTGGAATGTCTGGATTCAATTTGAAGGCAAAGTCTGCACGTGGAGCCCCAAAGCTCTGGCCTGTTGACTCCCTCCAGGGGGGCAGGAGCTGCGACAAAGCTCCTGGCTGAAGAGATGGGGACGCTGCTGAATTAATTTTGCATTTTGCTCCTTTTACACCAATACTGAAGTTCTTAACGACAATCCTGCTAACAGGTCACAATGAGCACCCTGAGTGTATCTACTCTCAAAGCATCGTGAGGCAAACCTCATCATCCCACCCTATCCAAACCCACCACGTTCCTTGGGAACAGAGATTGGGTAGAGGGCTCTGTCCAAACCATCATGTCCTGGGAACAGAGATTTTGGTGAGGCTCTCTCTGTCTGAACCACCACATCCTGGGAACAAAAGAGTTGGGTAGAGGGTTCTCTTCAAACCCACCACCTTCTGGACACACAGATTTTGGGTAGAGGGCTCTCCAATCAAACACCCACGCTCTTATAACAGAGATTTTGGGTAAGGCTCTCTGGTCCCAACCACCACATCCTTGGGACACAGAATTGGGTAGAGGTTCTCTCAAACTCACCATTTCTTGGACAACACAGATTTTGGAGAGGGCTCTCCTGTCTAAACCCCCATGTCCTTGGTACACAGAAGATTTGGTAGAGGCTCTCTCTGCTGAACCACCATGTTCTTGGGAAAGAGATTGGGTAGAGGGCTCCTCTGTCTAAACCACACGTACTTGTACAGCAGAGATTGGGTAGAGCTCTCCCTCTGTAAACCACCACATCTTGACACAGAGATTTGGGTAGAGGGCTCTGTTTGAACCCCACACCCTTGGGAGCAAGATTTTGGGTAGAGCTCTTCAAACCCACCACGTTTTGGACACAGAGATGGGTAAGAGGCTCTCCTCAAAAACCCACCATGTCCTTGTACAACAGAGATGTAAGGCGCTCTCGTCTGAACACACCACATCCTTGGGAACAAAGATTTGGGTAGAGGGCTCTGTCGAAACCCCACCACATCCTTGGAGCAGAGATTGGGTAGAGGCTCTCTCAAACCCACCACGTGCTTGGGGACACACAGGGTGAGAGGGCTGCTTCCAAACCCACCGTCCTGAAGCACAGATTTGGAGTAGGGCCTCTCC
Source organism: Malurus cyaneus samueli (assembly GCA_009741485.1). NCBI lineage: Eukaryota > Metazoa > Chordata > Aves > Passeriformes > Maluridae > Malurus > Malurus cyaneus. The sequence continues at coordinate 58,106 of VKON01002658.1, forward strand.
AATCCAAACCACCCACACTCTGAGGAACAGAGATTTTGGGTAGAGGGCTCCTCTGTCCGAACCACACCAATCCTTGGGACACAGAGATGGTAAGGCTCTCTGTCCGAACCCCACCACACCTGGACACAGAGAATTTGGGAGGGCATCTCTCTGTAAACCCACCATTTCTTGGAACACAAGATTGGCTTAGAGGGCTCTCCTCATGTTGAACCCACTCATCTCTGGGAACAGAGCATTTTGGGTGAGAGGCTCCATGGAACATCTCCCAAGACTGCCCCACAGAGCCGCAGCGGGTAACACCCACCTTGGTGACCACCCAGGGCACATGAAGCAGTCTCTAAAAGGCCATCAACCCAGC
>VKON01002658.1:58488-68531 GCA_009741485.1 Malurus cyaneus samueli
CTCATCGCTATTTCGTTTAACATTTACAAAATCTGGGTTTTTCTAAGCTGGATGAGCTGACATACAGAGCTCCAGAGCAGAGTCTTCATCCACCCTTCCAGAGCCCCTTCCCCTCTCTCTGGAGCTGTCCTGTGGTCAGTGCCTCTCCAAAGCCATCCTGCTGCTTCTGGAGCCCCTTCCACTCCGTTTTCAGTGGAGTGTTTAACATTTGCAAAGTCTGGGTTTTCCTAAGCCAGGTGAGCTGAATCCAGAACTGAGCTTCAGAGCAGGAGCTTCATCCACCCTTCCAGAGCCCCTTCCCCTGTGCCTGGAGGTGCTCCTGCAGTCAGTGTCTTCTCCAAACCCATCCTGCTGCTTCCTTTCCCCTTCCATTCCGTTTTCAGTCTAACATTTACAAAGTCTGGGTTTTCCTGCCGGAGTGAGCTGACACAGAACTCCGAGCAGGAGCTTCAGCTGCCCTTCCAGAGCCTTTCCTCTCTCTGGGCTGTTCCTGCAGTCTCGTGCCTTCTCCAAAGCCATCCTGCTGCTTCCTTTCCACTTGTGGTGGTTTTTACTTGGCCAGTTTTTGGGGTGGGGGGGCCAAAAAGATGGCGCCTGTGGGAAGCTCTGGGGCTTCCACCATGTCCAGCAGAGCCAATTGCTGTTGGCTCTGAGGATGATGGACATCGCACTGACCAAACCTGGGCCAATTAAAGATAGTAGGTTACGCCTCTGTAGAAACATATTTAAGAAGAAATCAAAACAAAGAGCACTCAGAGTAGTTTGCCAGTGGAGGAGGGCTGAGAAATATGTGAAGGATGCAGACACCAAGGTCAGTGGCAGGAGGGGAGGAGCTGCTCCAGGCGCCGGAGCTGGATTCCTTTGTGGGCCGTGGTGATGCCATGGTGGAGCAGGCTGTCCCCCTGCAGCCCATGGGGTCCACAGAGGGTACAGAGATCCACCCGCAGCCCGTGGAGGAGGGAGGTCCCCGCCGGGGCGGGCGGACACGGGAAGGGGGCTGTGTCCGCAGAAGACCATGGGAGAGAGCCTGCTCCTGAGATGGAACAGCCTGGCTTTCTGACTGTACCCAGTGGACAGAGAGCCCACGGTGCACAGTTTGAGATGACTGTTTGCCCGGGGGGGGATCACGCAGCAGCAGAGTGTTGTGGACTGCTGCTCGTGAGGTGGAACCATGCCGGAGAGGTTCATGAAGAACTGTCTCCGTGGGAGGGACCCACGCCTCGCAAGGGAAGGAATCTCTCCCTCAGCTGTCACAGAGGATCCGGTGATGAACTGACCACCCCACACCTGTTTCGTTCCTGCTGCTTGTTGTATGTGGGAAGGGGGAGGGAGTGGGAGAAGATCGGTGTCTTTGAGGGTTGTTATTTATTTCTCATTCTCCTCCTCTGTTAGTAATAAATTCACTTGATTATTTAAGTTGTGCCTGTTTGTCCATCAAGTGTTTTCCTCCCTGTTTCCTTATCTCAACTATGAACCTTTGTTAGTTTTTTTCCCCCCTTCGCTCTTCTCTACCCGGTGTGTGGTGGTGGGGAGAGCGAATGAGCAGGTGTTGTGGTGCCTGGCTTTTTGGCCAGCATTCCAAACCGCGACACCACTCTGTTTTCAGTTTAACAAAGTCTGGGTTTTCCTAAGCCAGGGTGAGCTGACATTCAGACCTCCAGAGCAGGAGCTTCCTCCACCCTTCGGGAGCCCCTTCCCCTCTCCCTGGAGCTGTCCCTGTGATCAGTGCCTTCTCCAAAGTCATCCTGCTGCTTCCTTTCTTCACTCAGTTTTCAGTTTAACAAAATCTGGGTATTTCTAAGGCAGGATGAGCTGACATCCAGACCTGAGCTTCAGAGCAGGAGCTTCATCCACCCTTCCAGAGCCCCTTCCCCTGTGCTTGGAGCTGTTCCTGCTGTCAGTGCCTTCTCCAAAGCCATCCTGCTACTTCCTTTCCCCTTACACTCTGTTTTCAATGGAGTGTTTAACATTTACAAGTCTGGGTTTTCCTGAGCCAAGGTGAGCTGACATCCAGAATTCCAGAGCAGGGGCTTCATCCACCTTTCCAGAGCCCCTTCCCCTCTCCCTGGAGCTGTCCCTGTGGTCAGTGCCTTCTCCAAGGCATCCTGCTGCTTCTTTCCACTCTGTTTTCAGTTTAACATTTACAAAGTCTGGGTTTTTCTAAACTGGGGTGAGTGGACGTCCAGACCAGAGCAGGGGCTTCATCCACCCTTCCAGAGCCCCTTCCCCTCTCTCTGGGGCTTTTCCTGTGGTCAGTGCCTTCTCCAAAGCCATCCTGCTGCTTCCTTTCCACTCCGTTTTCAGTTTAACATTTACAAAGTCTGGGTTTTTCTAAGCTGGGGTGAGCTGACATACAGACCAAACCTCCAGAGCAGAGGCTTCCAGAGCCGCTTCTCCTCTCCCTGGAGCTGTTCCTGCAGTCAGTGTCTTATCCAAGGCCATCCTGCTGCTTCCTTTCCCCTTTCACTCTGTTTTCAGTTTAACATTAAAAAAGTCTCAGTTTTTCTAAGCCAGGGTGAGCTGACATCCAGAACTCCAGAGCAGAGGCTTCATCCACCCTTCCAGAGCCCCTTCTCCTCTCCCTGGAGCTGTTCCTGCAGTCAGTGCCTTCTCCAAGGTCATCCTGCTGCTTCTTTTCCCCTTCCACTCCGTTTTCAGTGGAGGTTTACATGTACAAAGTTGGGTTTTCCAAGCCAGGATGAGCTGACATCAGACCTGAAGCCTTCAGAGCAGAGCTTCATCCACCTTCCAGAGCCCCTTCCCCTGTGCCTGGAGCTGTTCTTGTGGTCAGTGCCTTCTCCAAAGCCATCCTGCTGCTTCCTTTCCCCTTCCACTCCATTTTCAGTTTAATATTTACAAAGTCTGGGTTTTTCTAAGCCAGGGTGAGCTGACATCCAGAACTCCAGAGCAGAGGCTTCATCCGGGCTTCTGGAGCCCCTTCCCCTCTCCTGGATCTGTTCCTGCAGTCAGTGCCTTCTCCAAAGCCATCCTACTGCCTCCTTTCCACTCCATTTTCAGTTTAACATTTACAAAATCTGGGTTTTTCTAAGCCAGGGTGAGCTGACATTCAGACCTCCAGAGCAGGAGCTTCAGCTGCCCTTCCAGAGCTCCTTCCCCTCTCCCTGGAGCTGTTCCTGTGGTCAGTGCCTTCTCCAAGGCCATCCTGCTACTTCCTTTCCATCTATTTTCAGTTTAACATTTACAAAATCTGGGGTTTTTTTAAACTGGGATGAGCTGACATCCAGAGCTCCAGAGCAGGGGCTTCAGCCACCCTTCCGGAGCCCCTTCCCGTGCCTGGAGCTGTTCCTGTGATCAGTGCCTTCTCCAAAGTCATCCTGCTGCTTCCTTTCCCCTTCCACTCCGTTATCAGTTTAACAAAGTCTGGGTATTTCTAAGCCCGGGTGAACTGACATCCAGACCTCCAGAATAGGGGCTTCAGCCGCTTTTCTGGAGCCCCTTCCCCTCTCCCTGGAGCTGTTCTGCTGTCAGTGCCTTCTCCAAAGCCATCCTGCTGCTTCCTTTCCACTCTGTTTTCAGTTTAACATTTACAAAGTCTGGGTTTTCCTAAACTGGGGTGAGCTGACATCCAAGCTCCGAGCAAGGGGCTTCATCCACCCTTCCGGAGCCCCTTCCCCTGTGCCTGGAGCTGTCCCTGTGATCAGTGCCTTCTCCAAGGCACTGCTGTTCCTTCCCCTTCCCTCTGTTTTCAGTTTAACAAAGTCTGGGTTTTCCTAAGCCAGGATGAGCTGACATCCAGACCTGAGCTTCAGAGCAGGAGCTTCATCCACCCTTCCAGAGCCCCTTCTCCTCTCCCTGGAGCTGTCCCTGTGTTGGTGCCTTCTCCAAAGCCATCCTGCTGTTTCCTTTCTACTCCATTTTCAGTTTAATATTTACAAAATCTGTGTTTTTTTTTAAACTGGGGTGAGCTGACATCCGGAAGCTCTCTTGTCCACTGGGTACAGTCAGAAAGCCAGGCTGTTCCATCAGGAGCAAGGCCTCTCTCTCCATGGGTCTCTGCTGGACACAGCCCCCTTCCCGTCGCCGCTCCGCGTGGGGACCTCCCTCCTCACGGGCTGCGGGTGGATCTCTGTACCTCTGTGGACCCCATGGGCTGCAGGGGGACAGCCTGCTCCACCATGGTCATCACCACGCCCAAAGGAATCCCAGCTCCGGCGCCTGGAGCAGTCCTCCCCCTCCTGCACTGACCTTGGTGTCTGCATCCTTCACATATTTCTCAGCCTCCTCCACTGGCAAACTACTCTGAGTGCTCTTTGTTTTGATTTCTTCTTAAATATGTTTTCACAGAGGCGTAACCATCTATCTTAATTGGCCCAGGTTGGCAGTGGCATGTCCATCATCCTCAGAGCCAACAGCAATTGGCTCTGCTGACATGGTGGAAGCCTCCGAAGCTTCCACAGGCGCCATCTTTTTGGCCCCCCACCTCCAAAAACTGGGCCAAGTAAACCACCACAAGTGGAAAGGAAGCAGCAGGATGGCTTTGGAGAAGGCACTGACTGCAGGAACAGCCCCAGAGAGAGGGGAAGGGGCTCTGGAAGGGCAGCTGAAGCTCCTGCTCTGGAGTTCTGTATGTCAGCTCACTCCGGCTTAGGAAAACCCAGACTTTGTAAATGTTAGACTGAAAACGGAATGGAAGGGGAAAGGAAGCAGCAGGATGGTTGGAAAGACACTGACTGCAGGACACTCCAGGGAAGGGGAAGGGGCTCTGGAAGGGTGGATGAAGCTCCTGCTCTGAAGCTCAGTTCTGGATGTCAGCTCATCCTGGCTTAGGAAAACCCAGACTTTGCAAATGTTAAACACTCCACTGAAAACGGAGTGGAAGGGGCTCCAGAAGCAGCAGGATGGCTTTGGAGAAGGCACTGACCACAGGGACAGCTCCAGAGAGAGGGGAAGGGGCTCCAGAAAAGCGGATGAAGACTCTGCTCTGGAGCTCTGTATGTCAGCTCATCCCAGCTTAGAAAAACCCAGATTTTGTAAATGTTAAACTGAAAATAGATGGAAAGGAAGCAGCAGGATGGCCTTGGAGAAGGCACTGACTGCAGGAACAGCTCCAGGGAGAGGGGAAGGGGCTCCAAAAGGAGCTGTGGAATCCATGGCTCTGCTGTGACCTGGTGAAGACTGAGCCAACCCCAAACCCCAAATCCACCCGAGCTGCCCTGAGCCCTGCCCCGTGTGCCACCAGAGCCTCAGCCTGCCTGGGTCAGTGTGCCAGGAGCCAAAGTGTCCTCAGGCAGGCCCCTGAACAGGAATTGTCCCCCTGGACCATTGGAAATGGCTTTTTGCATCCTTCTCCTCCAGCTCTCATGGGCTTTGATGGGGAGAAGGAGGGCAGCGCTGAAACAATTCACCAGGGAGAGGGGAGAGGTGGAAATTTTCCATTGAAACCTACTTTTCGTGGAAAATTGGGTTTTCAACAAAATGAAAGAAGTGCTTTTTTTTTCTTTTCCTGCTGTTTTGATTTTTCATCAGAAAATTAAAGAGAAGAACACTGTCACAGTTTTCTTTCCCGATTCTTTTCCCTTTCAGTTTCTTTTGGCCAAGGGCTATGAAAGATATTTTGGGTCCCTCGCACAGTTTTTCAGGTTTTACATTTTCAGCTTCCTGCTGCAAACCTGGGATTCTCTGTGGGGAATTAAAATTAAAACACCCTGCAAGCACTCCTTGGCTGTTTGCACCCCTCTGCTCCAGGACACCACACCCTGCTGTGCTCAAGCTGTGCTGCTTTCCATAGGATTTATGTGGATTTGGGGTTTTCTGAACCTCCAATTCCTTGCACTGAAGCTATTTGCCACAATCCATGTCCCAGATGTGATTTCCATTCCTTTTCTTGCTGTTTTTAAGGTGCTGGACATCCCTTGGGCTCTGAGCTGTGATCACAATGCCACGATAAATAACAACACCACGCCTGGCACCTCCAACCCCCATGGAAAAACAGCTCTGCTCCTTCCTCTGATGGAAAAGGAGTTTTACTCTTTCTCCACGAAGACAGAAAGCAATAAATGCTGTCCCAGCAGCCTCAGGAGAAGGGGCACAGGCTCAGCTGGGCAGACACGGGTCACAGAGCTCAGCCACGGAGCAAATCTCCCAACCCTTATCAACATCACAGCAGCGGGACCTGATAATTGCACGGCGTACAAACCTCGGCTGAGGGCTCCAAACATCCTCAGCGAAAATTGCTAAATAAATTTTGCCAATTAAAACACCCGCTTCCCCTCCGTCCTGCCTGTCAGGAAAGAAAGTTTCATTTATGAAATGCATTAATCGTCGGATCTCCAAAGCCCCATAAAACCTGCGAGTCCTGCCTGGTGTATAATCTTCTAATCTCCTCCTCCTTAATCTGCTCGCTATGGAAACCCCTGTCATTAGGAAACAAATGGCTTTGTGGGCTGCCTTATTATCTGCAAGGCAAGATGTAAAAGAGGGCGAAGCTGATCGGGGAGGACAGGATGAATTACCGCCGTGTTTACCTCGCTGGTGTAAAGGAGCTAAACAGGGGCTGCGAATGGAGCGGCAATCCTGTTAGCAGGGAGGGGTTTGAAAGGAGCACCCAGGGGTTGTGTGTGAGTGGTTATCGCTGCTGTCCCCTCCCTGCAGGGTTTTTATCGGGTGAGGGATTCGGGCAGGGTGCGGGGTTCATTTGGAACGGCCGGGGTGAGGTGAAAGCACCGGGAGATGGAAACAGCCCGTGTGCGCGCTGCCGGGGGAAACTGAGGCACAGCGTGGGGGCTGCGGGCACTGCCATCGCCTGGGGTGCTCACAGGGATGGTGACACAGCCCTGTCCCTGTCACCGGGTGTGCAGTCATCCCCCTGTTGCCTTGAAAGGGCAGTTTTTAATAATGACACAGACACAGTTTTAAGGCTAAAAAGGGTTTACGTCGGATTTGGGATCCCAGGTGCACAACTTGATGGCAGAATGCACCCCCGTGTACAGCACGGGTACAAGTTTTATAGGTTTCAGGAATTAGCATATCTATCTAGGATTCCCCAATAAGATACAAGTTTTATAGGTTTCAGGAATTAGCATATCTATCTAGGATTCCCCAATAAGATACAAGTTTTATAGGTTTCAGGAATTAGCATATCTATCTAGGATTTCCCAATAAGATACAAGTTTTATAGGTTTCAGGAATTAGCATATCTATCTAGGATTTCCCAATAAGATACAAGTTTTATGGGTTTCAGGAATTAGCATATCTCTCTAGGATTCCCCAATAAGAAACTTCACAAATGCAGTAATGTCCCCCTATTCTAATGAATCCCCCCCAGATGAGGTCAGAGCCCAGTTTACACAAGATGTTCTGGACAGAGGCTTCACCCAAGGCTGAGCTCAAGTTTAAGACAGCACAGGGCACACTGAGCCCTTCTTCAGGATGTTTGGTGTCTCTGCCCAGCAGAATTCCTAAATTAAGCTGGAATATCAGGCTACAGGAATTACAAACATATGGGCTAAGGGGTACAGGGAAATGCATAGAGGGTACAGAAGCATAAAAAGAAAAAGCAAAAATCATCAGGCATCACCCCGAGTGCTCACAGGAATGGTGACACAGCTCTGTCCCTGTCCCTGTCCCTGTCCCTGTCACCAGGGTGCAGCCATCCCCAAACCCAATCAGTGGCTGAGTCTGAGCTGGGAACCAGTGCGGTCAGAGCTCGAACAGAGCTTCGGCTGGACCTTCACTGGCCAAACCATGTCCTTCACTGGCCAAACTGCATCCTTCACTGCCCACTGCATTCTTACTGGCCAAACCATATCTTTCACCGGCCAAGCCACATCTTTCACTGGCCAAACTGTGTCCTTCACTGGCCAAACCACATCCACATCCTTCACTGGCCAAACTGAATTCTTCACTGGCCAAACCATGTCCTTCACTGGCCAAACTGCATCCTTCACTGCCCCCCACATTCTTACTGGCCAAATCATATCTTTCACTGGCCAAACTACATTTTTCACTGCCCAAACCACGTCCTTCACTGGCCAAACTGAATTCTTCACTGGCCAAATTGCATTCTTATTGGCCAAACCATGTCTTTCACTGGCCAAACTGCATCCTTCACTGCCCACTGCATTCTTACTGGCCAAACCATATCTTTCACTGGCCAAGACACATCTTTCACTGGCCATACTGCGTCCTTCACTGGTCAATCTGCATCCTTCAGTGGCCAAACTGTGTCCTTCACTGGCCAAGCTGCATTCTTCACTGGCCAAACCACGTCTTTCACTGGCCAAACCACGTCTTTCACTGGCCAAACTGCATCCTTCACTGGCCAAACTGCATCCTTCACTGGCCAAATTGAATTCCCCACTGACCAAACTGAATTCTTACTGGCCAGACTGCATCCTTCACTGGCCAAACTGCATCCTCCACTGGCCAAACTGCATCCTTCACTGCCAAAACTGCATCTTCACTGCCAAACTGCATTCTAACTGGCCAAACTGCATTACTGCCAACGCATTCTACTGGCCAAACTGCATCTTTCACTGGCCAAACTGCATCCTGCACTGGCCAAACTGCATTCTTACTGGCCAAACTGCATTCTTACTGGCCAAACTGGATTCTTCACTGGCCAAACCGTGTCCTTCACTGGCTGTCCCGTGCCCACTCCCTGCACCACACCAGTCCCAGCCCACTCAGTATCATCACTATTTTGCTCCTACCCTTTTCCCATCACAGTGGTCAGATTTTTTTCAGAAAAATGTGGATTAGGAAGAAACACAAACTGAGAACTGTCCTGCCTCCAACTCAACTAACAGTGACAGAGGAATGGGAGTGTTGACAGCAGGAGAGTAACAGATAAATCCTGACCTCTCCATGAAGATGCCCCAGGGCTCAGCACCGAGCACTACACGGATTTTTTAACTTGGAGGAAGCACCACGCCTGAACGATAAAAAATTTTATGAAATCAAGGAGGGTTGCAGGATGCAGTGATGGAAAAGCCCCGGATTTGGACAGGAGTGAGGGAGCTCAGGGTGAGAGGGAGCTGGACACTGCACTGGAGGTGGGAATTGCTGAACAGCTGCTTTTTCTGGAGCCATTCCCAGCGCTGACCTTGGGCTCAGCCAGCGTGGAATCCACGGATGCTGAAACCTCATCCATCAGCCAGCCCCAAGCAGGAGGAGACACGGGACAGAGGGAACCAGGCAAAAAAAGGGAACACAGAATAGGAAGGGAATTAGAAAAGCAGGGACCCCAGTTCTAAATGTGCTGACGGTGCTGGGCTGTAATTAATAAGCACCAAATCTAACAGGATTCGTAGGGAGCAGGGAAGAGCACCTCATCAATCACAGCCCGAGGTGTCACGATGCCAAACAGGAGGAGAACCTGCCAGACCCGGCAGGATCCTCCAGAGCCAGAGCCCTCCTGATCAGGGAGGTACAAAACACAATTCAAACCCCCTGGAATATCACCAACAATTTAAAAATCACGAGTGGTTTAAACCACAAAGTTTAGATTTGTGTTTTCAGGTTTTAGGGCAGCCATTCTCCTCCTCGTCCCTCTCCACCCCAGTATTTTGAGTTCTCATTCCTCTGAGGGTTCATTCCCAGTAGCTAAATTTATTTCATCCAACTTGGATAGCTCTGATTTCCCAAAAATTTCTGTTTGTCTGCTAATATGGTACAATTTAAAGAACTAAAAATGATAGGAGAGGAGAGGAGAAAAAGAGAGTTAGAGAGGAGAGGAGAGGAGAGAGGAGAGAGAGAGAGAGGAGAGAGAGGAGAGGAGAGGAGAGGAGAGGAGAGAAGGAGAGGAGAGGAGAGGAGAGGAGAGAGAGGAGGGAGAGGAGAGGGAGGAGAGGAGAGGAGAGGAGAGGAGAGAGAGAGAGGAGAGGAGAGGAGAGGAGAGGAGAGAGGGAGAGGAGAGAGGAGAGGAGAGGAGAGGAGAGAGAGGAGAGGAGAGGAGAGGAAGGAGAGGAGAGGAGAGGAGAGGAGAGGAGAGGAGAGGAGAGGAGAGGAGGAGAGGAGAGGGAGAGGCTCTCCAGCTATTTAGCAAACCTTCTTTGACAGAAACTCGAGCAGGCATCAGGCAG
>VKON01002658.1:80550-114876 GCA_009741485.1 Malurus cyaneus samueli
GGAGCTCTGAACCCCAAAACAGCTCCAATAGGGGCTCTGAGCCCCAAAAAAGCTCCAGCGGGAGTTCTGAACCCCAAAACAGCTCCAATAGGGGCTCCGAGCCCCAAAACAGTTCAAGGGATCTGGGAAAAGGGCTGAGCAGTGACTGGGAGCAGAATTTTGGGATAGGAACTCTCATCACCGTGGCTTTGCTGGCTCAACTGGAAAGGCTGAGATGCTGCAGAGGAGCCCAAATTTTGTGAGGAGGGAGAATCCCGAGCTCCCAGCTGCAGGAAAAGCCCTCTCTGCTCCAGCAGCACAGGAAAGATCCTCTGCTGAGGTTCCCCGGGGTTACTCGTGTATTAAGTTAAGCTAACCAATTTACAATGCAAATGTTACGCAGCTTACAAAGGGTAAATGAGTTGTGTGTTGAAGGAGATGGGCTTTGCCCAGACAAAAGTGGAACAGACCTGTGGCAAACTGCAATTAATGACCTGAACACATCTCCCAGAATGAAAAATTCATCGAGTCCTCTAAGGATATATAGCCCAAGCAGAAGGAATTATTCACCACCTTCTACATATCCAAAGTGTCACCAAGCCTATTTATCTGGCAAATAAAGTACTTTCCCTTCAGCCTTAATATTTCTGCTGCTGTATGGTCCAGATGGAGGCAAAATAAAAACTTTAGGGAAAAATAGCAATAGGTTTCCTTCAGAAATGGGGATGGGTTTGTGAATTTGAGACCCCACCACACGCTGGTCACCAGCTCAAACCCCAAATGTGACATTGAGGGAGGCGATTCCCAGTCTGGCCACGTGCAGAGGGGAGATAAAACCTAACTGTCCCATTCGAGGTGGCCCTGGTGCTTTCATTAATGCGTGAAAAGCGTTTTTGTGGTCCCCAGGTGGGTTGGGAAGTGTTGTTATAAAACTGGGACTAAATCTGAGATATTCTTCTGCTGTATATGGGAACGAACAGAGCGATGCTCGGCGGACCCTCCATGGTTTGAGTGATTCTTTATTTCTTTGTGGTGGCCAAATTACTCCAGAAAATTACTGCTTCCTTCAGTAAATTGGGGTTCGGACAGCAGGGAACACCCCTGGCAGAGTGACCAGTCCTGGTTTTGGGGTTTTCTGTGCATCAGCACCCTCCAGCTCTGCCTTCTGCTGCTGCTTAGCTGAACAAAACCCGCGCCGCTGCCACTCCGAGCTGAACAGTTAAGCGGCACTCATCATGGCTAATTTACAAAAGAAGGGGCATATTTCAAAATATTTATTCTGCCTTTCCCAGTTGGATTGGCATAAGCATGTGGAAATCTTCGAGGAATCAAACAACTGTTAATCACCTCAAGCTATTCCGGGCTGAGTTTGCTGTGTAAGCTGCCGCCCTCTGTTTACACATAAGAAGCAATGACTCAAAGAATCCTACAGACGGCTTTTTTTTTTTTTTTTTTTTTTTTTTACACAGAACGGCCTTTTTTTTTTTTTTTTTTTTTTTTTCCTTTTTTTTTTTTTTTTTTAACTCCTTTTTTAACGACCAAGGTCTGGCCAAACAGCTTAAAGGGCCCCAGCTATTTAGTATTGGAGCTGCACCTTCTCCCCGCCCTGTAATATCCACATTTGTATTCAGCCGGCGAGCGCAGGGGGTGGGAAGGGGAGGGAGAGGCTGTGGTTTTCATAGCCCACCCTCCTCGCCCTGCTGGCCCCGGGCTGGCTCAGGATGGACGGGCACATCTGGCCCCGATGGGGGCAAGGGCAGGGCTGGACGTGGCCAGTGTTTTCAGCAACCCCAAACCCACAGAACTGAGCTCTGAATGGCACCGGGATTTGCAGAGCCAGGGGAGGAGCAGCACTCAGGGCTGTGGTTTGGAGATGATGCCTTTTCTTGGTTTTTGGGGTGCTGTCACACACCTGAGTCCCCTCTGACTCTGCTGACCCCAAAATCTCCAGCTCCACCCCAAAAAATGCCCCAGTAACACCAGTGCCGTGCTCAGCCTGAGGACAGCAAACCCAGCACCCCCAAACCCAGCATCCCAAACCCATCACCCACAAATCCACACTCCCAAACCCAGCACCCCCAAACCCAGCACCCACAAACCCAGCACCATAAATGCAGAACCCACAACCAAACACCCCCAAATCCAGCACCCCCAAACCGAGGCACCCAATAACCTGAAACCCAACAAACCAACCCACCAAACCCAGCACCCACAAATCCAACACCCCCAAACCCAGCAAGCACCGCCAAACCCAGAAACCCACAAAACGGCACCCATAAACTAAATAACACAAACCCAGCGCCTCCAAACACAGCATCCCCAAACCCAGCACCACAAACACAGCACCGCCAAACCAAACACCATAAACTCAGCACCCCAAACCCAGCATCCACAAATGCAGCACCCCCAAACGCAACACCCACAAAACAAAAAACCCACAAACCCAGCACCACAGCAAAAAGACAACACCCACAAATGTAACACCACAAACCCAGCACCCCCACAAACCCAAGACCCCCAAACCCAGCACCCCACAAACCCAAGACCCCCAAACCCAGCACCCATAAACCCAATTCCTCCAAACCCAGCACCTCCAAACCCAGAACCCACAAACCCAGCACTCAAAAATCCAGCCCCACAAACACAGCAAACCCAAACCCAGCACCCACAAACCCAACACCCACAAACGCAACACCCATAAACACAGCACCCATAAACCCAACACTCACAAATGACCGCTGCCCCAAAACCCAACACCAAAACCCCAACACCCTCCAAACCCAGCACTCACAAACTCAAGTGCCCCAAAGGTCAGAAACCACAAACCAGCACCACAAAAAACCCAAAAACAACCCCACAAACACAAACCCACAAACCAGAGAACCCACAAATGCGCACCCACACCCACATCCCAAACCCACACCCCCAAACCCAGAACCCACAAACCCAGCGCCCTTAAACTCAGCACCCAAAAACCCAATACCCCCAAACCCAGCACCCACAAACCCAGAACCCGCAAACTCGGTGCCCCCAAACCCAGAACCCACAAATCCAGTACCACAAACCCAGCACCCACAAACTGAAAACCCACAAACCCGGCACCCTAACCCACACCAACACCACCCAGCACCCACAAACCAGAACCCGCAAACTTTGCAGTGCCCCCAAACCCAGAACCCACAAAGCCAGTACCACAAACCCAGCACTCACAAACTGAAAACACAAAAACCCAGCACCCACAAACCCAGCACCCACAAACACAGAACCCGCCCAAACTCAGAATACCCCCAACCCAGAACCCACAAAGCCAGTACCACAAACCAAACACCCACAAATGCAAGCATCCACAAACCCAACACCCATAAATGCAGCACCCACAAACGCAGAACCCACAAACCCAACGCCCTCAAACCCAGCACCACAAACTCAACACCCACAAACACAGCACTACAAATGCAGCGCCCACAAACTCAGCATTTGAAAACCCAGCACTCATAAACCCAGCGCCCACGAACGTAATACCACAAACCAAACACCCAAAACCCAACACCCTCAAACCCAGCACCCTCAAACCCAGTACCCAAAAACCCAATACCCACAAACCCAGAACCCCCAAACCCAGCGCCCTTAAACTCAGCACCCACAAACGCAACACCCACAAACACAGCAACCCCAAGCACAACACCCACAAACTAAAAACCCACAAACCCAGCACCAATAACCTAGCACCCTCCAAAACCCATGCACCCACAAACCCAACACCCACAAAGGCAGCACCGCAGAAACGAGCACGCACAAATGAAGCAGCCCCAAGCCCAGCACCACAAACCCAACACCCATAAACCCAACACCCATAAACACAAACCCAACACCACAAGTGCAGCACCCACAAACCCAACACTCTCAAAACCAGCACCCCACCCAGACCACAACACAACACCCACAAACGCAGAACCCACAAACATGGCACCCCCAAACCCAACACCCCCAAACGCATTGCCCACCACACTCAGGGCTTTTCCAACCAACCCAAACTCCATCCTTTTCCCAAAAAATTCCACCCCAGCAGTGCCCCGCTCCCCTCTCCATCCCTGCCCGGCATGCCACTGCACTCTTCCTCAGCCATGGCATGGACCTGAATGCTGATGAGACATTCTTGGTCCAACCCCAGGCACTCATTTTCGAGTAATTAACTTGGCACCACCACAGCACACGGCAGATCCCACTTTCCCGACCAGGAGATAACTGAATTAAAAGGCCAGGTGTGGGATTATTTATGGCCAAACTCGCTCCTTCCCCATCCACACATGTATAGTCAGGAAACGTGATTAATTTATCTTGGATTTTTTTTGTGTTCCTGCCCAGCCTGGAGGGTGATGGGTTTCTTTTTTTGGGGAGAATGGCTGTGGTGGGGATGCTGGAGATACCCTAATAAAAAAAAAAGGATGTTCTCCCCACTGGAAAGGCAGTTTTGGGGCAGCTGAGGGATTTACATTCTTTTTATTATTCCTAACTATTTATTTTACCATTCCTATATTTTATTTTACCATTCCTATATTTTATTTTACCATTCCTATATTTTACCATTCCTATGCTGTCCATCTTTTATCAATAGAAATTTTATTCCTGAGGAATGGAATTCCTGCTGCTCCCCGAAGTTGTTGGCAGCTCAGAGCTCCTCTTTGCTGCCCCAAATCCCCCGTTACTGCTCTCCTCCTTCCTTCCAAATAAACCCTGGAGCTGTGGAGAGCTGAGAGCAATGGAAATGAGGGTGGTTTAGGGGGAAGAAGATTGGTTTGGGGAGAAGGATGGTTTTGATTATAGAGATTTTGGGGAAGGAGGAGTTGTTTGAAGGAGAAGGAGATTGGGTTTGGGGAAGAAGGTGATTTCGGGAGAGAAGCAATGGTTTGGGGGGCAAGGGCATGGTTTGGGGCAGAAAGAAGACGGTTTGGGGAGAAGGAGAGTGGTTGGGGGAAAGGGGGTGCTTTGGGGGAGAAAGAATGGTTTGGGGGGAAGAGAGTGGTTTGGGGGAGGAGGAATGAGGTTTAGGGGAGAAGGGAGGATTGGTTTGGGGAGATGGAGGGGTGGTTTGGGAGGGAGAGGAGGGGTTTTGGGGGAAAGAAGGGTGGTTTTGGGGAGAAGAATGGTTTGGGGGAAGGAGGATGGTTTCAAGGAGAAAGAGGATGGTTTTGGGGTAAGAAGGGTGGTTTGTGGGAGAAGGAGGATGGTTTGGGGGAGAAGGACGATGGAGAACCAAGACCTGGCTGCTCCCTCCACAAACCATGCAGGTTTTGCTGCTCTTGAGCCACGTTGATAAATTATTCCCAATTCCAAACCCCAGGGGTTTCTGTGTGAAAACTGGAGCCCAAAAGGATGGAACCAAAAGATGTGAGAGGCATGGATGTCCTGCCCAGCAGCACTGGGCTGACTGGGATGAGAACTGGAATGGGGAGAGTCCCTGCTCAGGGAAAGGAGAGTTGTGGAGGAAAAGGAAAAGAAAAAGGAAAAGAAAAAAAGGAAAAGGAAAAGGAAAAAGGAACGGAAAAGGAAAAAGGAAAAAGGAAAAAGGAAAAGGAAAAGAAAAAGAAAAAAAAGGAAAAACAGAAAAGAAAAAGGGAGGAACAAGAGAAAGGAAAGAAAAAAAAGGAAAAAGAAAAAGGAAAAAGGAAAAAAAAAAGAAGAAAGAAAAGAAAAAGAAAAAGAAAAAGGGAAAAAAAAAAAAAAAAGAAAAAAGAGGAAAGAGAAAGAGAAAGAAAAGAAAAAGAAAAGAAAAAGGAAAAAAAAAAGAAAAAGAAAAGAAAAAGGAAAAAGAAAAAGAAAAGAAAAAGAAAAAGAAAAAAGAAAAAGAAAAGAAAAAGAAAAAAATAAAAAAAAAAAAAAAAAAAAAAAAAAATAATAACGCATACACACAAGACGAACGTACGCCGTGCCCACGCCACGCTAACATCATTCCGTATTCAGGTCGCACACATATACCACCGCACGACACAACTGATACAGCCCTACTCAACACAACCACCAATATATTCATTGATAGGTAAGAGATCACGTGTCACACTCTATCAACTTTTCAACAACAATCAACAGAATTATGTGCTATATCTTAAGTCGAAATATATACTGCATGCCTAAATAGTACGCTACCAAACAACCTAACACTAAGCTCTCAATTAGCCCTCCTCCGATTGCACCTGTTCTACATGACTACCAGATTAATTCATAACCGACTCGACAATCTACCTCACCACAAATACCTATCCACACTATAGAATCAAGTACTCAAAAACTCAGTCCACGCCCACAGCGTAACATATCGAAATACCAGACTCGACCCTTATAAATAAAAAAAAATAAAAAAAAAAAAAAAAAAAAAAAAAAAATAAAAAAAAAAAAAATAAAAAAAAAAAAGAAAAAAAAAAAAGAAAAAAAAAAAAAAAAAAAAAAAAAAAAAAAAAAAAAAAAAAAAAAAAAAAAAAAAAAAAAAAAAAAAAAAAAAAAAAAAAAAAAAAAAAAAAAAAAAAAAAAAAAAAAAAAAAAAAAAAAACAAAAAAAAAAAAAAAAAAAAAAAAAAAAAAAAAAAAAAAAAAAAAAAAAAAAAATAAAAAAAAAAAAAAATAAAAAAAAAAAAAAAAAAAAAAAAAAAAAAATAAAAAAATAAAAAAACAAAAAAAAAAAAAAAAAAAAAAAAAAAAAAAAAAAAAAAAAAAAAAAAAAAAAACAAAAAAAAAAAAAAAAAAAAAATTGAAAAAAAAAAAAAAAAAAAAAAAAAAAAAAAAAAAAAAAAAAAAAAAAGAAAAAAAAAAAAAAAAAAAAAAAAACTCAAAAAAAAAAAAAAAAAAAACAAATATATATCCCCATACACAATACATATCATAAAAGGTTAAAATTAAGTACACAAAAGAAACAAGCATTAGAAAAAAGAAGAAACCAACTATACCAAGATGACATCAACAACCATAAACACCAATACCTATTCATATTCACTGACAGTATATTTAAACTATACATTGAATGGACACTGAAAAATATACAAAATAGAATAAAGATGACGATACAACCTATTAAATAGCGGACAAAGAGAAGAACTAAAGAGAAATAGAAAAGAAAAAAAAGTAAAAAAGGAAAACAGAACAAAGGAAAGAGGAAAAGAAAAAGAAAAAGAAAAAGAAAAGAACAGAAAAAAAAGGAAAAGGAAAAACGAATAAAAGAAAAAAAGAAAAAGAAAAGAAAAGGAAGAAAAAGAAATAAAAGAAAAAGAAAAAGGAAAAGGAAAAGGAAAAGAAAAAGGAAAAGCTGCCGAGCACTGACCGATGAGGATAATGAGTGTTGACACACGAAGATACAGCCAAACTGAAAGCTACATCCTATTTAGCTTTTAATTTGGATGCTCATAGAGTGGATTCTGAAGCTCTGTTTCATCAGAGCTCTTAAAACGGATCTGACTTACAGGAAACAAGCTGATGGGAGGCTGCATTCCTGATAAACCTGACGGGAGCAGCTGCTTCCCTCGACAGCTGCCCTGTAAAATCCCACCGGGCAGGATGGTTCTGCCCCCAAAAAAGGGCATCCAGTGGGGAAAACACCCGCTTTTTCCATGGGAAATCTTGTCTGAGCCACCCAGGTTGGGGTGGGAACACAGGGGGAAATGCTGATGCACCTGACAGAGCCAAAAAGCTGCAAACTCCTCCAGGCCAGCACCAACTTGGGAATTTATTGAGCAGAGAACAGGACAGAGGGGAGATGCTGCTCCCCTTGGTGCCCTCTTCAGCTCCCCTTGGTGTCCTTGAAAAGGGCAGTTTTTAATAATGACACAGACAGTTAAGGGGATAAAAAGGTTTTACCTCGGATATTTGGGATCCCAGGTCACAACTCTCGATGGCAGAAGCACCCCGTGTACAGCGCAGGTACAAGTTTTATAGATTTAGGAATTAGCATATCTATCTAAGATCCCCAATAAGTACAAATTCAGTGCATATCGTTCCCCCAAATAAGATACAGTTTATAGTTTCAGGATTAGCATATCTATCTAGATTCCCCAATAAGAACATTACAAATGCAGTAATTCCCCCTATCTAATGATCCCCCCCAGATAGGCCAGAGCTCATTTACACAAGATGTTCTGGACAGAAGGCTTCACCAAGGCTGGAGCCTCGGGTTTAGCACAGGGACACTGACTTCTTCTTGGATGTTGGTCTCTCTGCCCAGCAGACCCTAAACTAAGCTGGATATCTTCAGGAATACAAGCATGTGGGCTAAGGGGTACAGGCGGATGCAAGAGGGTACAGAAGCGTAAAAGAAAAGCAAAAAATCAGGCATTCTACCCTCCTCACCCTCCCAGGGTTCTCTCCCACTTTGTGCCAAATCCTTCCGACGTGAGAGCTAAATTGGACCACGGTGGCAGCCAAAGCTGTGCAAATCGCATCCCGGATTACCCCCTGGGCAGAAACATCCGCCAGGATAACACGACAACCAGGACACACAATCAACTTTCATATTTTTTCATCTTTTTTTTTTTGTTTTTTTTTTTTTTTTTTTTTTGGCTTTCTTCTTTTTTTACAAAAAAAAAGTAATTCGTGACTCGCCGCGCCCGAAGAGGCCCCTGTGATCCCCGGGTAATGGCCTGCCCTCTATGCAGAGTGGAATAGAGTTAGAATGAACGCTCCAGAAACCCTGACAGCCCGTTTAACAAGGTGTCTAACATCCCATTTCCTCTGCACTTCCTCTCTCCTTAATCCTTTTATGCGAAACTCACTCAGGAGTAAGCACGTGTGAAATTGAGGACTCTCTAATACACATTGCTCGACACGGGCTCACTGAAATGGAGTGTCTCAGCCTTGTTCCGTCAAACAGTGCCAAGAGGAAGCCGACGTTAATCAAAGAGTCTTTTTTTCCGTGTGTCCAGGGCTCTGCGCACCCGCGGAGAGAATAAACAGCTCTGCCGGCAGCTCAATCTGCCCGAAATTCTGCGCTCAGGGCAGCCCCGAGGGGCAGGAGGGGTGGAAATGGAAAGGGGTGAAGGGCAGAGTGAATCCGGCTCTGGTTTGGACCAGGTTTTGGCTCAAATAAAATCCGTGGGCAGCACAAAGAGCCCCAGCTGTGAGCCATGGAGGTGCTGTTAGATCCCTCCATCCATGTTGCCTTTAAGGCGTTTTTATAAATACACGACATGGTTTAGGGGATAAAAAAGGGTTTACCTTCGGGTATTTGGGATCCGTACAGCACGGGTACAAGTTTTATAGATTTCAGGAATTAGCATATCTATCTAAGATTCCCCAATAAGAAACATAACAAATGCAGTAATGTCCCCCTATTCTAATGAGTCCCCCCCCCAGATGAGGCCAGAGCTCAGTTTACACAAGATGTTCTGGACAGAAGGCTTCACCCAAGGCTGGAGCCTCGGGTTTAAGATAGCACAGGGTACACTGACTCCTTCCTTGGGATGTTTGGTCTCTCTGCCCAGCAGAACGCCTAAACTAAGCTGGAATATCAAGCTTCAGGAATTACAAGCATGTGGGCTAAGGGGTACAGGCGGATGCATAGAGGGTACAGAAAGCGTAAAAAGGAAAAGCAAAAATCATCAGGCATCAGACCCCATAATGTTACCCAAAAACAATTGTTGTTGTATGAGGATCCAGACTTGGACTAAACCCGCTTCGAGGATTATTTCTGTGTTTACCGTGAGGTCTGAGCTCCACGCAGCCCAGATGCAAGGTTTGATGGTATCAGAGCTGTGATCATTCTGTGATTCTGTGATAAATTCATTAGAATCAGCCCCATTCTGCAGCGAAAAACCACAATTTTCCTCAGCAACTTGGATTTCTCAGCAGAAAGCCTTTTCTTTTCTAGAACAGGGAAAAAAACACCAGAAAGGAAACGGAAAGCCCTCCGGATAAATTTCTAGAAAACACCTCCACTGATTTTTTTTTTCTTTTTTAAACAACCAAATCCATCCAAGAATTGAGCAAATCACTCCCGAACACCTCCAGTTGACACCAGAGGGACACTCGGCTGCGATTGCAGGCACACAGACCCGATCCAATAGGTCTATTATCTCCCCCCGTTACTCCGATCCTGTCCTAATTAGGATCTCACACCAAGCCAGATACACCAGAAGTCAATGACAACTTCATTTATCCGAGGGCTCCGCTCTAGGAAAGCTGTCTGGTGTTTTTAAGTCACCATCAAGTGGGTATTGATTCGGGCAAGTCAGGAAATGATCCTTCATTTGCGTGCTTTAGCTGAAATTTGGGGTGCCCGTGGCTGCTCCCGGGGCTGAGCTGGTTCAGGGTGAGAACTTAAAATATTTTACACCCCTCTGGCTCTGCCCCACAGAACTTTCTGAGGGTTCTGAGGGCAAATCAACAAATATTTGGGATCAATAAGGGTGAGCAGGGGAGTGATTTGCATCGCTCGGCTGGAAGAGGAAGCGCATGATGGATTCGCGATTTTGGGGCAGAGAATCCCTCTAATTGCACGGTGGAATGCAGATTGCAGATGACGAGCAGTGCTAAAGCCAGCGTTTCCAAATAAAAAAAGCAGAGCCCCAGTGAGGGAGATTGGCGCATTATCAGCACCCGGTGTAAACGATCGCGTCCCTCCGGATCGGCCCAGGAGCGCTGCGAGATAAGGCACTGCTAATCTGCGCACATCATCAGCTGCAGGGAAAATATCAAATGCTAATAACAAATTGGAATCGTCATGGTAAGGAGACTAGACAGTATCTAATATGTGTAGACAAGGTTGCCAAACAAAGCTCATGCTCACATCCACACACTCCTAATGGCAGTTTGGCTGGTGGCGAGGGATGGAACAACCCAACTCACCACGACAACTGCTAGCCTTTAGTTTCCTGCGCTATCTGCCTTTTGAGGGAAATAAAAAATTAAATAAATAATAATAAAAAAAAAAATTAAAAAAAAAAATAAATAAAAAAAAATAAGAAGCAAAAAATAAATAAAAATAAAAAAAATAAATAATAAAAAAAATTATAAAAAAAAAAAGAAGCAAAGATCCTGCTCCCGCAGCCCCTCCGGTGCTCTTTTATTCCGCTGATGAATCTTCGCCCTTCCAACATATGCTCGACTGGCATCAGACAATAGAGTCATCCTTCTTAGTGCGGAGTCAGAGGGCAGAAATGATTTCCCAGAGGTAGCTAGAGCCTCACACCAGGCCCCATCCAGATTTCCCTAGCAGCACTTCGTCAGTACGCTCATCATCGCGTCTTCACATAGCTCTACGAAATGTGACATCGAATGCTCACTATCAGCGAAACCCATTCTAAGCGCCCAGGCCAGGACATCTCCCAGTCCCGTGCTCTGGTCTAGCCGACCATCAATGTTCCAAGGATATACCGCTCGACCCATACCTACCACTAACCATCCATTCACACATATCCACAACTCGCGCGTTGTAGTCACGTCGATGGACGGTGCTAGAGGGACGCATTGTGCGTGTCGTGCTGATGGTGATACGCTGAGGGTCCTCTTATGTGCACATCATCTATATTCGATTCCATTGTTCGCTCTTTGCCAGATAGCCGAAAATGGCATACATACTCGTTGCATGAATGCCTGTGAGCAAATAGAGCAGCGAAGCATCATCGTAGTGTTTGTGGAAGTGCTAGTCCCGACCTAGCATCAACAACATTTCTAGTCGAGAAGTGTAAGAACCACCAATATTACACATATTCACTTGCACCTCTAGAGACCATCTACCACATGCATAAGTAGACATCACGCACTAAACACCTAACAAAGGTCAATGCAGAGGCAAACAACGAGCCCCCAAACGCCCCATGCGACTGATTATGAGTAATGCGTCGCCATAGACTAGAGCATGTAGACGATGACCAGGCAGTCTGGTAGTTCACAAGAAATCTAACACACCTCTGCGCGCGCAGGCCAGCAGCGGCAGTTCAGATGGGCTACTACCTCGGAGTCGTGAGCGTGTTATGTTTCATCTCCTCTATGCTGCTAGGAGCTTGTGTTATCCGCTGAGCAGATACATGACAATCTTTCCACACACGCAGGTTGGAGCCACACTGCCCGCACGCGCCGAGGCGTGCCTCCAGCTGAGCGAGTGCGTGTCTCTTACAGATGTGCATCGGTTCTATCGCACGATCTTACCCATTTTCTAGACAACAAGGCTCCGCAGCGCTGCCACCGCTCAGATCCTCAACTGCACAGCACCTACAGCGCCGACTCTAGTTATAGGTGCGTATTATGGCCAGCGCCTGCGCTACGCGACAGGCCACCTTGATGACAGTTGGATATTTAACATATACAGATCTCGCCCAGCTCTGGTGTCGTCCGGCGAGGACCAGGGAGACCATTCTTCACTATTGCCACTATTCAACGGCACCTACAACTGCCGCCGTGACCCCACTAAACAAACAATCAGAGATGATTCTCTGGCACAACAAACAGCAAAGTGTCTTCTTTGTCTTTGCCTCAAAGGAAAACACTATAACACATCTTTTTGGCCTGTGCTTTTATCACTTACTTTTGTTCAATAATCTCCCTGCCCAATATCGGGGATTTGGCCGGGTGTGTGCGTACGTCAGTGTCTTTTGACTGGACATATGGGAATTGATGATCCCTGATCTGGGAGCACTAGAAGTGGAGGATAAATCCACCACAGCTCAGCACCAGTAACCTCCGTGCTGCTTCTTTCTGGGTAACGTAGGCTACAATTGTACTAACAAGACTGAGTAGCGTTGTTCAAAGTTGTTTAATATTAACTGCATGACATTAAGTTTTTAATATTCTCTTTCTATTGGCAACAATCTATATTAAAAAACAAAAGCCACCCTTGATATAAGAAAAGATGGAAACATAAAAGCAAAAACTAAAAAAAAAAACCCAGTGACAGAACTTTACAAAATCCCCGATATTGGGCAGGGAGATTATTGAACAAAAGTAAGTGATAAAAGCACAGGCCAAAAAGATGTGTTATAGTGTTTTCCTTTGAGGCAAAGACAAAGAAGACACTTTGCTGTTTGTTGTGCCAGAGAATCATCTCTGATTGTTTGTGTCACGGTGGCAGATAAGTGCAAAGGAGATAGATGTTCTGTCTCCCAGGCACAGTTCTCATCTGTATAGTATAAATTTATGCCTGCTGGTCGCAAGGCTCATGATTCAGAGGCGCTGGATGGCTGAGATCTGAGCGGAGGCAGCGCTGCCTTCACGCCTGACGTCGATGTGCTTCAGTGGCGCTGTCACTCAGCCCCCGAGCACTGTCCCCTCGTGTTAGTGTCACCCACAGCCTGCCTGGGCTCCTGTCCCAGCCCAGCTCAGCCCAATGGCCCTGCTCATTTTTTTCCCTCCTTTCCTGCAGTTTGGGATTCCTTCATCTTCCCGTTGTTCCCCAATGTTGTGGTTTATGGGATCTTCTTTTGTTCCTTTCTTGGGAATTTTTCTTTCCCATTTGTTGCTGGGATACACTGATTGCCAGCCATCCTTTGATGGCAGGGCGATTAGTAAAGACAATAGGACTACACCCCACCCAAACGACTGCTAAGTACTGGGAGGGGTGTTGTGGGTGTGGTGGTGGCGGTAACTTTAATGCCCTGCTTGGCTCAGAGGGGGTTGGCCTGCTACCTGTGGAGCAGAACTCGAGTGCTCTTTGGTTCCTGTTTTCTGCACTGTGATCTTCTGCCTCGATCTGACCAGCGGGACCTGGCCACAGTGCTTCTGCAGTCACCGGGGAATCAGGTGGTATCTCTGGTGAGGCTGGCACTGGGTTGTGGCTGGGCTGTTGCTGCTATTGTTGTTATTACTTATTCACTTTGTTATACGTATTAATAAAACTGTTATTCCCTTTCCCCCATATTCTTGCCGAAGCCGTGATTTTTCCAAAGCTTAATAATTCAGAGGGAGGGGGGGTCATATCCACCACTCCAAGGTGGGGGGCCCTGCCTTTATTGGCAAAACACTGTCTTTCAAACCAAGACACCCAAATCCAAAGTCATTGCCCCGCACAAACCAAGCAGAAGGGCTGGAAGGAAGAAAAGCGTTTGGGAGGTGGCTCTGATCATTGTCGTGAAGAGAAGACTCAGACCACTCATATATGAGTTATAAGGAACTTATTTATTGAAACAATGTCCAAGTTTTATAACATACATAATTAGCTCATACATATTAATACATATTTCATAGGTCCACGTCTTACACATCAACTCCACCTTAATGATTCATTGCCAAATTTCCCTTATCTACTTTTGCTTTTTCCCAAGGCTAGCTAACACAAATACCTCGTAGGGAGTTTCCAGCAGCTTAAAAACATGATGTCCTTGCATTGCCTTCCCATGGCCTCAGAAGGATGGTTCACACAATTTCAGCAATTATTCCATCTGAGAGTGACACCTGCATTCCTTCATCTCAACAAGCTGTAAATGTCTACGTGACCCTTCTCAGCTTAGCCTGCCTTCCACAGATCATCCCTGTCACTTCACAGAGGTGCAGAATCACTGAGGCAGGAAAAGCCCCCCAAAATCATCGAGTCCCAGAGCTGTGGGTGTCACTGTCCTCGCTGGGGTCACCACAGAGCTGATGGTGCCCAGCTCAAGGAGCATTAGCCAGGGACTGCCAGCCACAAAGGGTGTGCTTGGAGCAGAGGCACAGACACGCAGGAAGCACTGGCTGAAGGCAGCTTTTGAAAACAAATCCTTTCAAAGCATCATTGAGACTTTTTTTGCTCTTTCCCCACCAACTGAGGCTGTTGGGAGCCCTTCCCACGCAGAGCCTGATTGTTCTCTCAGCGTGAGGAAGATAAAATAATCTCTGGGCCCTGCTCCTGCCTCGTCCTCCAGAGCTGAGCGTTTGTTTATTTGGGTCTGTAAACAACCCCCAATTTCCCCCCGACTCCTGATTGCTTAATTTCATGCCCCTGTGACACGAGGCTGATATCTCAGCCCATCTTCTCACCCCGCTTCCTGCAGCAATCACTCACACATCCAGCTCCCTCCCCTCTTCACCAGCCTGGAGTGACCAGCTCCAAGGGGATCCCGGAGGAAATGAGCTTTGCTCCCATTACTGGACAATCTGAAAGGCTGAGGGAAATGAGGGCTAAGCCCAGAGGTTTAATTTCCCTTTGTGATGATCAAGACTTCAATTTTTTTTTTTTTTTTTTTTTTCCTGGTACCTGTGAAGTTGGAGGAAAAAAGCCAAGCCAAGACAAATGAGAAAGTTCACTGGAGGCTCTGCATTTCCCCACAAATCACCTTGGCCAGGGAAGGTTTTATTGCAGAGTTTCTGGGTTAATCCAACACGGGAGCAGAAATGCTACCAGCCCATGAGGCACATTCCCTGCCGCAGTCAATGATTACCTGACTCCCTGTATTCCTGAAACCAGAGCCCAGCTAAGCCAGCATTCCCAGGGCACCCACAGTGCCCAGGAGTTTTATGAGCAGCAAACTTGAAAAGTGAACTCCTCGTTTTGGGTCAGTAAACGTTAGCAGAGCCCTCAGCACAACACAAATTCCCAGAAGAACAGATCCAGCAGCGGTGTTGCCACCTCAGGAACACCCACAAAAAGGAGAAATCCTCCTAAATCTATTTTCCTGCAGCAGTTTGCTGCTGAACTCACAGAAAAACGGGAGCCAGGGCAGAGCTCAACTCTGCGCTCTGCTCAGCCTCTCTTGGGGTTGTCTCAAACTTTTGACTCAATCTTGTCTCAAATTTTTCATTCCTATGTTTCCTCGTGTTGCTGTGTGGCTGCTTTAGGGATGTGATGGTCTGGGAGTGAATCCTGGCGTTGCAGTGACAATGAGATCTGGGAGAAGCCCAGGACACCCTTCAAGGCAGCAAATCACCCTTTTTGAATGCCAGACTTGGAGAACTTCACACCTCTCACCCTGCACCGAATTCCTTGGAAAGGAGGGGTTGGCTCCTGTGTCAGGCACATTGTCTTAGGAGATTGATTTTCCACCTGTAAAAGTGATCTACGTTCTCCCTCCTCTCCTGGATGCCTTAGTCAAAAGAGAAAATGGATCTTTTAAAGATACATGTATCCATCACTATTATTACATCCTAATATGCGCACGCAGCTCTGCTCCAACAAGGGAAATGTAAATCAGATGGACATCGTTCCCTGAATGCCCTAAAGAGCTCCATTCCTCCCAAATTAGAATAGAAAATGCTCTTTAAAATGCACCTTTAATATGTAAAAGCTGCTGTATCCTGACTCTAAATAAACCAAACTTGAGCTACATGCCAAATATCTTAGATAAAGGACAGGTAAGATGGTAGTATCTGGCCAAGGAATCGGTCCTAAACAGCTATTTATATTAATGCAAAGAAGGTACAATGTTCTTCCTCTTGATATATGCTGCAGTGGGATATAGTTTTGTCCCACTAGTGAGAATAAAAACGTACAGTTCATGATAGGCAAAGTCACATGTGTGAGATAAAAAGCTCCAACTATAATATATGTCTTCACCATGTATTCTCTTCAGGATTTTCTTTAGATCTTGGGATGACAACAAGAAAACACTTACTCAAGGTTAGACACTGCTCTCTGGGCTTTTTAATAACCATTGCCTCTATCCTGGGGGATTGCATCCGTGAAATAAGGCGAACTCCACTGCAGCTCCCGGACGTGCAGAGGCACGGCAGAATCCTTCCGTGAGCCTTTGTTTCTGCTCGGCTGTGCATGCCAATGAACCGTGCCGGGGCCGGGCTGATGGACTGCCCATCCCTGGGAGCTTTTCCAAGAGCAGGAGCAGAGTTCTGACCGGGCAGGGACTGCCCTGCCCCGGGGGTGTCACTGCGAACACCGCCAAAGTTTGGAGATGAGCACAGAAACCGGCGGATGCGCTGCTGGTACCCACTGAAAGGAGACCCCTGCCCGCAGCAAGACAAAAAGATTTGGTTTGGAAGCAAATCTCTCGTGTACAGCAATCTGGGGAGGACGGGATGGGCTGATCCTCCCCGAGCCCCGCAGGCTGTGCTGAATGTGCCCGTGCCCGCCGATACCATCGCCCGATGGTCCCAATGGAACCGCCAGAAAACGCGGAGCAGGAGGAGCACAGCCTTCCTCCTCCTCCTTTCTTCTCGTCCTCCTCCCGCACCATCGCTGCCGGGAATGGGATTTTGGAGCGGGCAGGATCACCCTGGATGGGCCGTGGGGCAGCAGAGCATCGGTCCCATCTGTCCAAGGCTCTGCCATGCGAACCCAAAGCACAAAGCCAGAGCCGGGCTCAGCTCAAATCTCAGTCTGGCTTTTAGGATTTTTTTTTTTTTTTTCCACTGGCCCCTCACACGCATGCTCTTCCCTCCTCCTCCTGTAAATTCACACCCCCTGCATTCACAGGGACACGGAACACGTTTGATCTCGGAAGCTGAGATTTTAGCACATGACGTGGTGCGGCTCACAAGGCAGCAGACAGAAACAAATCCACCCACGGAGCAAATCCACCCTGCTCCCCTCCTCCAGGCTGGCACGAGGTGCTGGGGCAAGAACTCGTTCCTCCGTGCCCCTATTTGCAATCCCACCCAGAGTCGAATTTCCCAGCGAAATGCAAGAACTCGTTCCTTCGTTGCCTTGCATATCTTCCACCAGAGTCAGATTTCCACGAAAATGCAAGAACCGTTCCTTCATGCCTTGCAATCCCAACCAGAGCCAGGATTTCACTGAATATGCAAGAACTCATTCCTCCGGCCCTTTCTGGGGACTGCAATCCCACCAGAGTCAGGATCCCACGAGCAAGAACTCGTTTCCACCGTGCACTGTTCCTGGGCTGTGGCAATCCCATAAAATCAGGATTTCACTGAAATGCAAAGAACTGTCCTCCGTGCCCTTCGGACGCAATCCCACTCAATCAGGGATCCACTATCCGAAGGAACCGTCCACCGTGCCTTCTGGCGCGCAACCAACTAAAATCAGAATTTCACTGAAAATGCAGAACTCGTTCCTCTGCCCTTCAATCCCACAGATCAGGATTCACTGAAAGCAAGAACCGTCTTCACGGCCCTTTGCTCAATCCACCACTAACTCCAGGATTCACTGAAAGCCAAGAACTCGTTCCTTCCGTGCCCTTCCTGAGCCCACAGAGAATCACATCACGAAAATGCAGATCGTTCTTCATGCCCTTGAACCCACTAAAATCAGGATTTCACGAAATGCAAGAACTCGTTCCTCTGCCCTTCTGCGCAATCCCAACAGAGTCAGGATTTCACTGAAATGCAAGAACTCGTTCTCTGCCTTGCAATCCCACAAATCAGGATTCACTGAATGCAGAAACCGTTCCTTCATCAGCCTTGCAAATCCACCTAAAATCAGAATCACGAAAGCAAGAACTCGCCTCCGTGCCCTTGCATCCACGCAGGTGAACATGTCTTATCGCAATCCCACTAAAATCAGGAATTAACCTGAAATGCAAGAACCTAGTTCCTCCGTGCCCTTTTCTGGGGCAATCATGACCTGAACAAGTCGTCTCCGCCCTCCGGGTAAGCAGCAGAATCAGGATTCACTGAAACAAAAATCGTTCCTTCATCGCCCTTGCAATCCCACTTAAAATCAAGGATTCACTGAATGCAAACGATTTCCTCCTGGATAGACCTCCTTTAAGCATCACTTCATTCCTGACTAACCGGTTCTCCACGCCTTGCAAAACTCCATCCACTTTTCTCTCCTGCTGACAGCTTGACAGATTCGTGTCTGTGCCTCCTGCCAGCTGCAGCTTCACACCACCAGGCACAGATTAAAAATATCTCGGCTTGAATACTTCCAGCCCCAAAAACAAAGCCTTAATCAGCAGTGAAAGCAGTGTGAAGATGAAAGATTCTGGGATGTTTCCTTCTGGGTTGCTGCTTTCGACCAGTCCTCGGTCCAACAACAACACTGTTGCATTAAAAAAAAAAAACAACAAAAAAAAAACAAAAAACAAAAACCCCACATTGCACAGAAGGTTTTGGTGCCATCCAAGGGAAGGCAGTGCCAGATTTTGTAGGGACAGAGGACAAGTGCAGAGAGCAGCCACGGAATGGCCATCAAAATCCAATTTTTATGGAGTACGAGCCAGAATTCACCCTCATTTGCTAAAACCTCTGCTTATATTATCCTAAAACCTGTTTGTAATTCAACAGCTTTTATGGCTCGATCCCCAGCGCTCCGGGGGAGCATGCAAGGCTGGAATACAGGAATTATCGGGATATGCTGGAATTATCGGAATGCCGGGAATACTGGGATAACCAGAATACGGACAGCCGGGCATACCGATATACCAGAATTAGGACAGGGATACTTGGGGGTACCAGGATATGCTGAATTATGGGAATGTGGGATTACTGGAATATGCAGAATTATCGGATATCGAATTTACGGGAATACTGGAATACGGATTGTTTCAGAAATATATGGGATATGCAGATATTACTGGGATATACTGGGATTACCCGGGGTATGCCGGATATATCGGGATAATGCCGGGATATCGGAAGCCCGAATTACCGGGATATCCGGAATTACTGAATTGCTGGGATTATCGGGGTATGCCTAAATTATATTGGGGATATACGCGAATTACTGGGAATCTGGAATTTCAGAATATGCGAAATTACCCAGGGATATGTCTGAATACGAATGCCGGATTATCGCCGGAATACGAATATCGGGATGCTGGGATACAGGAAATCTGGAGATTATCGGGATAATGATGGGATTATCGGATATAGCCAGAATTACCGGGAATAACCGGAATAACATAACCGGGATACGATAGAATGCTGGATTAACCGAATACCCTGGATGCCGGAATACGTGATATCCGAAACTGGATACCTTCTACCGGGATAAACCAAATACTCAAATAGCTGGGATTACATGGATATATCGAACTATAGGGAATGCCAGAAACCGGGATATCCAGATACCACGGATATACTGGATTATCGGTGATGTCCGAATTTATACGAGATAATGCTGGGATTCGGGGTATGCCAAGAATATCCGGATACCTTGCCAAGGAATACGATGGCCGGAATTACCAGGATATGCGGAATATCAGGATAATGTGGATATCGGAATAGCAGATATCAGGAATGCGGAATTACCGGGATGTACCGGATATCTGGATGCCACCCCAGGCCCACAGCGAGGCATGGGGAAATTCCACCCTTCGACTGCCTCTGCATCAACTGCTTAGGACGCAAAAACCCCAAATCAGTCAAATCTGTCCCGTGAATCATCCCGCACGTCCCGCTATGAAAACCGCGTTTCCTCTCTAACTCATGTATTACTGGCCCTCTCAGCTGTAACGAGCCAGGATATTTTTTGGAAAGAAAAACAATTTGCTTCCACTATTTACTTTTTTCTGCCGCGCTTGACCCCTGCGAGCGCAATCAAACCTGGCTCCCCGCGCCTAACCGCCGCCGAGAGACCGTCTCATCAAGGAGGAGTAAATCACAAATAAAGGGAACTAAAACTCCCCACGAAATGATCCCGGTTTTATTTATTATTTATCTGCCTTTTCCACCAGTTCTACATAAAAAAGAGTAAATTGCGGTGCTGGTTGAGCTGGCTGAGCATCCCGTCTCCGCTGCTTCCCGGTGCCGCGGGCGCAAGTAAAAAGCGGGGCAAAGCCGATCCGTTTCCTTAAATTAACTCAGTAATTGAAAACGCAATAGAAAATAGTGCGGGTGCAGTCGGAGCAAGTAGAAAACATTAGACTTCATGGAGCCATAAAGAAGTAAACAGTAGGGCTCATGAGATCATGGGCCCCGCAGTGCGCCATTGTCTTCAAAAGAATAAAAACAAATTGCTGAGGCCAGCAATAATTAGAGACTCAACGCAATTTGATGACTTGCTAAGTTCCTAATTACATTGCCCGGGAAAGGCTTAATTAATTGGGGAGTAGCAAAAAGTGGAGCCTGTTGTTTGTTATCAAATGGTCATGCATTGATTTTAGTGCCTATGGAGAATTTAGGGCCTCTTTAAATTGCAACAAAGAAAATGCAAGTCTCTGAAAAAATGCACATTAAGATCAACTTTCCTCGCTGCTATCTAAATACTTTCCTCTACTTAAACCAAAGTGCTTGTAATCAAATTTTGGTACAATGTTGGTAGCCGTTAATTGCATTGTGAGAGAAAAATAGGTTTCGCTCGACTGGTTGTGGAGAAATTTTTATAAAGTTCTTCCTGCTCCCAATTCCGGCTTCGGAGAGAAACTCATCAGAAGTTTGCCTTGGTGGGCAGGGAATGCTGAGCTCTGCTGTCCCCAAGGTCCTGAATGCCATGATTTTCCCAAAACCATCCCCTGTGGAGCCACGGCCTCTCCCAAACAAACACAGGATACAACCAGCTGAACGTTTTCGCGTTTGCCCCGAAACCAAATTTTGAATTTCATTTTAAACCCGCAAACAAAAGGGGTTTTTATCTCTAATGTTCTGTTTGGAGTAAATTTGTCACCAGCTCTCCCGAGGATGCCAACAAAACATCGGCCAGCACGCAGCAGAAACACTCCAGCCTCTGACATCCCCACAGGTGCAGGCAGGGGGAAGGCAACAGAAAAAAGACCATTGAGCAGCAGTTGGTTGGGATGATGCTCTTAATCAAAAAATTAAATTCCAGGGATGCAGCCTGGGCAGCCCCTCCTGCTCCTCCTCCCCTCAACCCCTGCACTCCTTGCAAGCAACACGCAAGAGGAGGAGAGATAATAAAAAAAAAAAAAAAAAAAAAAGGAAGCTAAGTTTTGTGATGTTGCCTTGAGAAAAAGAGATGTCTCTCGAAATATAGTTGGGTGCTTTGACGATCAGACCTTTACGAAACATGAATGAACATGAATACTTTGATCTGCAGTCTCAGAAGCTTCAACAGCAATTAGAGTCAAGAGGGGGAATATGGGCAGCAGCAAAGCAATGCCCCGGAGGGTGCCTGATGCAGTAATAGAGACAAACCCCGGCATCTCTGCCTGCAACAGCACAGGCCCAAAACAGGAGGAGTGGCCAGGGGGAAGCTCATGAAAGAAAAAAAAACAACCAACTCTTATCTTACTGAGAGACAAAAATCGACAAGACTTTATACATTTCAAAGCAAAGATCTTTCAAAAGCCAGGTAAATATGCTAATTCTGCAATGTAGTTTTTATGTATATGCTCTGAAGAAGGTAAGCAAATTAATCACCAGCTTCCCCTAATATATATCTGTGTTACAAATATATACAGCATGTCAGCATCTAAGGAGATATATCTGAACGCGTGGGTTAAAAGAGCATTTCCATTTTCATGCTCTAATACAGTGTATTTGATCTTCATCTTCAATATTTTTTTTTCTCATCAAAGGAACGATGGTGCCAGAGATTAGGATGTTATTTTTTCCCTCTCAACTGTCCTACCCATGGTTAATCACTCCCAGTGTCAACAGCTGCAGCAAGCAGTGCTGTGATGCTGGGAACCCACACCAGGAACACCTCGGGGTCAGCTCAAAAAAAAACATAAACAACACCAAAAAACCAAAAAAACCCAGCTCCAAATGATGGAATGTTTGTGCAAACAGGGCAGGAAATGAGGTTGGATGCACAGCACATCCTTCACCATCTCTCTGGTCCCTGAAGGTGTTGTGGAAACAACATTCAGGAGAGGAAATGCTGATGGAAGCAGCAGAGGGGGTTAGGAATTGTTAGAAATCCCAGTTCTATATTCACACCACGGCTCAGACAGCACAGAATGGGAAAGCAGAGAGGGAGGGAGGCAAGGGGTGGGAAATGGTGGCCAAGGAGAGCACAGGCGTGCCGCAGTCCGGCCTTAGAAAGCCAGTTTTTAATAATGGACACAGACAACGTTAAGGGGATAAAAAGGGTTTACCTCGGGATTTGGGATCCCAGGTGCACAACTGATGGCAGAATGCACCCCGTGTACAGCACGGGTACAAGTTTATAGGTTTCAGAATTAGCATATCTATCTAGATCCCCAATAAGAAACTTCCACAAATGCAGATAATTGTCCCTCATTCTAATGAATCCCCCAGATGAGGTCAGAGCTCAGTTTTACACAAGATGTTCTGGACAGAAGGCTTCACCCAAGCTGAGCCTCAGTTTAAGACAGCACAGGGTCACAGGCTCTGAGCTCTTCTTTAGATGTTGGGTGCCTCCCAGCAAATCTAAATTAAGCTGGAATATCATGGCCTCCAAGGAAATTACAAAAGAACTAATGGGGCTAAGCGGGTACAGGTGCGATAGAAGAGTACAGAAAGCATAAAAAAGGAAAACAAAAATCATTCAGGCATCATTCCCGTAGTTTGGACTTGCCGCATAGTGCCATCCCAGGCTGGGGAGAGCACCCTCCTGACCCCTACAAGAGGACAGAGCCTTCAGCAGCTCCATCCCAAAAACTCCTTCAAAAGGAACCTGTTTGAGATCGCAGAGCTCAAAGCACCGAGCGGGAGCTGCTGGCTACTCCTGCAGGTAACCAGGATGCATTTGTTAGGTGATAAGCAGGTATTCCATAATATTTGCAGAGATTAACGGAGCAGTGCACGTTGGGGCATAACTAATCCTGAAGACAAGGAGCAGGCAGAGACTGAGGGCTGATGCCTTTGAAACAAACAGGTTAAACCAGTGACATTGCCACCATCAGCATTGTGCTCCCTCGCCTTTAAAATGCTGACAACTCACAGTGATGTGTAACTAGACTGCAAGGGGCAACTTGCCTTTCACAGTCCAGATCTGCTGGACATGAACAAGAGTCGATTCAGATGGCATCCAAACATTAAAGTCCTTCCCATTCCCATAAAATGATTGGCAGGATGCCTACTGCTAGGCGGCTGGTAGCGGCCGCTGATAAATGGCATCTTGATAAAAACTTTGGGCTGTTTTTAAGTTAAAAAAAAAAAAAAAAAAAAAATAAACATACTGTTTATCTAATTCACTCACTCCTGACAGATGAGGTGCCCTCATCGCTAAAAATTAGATTCTGGCTCTTGCTGTGTGCACAGAGGGAACAGAAACTCCAGGTGGGATGTGACACGGAGTGCCCCCGTTTCTTCACCCCGCTCCTGGCTGGGCACCGACCACTGTGGGGCAATCTCCCTCCCTGGGCACCATAAAACCTACAGCTGGGGACTCAGTCAGAAAGTGCCCAAAAAACAGCAAAGGTTATTCCTGGGAAAACAGGAAAAGGGCTTTTCCGCGTGCAGGGCTCGAAGCTGTGGAGCTTGCACGGAATCCTGCGGGTAAATCTTGCTTGGACACTGAAATCCAGGGTCATTTCTAAGACACCCAAACCAATGAATCCTTCCGTGCAACTGAAAAGTCAACCTCCCTCCGACCTCCACGAACATCAAACAGACTTCATTTTGCAGGTAAAATTCACCAGATTAGTTGTGAAGCACCAAACACAACAGAGAGAGGTGCAAGGAACAGCCCTGCCCACAATCGAAACTGAAATCTCAGGGAATCCTTGGTGCTGCTGGAACAACCTAGAGCAGCAGGCAGAGCTCAATGCAGAGCTAATGGAGCTTGCTGCCCTCCCCTTCTGCCTCCAGATGTGGCTGCCCAGCTGTGGCACTGAGGACTGAACAACCCATCTGCCCACAAACTGCCCATCCTGAGCACCATCCCCAGCGGTGCCAGGCTCCAGCTCAGTCTAAAACCACAAACCACTCAGAGACACAGAACCCACCCCGAGAACGGGCACTGAGACCCCCAACACGCAGCAGAGCCCGGGAGCTTCCCAGGCAGCCAAGCAGAGCAGGAAATGAGGTTCCTTCATAATTTTCCCTGCTTGAACCTCCCGAGTTTTCTGAGCAGCCTTTGGGGTGGTCCCCAATCCCCAAACACAAAGAAAAAAAAAAAACCCCCACAAAAAAAAATTAAAAAGGAGGCCCCCCACAAGTGACATCCCTACTCGATTCCCAGCAATGGTCCCGCTGGATATCCACTTGGAGAGCCGGGCTTCAAACCGCCCGGCCTCATGTGATGTGACATCGTGGAGAATTTACTGGGGATAACAAATAAAAACAAAAAAAAAAAAATAACAAAAAAAAAACCCATAACGTTGAAAATGTGACTGTCGATAAATAACCTCGGCAAATCAGAATGGACAAAATAAAACTTGTGTGGAACATCATATGATCACAAACCTACTTAATACACTGGGTTTGTGAAACTGGAATTGTAATTTCATTACCAATCTGCTTCCATCCTAATGAAATCCAATAACACTTTTTTGATTTCGGTTAAGGAGAGAATGATGGAAATTTTTCTTTTGCCTCTCTTGTAAGGTTTTAATTTATTGTTGTTCTGCAATACTAGGAATACTAATTTTTTTTTTAATTTGACATTTATTAGCGGGGCTAATAAACAACACAGATAAAAGAAAACCAAATTACAAAACAGACAAACCTTTAACAGAAATAGAACTGATGTCAACTTAAGGAGGCTAACTTGTAAAAGAAATGTTTATTTATGAAGGGTGATTTGGGCTTTGTTTTTGTTTTTTTTTTGTTTTTTGTTTTTTTTTTTTAAGAGTTCTAGCTGATTTCCTGAACTTCAAATGATTTAAATAATAGCAGTTTGCAGTTGTTTTTTTTCTGTGGGAAGTTCGGCCAGAACAATGCTGGCAGAGGCAGCACATGCCTCGTGTTGCAATGGGTAGATAAGGGGAAAAGACGTGGAGCAGAAGCCCACTCATTGGGATCACCAATGATTTTCACCCGTTTGGTCATAATCAAAGCCCCGTGAGAGCCGCGAGACGGGGTCGGAGGGCAGGAGAGGATCACAGGTATACCACACACTGGGGCAATTGACAATGGTATAGCAGTCGGGAAAGGATAGCTCTATGAAAAGTGGGTGACTTGTGGCATGCGCAGGAAACCCCTTGGGGGAAGAGGTGTTCCCCACGTCCTGTAACTAGGGACCTCTCCGTAGCCTCCGGTTGACTCCTATTTCTTTCGAGGGAGCAGGGGGCGACGGGGGACTAAGTGCGCAGGTGATCATTAAACTGAGGGTGAGTGGGGCGTGGGGAGCAGTCCTGGGTGCAACCTCTGCAGCCCTGGGGTGGAGTGTGATCAGTGACAGAGGCAGGGACACAATCCGCCTGCCCCTGCAGGCCTGGGAATCGGGGATTGTGAAGGACAAGGGACACACATTCCCCGCGGGGGTTTTCCTCCCCCCGACACCCTGCACCGCCGTAGGGGTCAGGGGATTGTGACCAGGGACAGCCAAGGGACCAACCTGATCCACTCCTGAATCCTGGGTGAGATGTGAACAGGGACAGTTGACAAAGGACAGCCAAGGGACACATCCTGCTGTCCCCCTGCAGCTTTAGGGTCAGGGCAGTGCTGACATGACAGGGACAAGGGACATGTCTGGGGCCACCCTGCAGCCCTGGGGTGAGTGGACAGTGACAGGAGACAAGGAGGACACATCCCTGGGTCACCACTCTGCAGCCGCTGGGGTCGGGGGAGTGTGACAGGGACATGGGACAGGGAAACAGGGAAGCAGGACAGGGGGAACATCCGGGAGCCACCACTCGCAGCTATCTAGGTCAGGTTGTGTGACACGGACAGGGACAGACACAAGGGACACCCCTGGTTGTCACCTGCAGCCCTGGGTCAGGGGATTTGTGACAGGGACAGGGACATGGGACAGGGAAAGGGACACAGAGACAATCCTGGCTGCCACCTAAAGGACATGCAGCCCTAAGGGGAGTGAGCTGTGACAGTGACAGTGACAAGGACAAACGATTCCTGGCTGCCACCAGACCCTGCAGCTTTAGGTCAGGGGATTGGTCGACCAGGGCCAGGGACAAGGGCGCACACATCCTGGTTGCCTGGAACCTGCAGCCTGGGTCAGGGATTGTGACAGGACAGGGACACTAGAGGAGACACACATCCTGGTGCCACAGCTGCAGCCCGGGCGGGAATGTTGACAGTGTACCAGGAGACACACGACACAGAGACAGGGACAGCAGATCCTACTTGTGCCAACGCTCGTACAAGCGCATGTCACGCCCATGAGTCATCGAAGTGGAAGCTATGATAGGAACAAGTGACAAAGAGGAGACTATGTACTAAGGGGCTACTGTCTCTTCATTGTTATCCTGTGCTGCCTACTCCTGCCCCGGTTGCCCATAAAGACCTTCATAGGCACCGGGCTGCCATGCTCACCTTACCCATTAGGTACACCCCACAGCAGTGTTCTGGAGCAGACATGGAATTGATCCGCGAAGATCATTCAGTCTTGGGAAAAAAAAAAACCACAACCAATTATTTGCTATTATTTGCACGGTTCTCCTGCTGCGGACTCGGAGACCCCAACACAAACCACATTACATCTCACTCCTGGGAGGGCAGGCTCTGCCTCTGGGAACTGCGGTCTGGATGCATTGGACTAAATCGGCCTCGTGGAGACTCACTGCTCAGTCTTGGTGCAGTTTTTAGTGCATCTTTGGTGAGAATTATGGGTGAATTTTGGGAACACATGTATGCTCCAGGGTCTTTCGGAAGCATTTTCAGAGGCATCTGAAGGGGCGGAACACTGGAGACTGACTAGGCATGAAAATAGAACACACAACATGCGCTTTAAGTCAGATATGAAAAGAGCACGCAGCGTGCAACAGCTTGCGCAGGAATTCGATGTGCCTCTTTGAAGCTACTGAAACTGGTTGCCCGTATGTCCTAGCTAATTCTCCACCTATTCATAGAAGTACAGACTAGTCTCCGCATTTGGTATGATCTAGTATAATGAACCCGTGTTAGTGAACAAATTGGAAAAGGGGCTAACTGGGATTACGCAATGGTCACTGAGATTGTCAGGTCAGCCCATGACTATGGAGAAGCTAACACAAGTGAAAATACTTGTCACAGGCATCGAATGCAGCAGGTGCTCTTCGGGCGAGTGGAAAGTGAAGTCTTTTTATTAATAAGTGAACATGGACTATCAGAGGGCTGGCATATGTCGCCTGCGGCAGGGGCTGCAGAGGACTGTCAATCAGGGGAAACTCGAGCAGACCAAATGGAGAAGCTCAGAGGTTTGTCTGAAGCATCGCCACGGAGCGGAGAATTCACAAAGGCTCTGTAGCTGCACTGAATTCCTGCTGAAGAGCATCAGGGAATGTTGGCGCTGCTTCATTTCTCCAGACACGGTAAATCCAGCCCCTGGTTGGAGAATAAAAAAGGAAAGCTGCTGCTGGTGCACAGCCAGAGATGCGTAACGACCAGGAACTCAGGGAAACCAAATCCCAGGATCGCCCAATCCTATAAGCAAGGCTGTAAGAAGGGATTAATGTGGCCATTTTTTTCCGAACAGATGAAGGGAAATCAGGTCAGTGGCTGATCAACTGCCCACCTTGGCACCCCCTCCTCTGTGGGCCATATTTATCTTCCACAGAAACACAAGGAAGCTCCATCTCGTATTCAACCTACTGGGTGACAGGACAGGAGGAAATGTCCCCTTTTGGATTCTCCCAGGTCTGAATTTCTGAGGAAATAAAGCAAACAGGGCGATTTCAGCTTTTCATCCCTTGGCAATTTGGATTTTACCCCTCCAAGGGCTCGCTGTGGGCTGCTCTGGGCCAGGTCTGGGTTGGTGCAGCTCAACCCCATGAAGATCCTCAAGGAGTTTTCCAAGCCAAATTTCTGACCTTGGTTCTGGGGGGAAATAGGATTCACCCTGATCTACACCCTCCTGGAGGAGATCCCCTGTCTTTAGGGTTTTTTATGACCCTCCTGCTGCTTCCCACACCCCCATCACCTTGCTATTCATTAACACACCCCTGCCTTGCAAGGCACAGCAAAGGGATTTTTTCTCCCCATCAAAAAGGCAAGCAGCTGCCCATCTTTCCTCACCATTTTGCTCCAAAAGTTTGCAGAGCAGAACCAAGTGTGCTTGGAAAGGTTGGGGTGAAAAAATTATTTACAAAGCCAATCCCCGACAGACACTGTACTGGAACAAACAATTACGGCACCTTAATTAACTGAAATTTAGTTCTCTCTTCGACTGAGGCATGTCCAGTGCTAAAGTTATGCCACTAGTGCTGTCTACGACTGGTTAATGAATATAAATCAGATGGTTATAGTTAGTGGAATCATTAATAGGCTTGCAATGAAGTTGAATTCCAATGCAAAACGCCTGGGGATAGGAAATGCCCATCCATAACAATATATAAAAATACAGATTTACATTTCTAAACAGGGGAAAAAAAACAAAGCTGTGCTCCCAAATGTTGGTGTTCTCCCAGATCTGAGCTCCAGTTCCCTGATGAGGGATTGATGAGAGGGATTTTGAGAGTTTGATCACCCAAGGAATGATAAAGGGGGAATTTGAGAGTTTGATCACCCAAGGATTGATCAAAGGACTTGAAGAGTTTGATCACCCAAGGATCGATCAGGAGGTAATTTTGGAGAGTTTTGATCACCCAAGGAATCAGTGAGGGGGAATTTGAAGAGTTTAATCACCCAAAGATCAGTGAGGAGGTATTTGAGAGTTTGATCACCCAAGGATTGATCAGGAGGAATTTGAGAGTTTGATCCCCCAAGGATGGTGAGGAGGAATTTGAGAGTTTGATCATCCAAAGGATGAGGAGGAATTTTGAGAGTTTGATCACCCAAGGTCAAGTGAGGGGGAATTTGAGAGTTTGATCACCCAATATTGATAAAGGGGGAATTTGAGAGTTTGATCACCCAAGGATCGATCAGGAGGAATTTGAGAGTTTGATCACCCAAGGATCAATGAGGGGGAATTGGAGAGTTTGATTCACCCAGGATCGATCAGAAGAATTTGAGAATTTTGATCACAACAATGGATCAATCAGAGGAATTTGAGAGTTTGATCCCCCAAGGTATCAACTCCTGAAAGGCCAAAACTCTTCACTGCCCTTGGTTTCCTTCCCAGGTGAGAACCATCCTGAGCCTTTCAGAGCTGCTCAGGAGCTGCACGAGGGGCAGCAAGCTGAAGTGACTCCTGAAGGTGCAGAACACCCGTGCAGCCTGCCAAAACCTGGCTCAGAGGCGCGGCTGAGGACATGGAGAGGGCAGTGCTGCCCGGTTTGGCGTACTGTGTCAATGCCTGGGGACAGCAGGTGGACAGGGCTGTGCTTTTTGCCATGGTTCCTTCTGTGGTGAGAGCAGGAGAAAGAGCAGGCAGCTGAGACTCCACTGCAGAGATAATTCAGGTTAAAAAACCAGCAGCAACCCTGCCCTTGCCTGCACAGGGTGAAAAAGCAAATCCTGCCCAAGATTCTTGAAAAATAAACCTCGATTTTTGGCCAGCTGCGAGCTGGGGCAGGCCTGGGCGAAAAAAACTTTGCAAGTGGGTAAAGCCTTCAGCCAGCTTGGCACATCCAGGAGGGTTTCAGGAGGAATGGGGAGCTCTGATTTTGGGGTGCCCTGCAAAGGTAACCTCTCACCCTCCTCAGGCTGATAAAGCTCCTCTGGTCATTCTGTGCTAGTGCCCAGAGGATGGAGCACCAAACCCCAAACTCCAGGAGTTGTTGGCACCAAGCCATCAAAAAATAGAAAAAAACCGCAAAAAAAAAAAACCAAATAAAACCCCCAGTGTCAAAAAAAAAAACAGTCTGCAGCTCTTTACATTTTCCTTGCTGCAGAAGCAAGAAGTGTGGACTTTATTTATTGCCCTTAGGTGCAAGAAATTATTTTCTTAATGGAGGACTTTGATGAATGTTCTCGAACTCTCCCACCGCTGCTAGGAAGAGGGGGTTGACAATGAAATTTATTTACAAAGCATGTGCACCCTGCAGGATATTTATCAGGCAGGGGAGATGTTCGCGCAGATTTTGTTGGACAAAGGGCAATCAAATTAACATTTTTGTGAAGCATACGACGAGGCATCTTGATTTGCTGTGGACATCAGCTGCTCCTGAGTGAGCGCGGGAAAAGCAGCTCAGCCCAGCACTCCTCCAGCACCTACAAGAGGTGGTCATTTTTTTGGGAACAGATGGGTGAAGTGCCTGCAAGGCTGTTCAACCGCTCTTCAAACGTTGAATTTGGAAGTTTTTATCCCTTCTACAACACCAGGTTTCGATTAAAATGGCTGTGGGATTTAAATTAATGGGCGTGGAGCAAGGGGAGGTCGCAGGGACGCCTGCAAGACCCAAAAAGAGGGGTCACAACGATCCCCACATAGGAGAGAGGCAGGGAGAGTCCAATTTGGGTTCTCCAGCAGGAAAATGGTTCGGAGATACGAAAATCCACTGATCCCGTTCTGATTATAACCTGGTGGGCTTAAAGCTGGTCTTTTATCAGGTTCTGGGAAATCCCAGCAGATACAGCAAATCCCTGGCTCGGCCATCATACTAACGTGAGTGATTAGCTTAACCAAAGCCATTTCAACCAATCAATTTCCATGGGCTGGGCTGGCCGACCAGCAAAGACATTCCACATTAATTTTTACATAATTAAATCAGGAATGACCCCCGGTGCAAATTGAAATAAATCAAATTCTTCTGGCTCCAAGCTGCACTCATCTCAGCTTTAACCCCTCAGAGCACAAACTGGCTGGAAAGGGACAGATTTGGCTCGGGGCTCTTTCCAGTCCTTATCACCCTCCTGGGTTGAGTGACCCCTACACCCATCACCAATTTTCTGCTCCCAGTCCCCATCACAGCACTCAGAACAACCCTATGGACAATCCTGCACCTCAACTTTAACTTTTAGAGCGAATTTCTGGAAGGACCTAAAGGAGCAGCAAGCAATGCCAAGAACAAAATGAGAGCGATGAAACCCTGCTCCGTGGTTTCCAAAGAAGACCCCAATCCCGTGCCCTGCCTGAGTCTGTTCCTCTCCATCCACCAGTGGGTCAGTTTGAACCATCAGGAAAGCCAAACAAGGAACATGATGGTGGAGGCCAGGCCTTCCCTCAGGTGAAATTCAGGAGAAGACCTCATTCCCTTGTGCAGCCTTCCCTTCATTCCTTTCTTCAAACCCTACTCCTGGGCTCCTGCCTGTCTCTGAGATGGGACAGAGGCCAGCACTAAACGAGGATAATAACTGAGTGTTTTCATTACCACACCGCCTTTGGGGAAGCACAGTTCCTCCCTTCTTAACTGTAATTTTAATTGGGGTGGCCAAACGTGATCTTCGTGCAGACAAAAGCCTCATTCTTATCTCCCTTGCAACAGTTTTAAATCAATACTAACCCGGGGCTGCTTGGAAATATTTAATGACAACTATTTTGACAGAATTGGATTCTTGATGATGCAAAATACTTGCACGCAATGAAGTTTCCCTCTGTTGAGAGGCCAAAAACTTTTCCAATTTTTTTCCTGGAAGGTCAAACCTCAACCACCCGCCCTCGGTGCATCCTTTGGTGCCGATCTCACCGGATAAATAAAAGTGGGATGAAAATCCTTCTATCTCCTTTATGTACCTCTTATATTCTAAAGTTCCAGGAACCCTGTGACCAATCCTGTGGAAAGTCCATCAACCTTCATGCTGTGACAAACCTGGGGACCGTAGAAGCAGTTTGGCACGGAGCGAAGCGAGGCCGAGATCACCGAGGGCACTGCCCTGAGCGTCCTTGAGGTGAAATTAGTGATGGCAAAAAAAAACACCTACCAGGTCTTGCTAAGATTATCCCATTAAAGAAATTCAGCTGACATCATATCATTGGGTGGTTTTATTAAACCTGGCGTGGACAACGAGAGTGATGGGGCCTGAAGCTCTGACAGCTCAACTGCCCAGAAAAGAGAAAGGTCCAAAGAGTTTTGCTGTGAATTCATCAACGGCACTAAAAATCCTCAATAAAACAACCTTGAACGGCAGGGAACCTTCCTGCTGTCCCCGAACACAGGGATGCTCCACAGGCACCCTCCCACTCCGCTGGGAAATGGTTTCATCCAGCCCTCAAACCCTGCAAGTGGAGCAAATCACAGCCCCCGGCTCAGCCAGCGCCGATTCGGGACGAGGTTGAGGTCAGCACAAAAGTCACTCCCACGGCGCAGTGCCTGCTGCAATTAGCCCATTTAACTAAAAGGAAAAAAAAAAAAACGTGTGTGCTGCAGTTCTTGTCCTCACCACGTCCCTGCAGTGGGGGGCGGAACCATGCATGACAAAAACTTAAAAAAAAACCTCAATGGTGCTCGGATGCTCAGGGGGATCTGGGCAGGGCCACGTGGCCTCATCTGCTGCTTCTAATCTAAAAGGACAGCACACAAGGTGAGCACTGGCCAGCAAAAGTGCTTTCACGTCTGTTTTAATGATCACAGATTAGTTTAGATATATATTTACAATTTTTTTTTAATTTTTTTTTTTTTTTTTTAACAACTAACACACACACACAAAAAATTACCAAATTCAAATAAAGCATTGGCCGCAAGCATCTTCTGCAGTCTCAGCATCCGTTATGCCATTTAGAAGGGGAGAGGAAAGAAAAAAAAAAAAAAAAAAGAAGCTTTGGCTTTTCTCGCCCTTGCCCTGGGTGTCATGAGCAAGAAATGACAGCTGACTGAGTTTTGAATTTAGAGTGTCATTATAGGAATATTAGCCAATATGCTCAGCAACACTGTCTTTTTTTTTAATGCAGCCGCCAATTTGAGAGAATTTCTAATAGTAATGGTATACATGAGAGTATTCCAGAGGCTAATGTGGTGGGTGGGGAATGCGAAATAGATCGCTTGGTGAGGATGGGAATATTTCTGTGGGGTTGGCCCGGTGGAATAATTGACCCTCCGTAAGGCATGTGATCTCTGACAAAATGACAGGACTCGCGGGAGGTTACAGGAACTGCATCGGGGAGCATTTATCAGAGCAGGGGGAAAAATGGTGAGACATTGGCTGCCCCACTTCGTGCAGGGAATGGCCTGCAGAGGAAAAATATTTTAGATGTGTGCTGGCTGGGTGGAGAGCCCCTGCAGGGGGAGATGGAATCAGGTAACAAGGGAGACATGCCAAAATGCAATGCCTGAAAGTGTTTTTAGTCTTATTTGTCACAGCTTTTGCTTGTCAGCGTTAAAGAAGAGAGAGGCTGATAGAGATCCTCAGCGTCTAATGTTTTTTATAAATAAGCTCTTTTAATA
Organism: Malurus cyaneus samueli; assembly: GCA_009741485.1. NCBI lineage: Eukaryota > Metazoa > Chordata > Aves > Passeriformes > Maluridae > Malurus > Malurus cyaneus. Next base: position 114,497 of record VKON01002658.1, read on the forward strand.
TACACTTGTGTTTATAATATAAAGCTCTGAGGTGGGAGATTAAGAGGTGTTTGAGCTGTCTTACCCTGCAGGAGATAAACCTACATAAACCATCCAGAAAAGCCCATCCTAAAATTCCAGAGCATCCTCCCATTGAACTCTGATTTTTTACAAGCAACAGAAAGAAGAATTTTCCAGTGGTTTTGTTTCAAGAAAAAAAAAAAAAAACAACCTCCTTCTCCTATTAAAAAAACATAGCACTTCAAATTGGAAAGCAAAACATTTTCCCAGGAGAAAGGGGTGGTGTGGAGTGAATGTTGGGATCGGGCCGTCGGTTAAACAGCACAAACCCATTCCTGTGTTCAGAGGGAAATTCTAAGAAGGCGGGGAACTTCTGCAAT
>VKON01002658.1:114901-132689 GCA_009741485.1 Malurus cyaneus samueli
TATTCTAATGAATCCCCCCAGATGAGGTCAGAGCTCAGTTTACACAAGATGTTCTGGACAGAAGCTTCACCCAAGGCTGGAGCTCAGGTTTAAGACAGCACAGGGCACACTGAGCCCTTCTTTAGGATGTTTGGTCTCTCTGCCCAGCAGAATTCCTAAATTAAGCTGGAATATCAGGCTCCAGGAATTACAAGCATGGGGCTAAGGGGTACAGGTGGATGCACAGAGGGTACAGAAAGCGTAAAAAGGAAAATCCAAAATCATCAGGCATCATTCCCCCTATTTTTAGAGACTAACAAGAATTTACTTGTAGCTTCCTGCAGCTTCCCAGGGCAAGAGCAGCAGCTTGGAGAATAATAGAGAGGGTAGGGTTGAGTTTAGGGCAGCTCAGTTCGCCCCAGACTTGGACTAAACCCGCTTCGAGGATTATTTCTGTTTACCGTGAGGTCTGACTCCACGCAGCCCAGATGCAAGGTTTGATGTATCAGAGCTGTGATCATTCTGTGATTCTGTATAAATTCATAGAATCAGCCCCATTCTGCAGCGAAAAACCACAATTTTCCTCAGCAACTTGGATTTCTCAGCAGAAAGCCTTTTCTTTTCTAGAGCAGGGAAAGAACACCAGAAAGGAAACGGAAAGCCCTCCGGATAAATTTCTAGAAAACACTCCACTGATTTTTTTTTTCTTTTTTAAACAACCAAATCCATCAAGAATTGAGCAAATCACTCCCGAACACCTCCAGTTGACACCAGAGGGACACTCGGCTGCGATTGCAGGCACACAGACCCGATCCAATAGGTCTATTATTCTCCCCGTTACTCCGATCCTGTCCTAATTAGGATCTCACACCAAGCCAGATACACCAGAAGTCAATGACAACTTCATTATCCGAGGGCTCCGCTCTAGGAAAGCTGTCTGGTGTTTTTAAGTCACATCAAGTGGGTATTGATTCGGGCAAGTCAGGAAATGATCCTTCATTTGCGTGCTTTAGCTGAAATTTGGGGTGCCCGTGGCTGCTCCCGGGGCTGAGCTGGTTCAGGGTGAGAACTTAAAATATTTTTCACCCCTATGGCTCTGCCCCACAGAACTTTCTGAGGGTTCTGAGGGTAAATCAAGAAATATTTGGGATCAATAAGGGTGAGCAGGGGAGTGATTTGCATGGCTCGGCTGGAAGAGGAAGCGCATGATGGATTCGCGATTTTGGGGCAGAGAATCCCTCTAATTGCACGGTGGAATGCAGATTGCAGATGACGAGCAGCGCTAAAGCCAGCGTTTCCAAATAAAAAAAGCAGAGCCCCAGTGAGGGAGATTGGCGCATTATCAGCACCCGGTGTAAACGATCGCGTCCCTCCGGATCGGCCCAGGAGCGCTGCGAGATAAGGCACTGCTAATCTGCGCACATCATCAGCTGCAGGGAAAATATCAAATGCTAATAACAAATTGGAATGCATTCTGCGAGGGATGCAACAAAACACAGAACGCCTTTCCCCTTCTTGCCTTTGGGGAAAAAAAAAATTAAATAAAAATATAAAAAAAAAAATTAAAAAAAAAAATAAATAAAAAAAGAGCAAAAAATAAATAAAAATAAAATAAAATAAAATAAAAAAATTAAAAAAAAAAAAAAAGAGCAAAGCATCCCTGCTCCCGCAGCCCCCAGCCCCCTCCGGCTGCTCTTTTTTTCCGATTTTCCCCTCCAAAATGCTCCATCACAACACTTTAGGGGGTGAAATCTTCCCGTTAGGAGCTTGGCTCCCATTTTCCCTGCCCCATTCATCCAACTTTATGTTCAAAATGGATCGGTTTCCTCGCGAATGAACCCGCAGTGGATCTCCCCAGCCCTCGCTGGCTGGAACACTGTACCAGGTAAGTGCTACCATACATCATCTTAAAAGGTGGTTTATCCGGAGAGGAGGTGCAGGAAATATCGTGTGAGGGACCGTCTGCATCCCAGGCACAATCGGATTCCATTTTTCCTTTTGAGATAGGAAATGGCAAATCTGTTGCTAATGCCTGGAAAAGCCACGGCACAGCCCTCGGATTGGAAGTGCTGCAGCCTCAGAAAACATTTCTGAGCAGAATTAAGAGACCCCAAATATTTTATTGCCTTTCTGCCTATCCCTGCTTGACATAAATAACACCTAAAGCAAAGCAGACAAAGACCCCAAACAGCCCCATCACTGATTTGGGAGAGCAGTGAGCCCTGTGAGATGTGTGACTGTCCCATCTGGGGTTCCAGAATCAACACCCCGCCCCAAACAGGGGTTCAGACACTCCTGTGGGTGTTTTTGTTCATTTTGCTGACGGAGCTGTACCCTGGAATGACTCTTTCCACACCCATGGCCACCACACTCCCCAGCCCAGCTCCTCCGAGTTTTTCAAGGCTCGTTCTTCCACATTCCCATCAAACCAAGGCTCCGTGGCCGCGCAGAAATTCAGCACCAGCACGGAGATTTGGGGTTAAGCCTCGGGCTGCTGGAAGCCCCTGTGACAGTGGATTTATTCCCTCCCCACTCTGGTGCTCAGACAGGGAGCATTTCCTATTGCACACACGCACACACCCGGCCAAATCCCCGATATTGGGCAGGGAGATTATTGAACAAAAGTAAGTGATAAAAGCACGGGCCAAAAAGATGTGTTATAGTGTTTTCCTTTGAGGCAAAGACAAAGAAGACACTTTGCTGTTTGTTGTGCCAGAGAATCATCTCTGATTGTTTGTGTCACGGTGGCAGATAAGTGCAAAGGAGATAGATGTTCTGTCTCCCAGGCACAGTTCTCATCTGTATAGTATAAATTTATGCCTGCTGGTCGCAAGGCTCATGATTCAGAGGCGCTGGATGGCTGAGATCTGAGCGGAGGCAGCGCTGCCTTCACGCCTGACGTCGATGTGCTTCAGTGGCGCTGTCACTCAGCCCCCGAGCACTGTCCCCTCGTGTTAGTGTCACCCACAGCCTGCCTGGGCTCCTGTCCCAGCCCAGCTCAGCCCAATGGCCCTGCTCATTTTTTTCCCTCCTTTCCTGCAGTTTGGGATTCCTTCATCTTCCCGTTGTTCCCCAATGTTGTGGTTTATGGGATCTTCTTTTGTTTCCTTTCGTGGGAATTTTTCTTTCCCATTTTGTTGCTGGGATACACTGATTGCCAGCTCATCCTGTTGATGGCTGGGTGATTAGTAAAGACAATAGGACCTACACACCACCCAAACGACCTTGCTAAGTACTGGGAGGGTGTGTGTGGGTGTGGTGGTGGCGGGTAACTCTATATCCTGCCCTGCTTGGCTCAGAGGGGTTGTTGGCCTGCTACCTGTGGAGCAGAACTCGAGTGCTCTTTGGTTCCTGTTTTGCTGCACTGTGATCTTCTGCCTCGATCTGAACCAGCAGGGACCTGCGCCACAGTGCTTCTGCAGTCACCGGGGAATCAGGTGAGTATCTCTGGGTGAGGCTGGCACTGGGTTTGTGCCTGGGCTGGTTGCTGCTATTGTTGTTATTACTTATTTTCACTTTGTTATACGTATTAATAAAACTGTTATTCCCTTTCCCCCATATTCTTGCTGGGAAGCCCGTGATTTTTTTCCAAAGCTATAATAAGTCAGAGGGAAGGGGGGGTCATATCCACCACTCCAAGGTGGGGGGGCCCTGCCTTTATTGGCAAAACACCTGTCTTTCAAACCAAGACACCCAAATCCAAAGTCATTGCCCCGCACAAACCAAGCAGAAGGGCTGGAAGGAAGAAAAGCGTTTGGGAGGTGGCTCTGATCATTGTCGTGAAGAAAAGACTCAGACCACTCAATATGAGTCATAAGTGAACTTTGATTTATTGTAAACAATGTCCAAGTTTTATAACATACATAATTAGCTCATACATATTAATACATGTATTTCATAGGTCCACGTCTTACACATCAACTCCACCTCTAATGATTCATTTGCCAAATTTCCCTTATCTACTTTTGCTTTTTCCCAAGGCTAGCTAACACAAATACCTCGTAGGGAGTTTCCAGCAGCTTAAAAACATGATGTCCTTGCATTGCCTTCCCATGGCCTCAGAAGGATGGTTCACACAATTTCAGCAATTATTCCATCTGAGAGTGACACCTGCATTCCTTCATCTCACCAAGCTGTAAAATGTCTACGTGACCCTTCTCAGCTTAGCCTGCCTTCCACAGATCATCCCTGTCACTTCACAGAGGTGCAGAATCACTGAGGCAGGAAAGCCCCCCAAAATCATCGAGGTCCCAGAGCTTGGGTGTCACTGTCCTTCGCTGGGTCACCACAGAGCTGATGGTGCCCAGCTCAAGGAGCATTAGCCAGGGACTGCCAGCCACAAAGGGTGTGCTTGGAGCAGAGGCACAGACACGCAGGAAGCACTGGCTGAAGGCAGCTTTTGAAAACAAATCCTTTCAAGCATCTTGAGACTTTTTTTGCTCTTTCCCCACCAACTGAGGCTGTTGGGAGCCCTTCCCACGCAGAGCCTGATTGTGCTCTCAGCCTGAGGAAGATAAAAGAATCTCTGGGCCCTGCTCCTGCCTCGTCCTCCAGAGCTGAGAGTTTGTTTATTTGGGTCTGTAAACAACCCCCAATTTCCCCCCGACTCCTGATTGCTTAATTTCATGCCCCTGTGACACGAGGCRGATATCTCAGCCCATCTTCTCACCCCGCTTCCTGCAGCAATCACTCACACACCCAGCTCCCTCCCCTCTTCACCAGCCTGGAGTGACCAGCTCCAAGGGGATCCCAGAGGAAATGAGCTTTGCTCCCATTACTGGACAATCTGGAAGGCTGAGGGAAATGAGGGCTAAGCCCAGAGGTTTAATTTCCCTTTGTGATGATCAAGGGACTTCAATTTTTTTGTTTTTTTTCTTTTGGTACCTGTGAAGTTGGAGGGAAAAAAGCCAGAGCCAAAGACAAATGAGAAAGTTCACTGGAGGCTCTGCATTTCCCCACAAATCACCTTGGCCAGAGAAGGTTTTATTGCAGGAGTTTCTGGGTTAATCCAACACGGGAGCAGAAGTGCTACCAGCCCATGAGGCACATTCCCTGCCGCAGTCAATGATTACCTGACTCCCTGTATTCCTGAAACCAGAGCCCAGCTAAGCCAGCATTCCCAGGGCACCCACAGTGCCCAGGAGTTTTATGAGCAGCAAACTTGAAAAGTGAACTCCTCGTTTTGGGTCAGTAAACGTTAGCAGAGCCCTCAGCACAACACAAATTCCCAGAAGAACAGATCCAGCAGCGGTGTTGCCACCTCAGGAACACCCACAAAAAGGAGAAATCCTCCTAAATCTATTTTCCTGCAGCAGTTTGCTGCTGAACTCACAGAAAAACGGGGAGCCAGGGCAGAGCTCAACTCTGCGCTCTGCTCAGCCTCTCTTGGGGTTGTCTCAAACTTTTGACTCAATCTTGTCTCAAATTTTTCATTCCTATGTTTCCTCGTGTTGCTGTGTGGCTGCTTTAGGGATGTGATGGTCTGGGAGTGAATCCTGGCGTTGCAGTGACAATGAGATCTGGGAGAAGCCCAGGACACCCTTCAAGGCAGCAAATCACCCTTTTTGAATGCCAGACTTGGAGAACTTCACACCTCTCACCCTGGCACCGAATTCCTTGGAAAGGAGGGGTTGGCTCCTGTGTCAGGCACATTGTCTTAGGAGATTGATTTTCCACCTGTAAAAGTGATCTACGTTCTCCCTCCTCTCCTGGATGCCTTAGTCAAAAGAGAAAATGGATCTTTTAAAGATACATGTATCCATCACTATTATTTACATCCTAATATGCGCACGCAGCTCTGCTCCAACAAGGGAAATGTAAATCAGATGGACATCGTTCCCTGAATGCCCTAAAGAGCTCCATTCCTCCCAAATTAGAATAGAAAATGCTCTTTTAAAATGCACCTTTAATATGTAAAAGCTGCTGTATCCTGACTCTAAATAAACCAAACTTGAGCTACATGCCAAATATCTTAGATAAAGGACAGGTAAGATGGTAGTATCTGGCCAAGGAATCGGTCCTAAACAGCTATTTATATTAATGCAAAGAAGGTACAATGTTCTTCCTCTTGATATATGCTGCAGTGGGATATAGTTTTGTCCCACTAGTGAGAATAAAAACGTACAGTTCATGATAGGCAAAGTCACATGTGTGAGATAAAAAGCTCCAACTATAATATATGTCTTCACCATGTATTCTCTTCAGGATTTTCTTTAGATCTTGGGATGACAACAAGAAAACACTTACTCAAGGTTAGACACTGCTCTCTGGGCTTTTTAATAACCATTGCCTCTATCCTGGGGGATTGCATCCGTGAAATAAGGCGAACTCCACTGCAGCTCCCGGACGTGCAGAGGCACGGCAGAATCCTTCCGTGAGCCTTTGTTTCTGCTCGGCTGTGCATGCCAATGAACCGTGCCGGGGCCGGGCTGATGGACTGCCCATCCCTGGGAGCTTTTCCAAGAGCAGGAGCAGAGTTCTGACCGGGCAGGGACTGCCCTGCCCCGGGGGTGTCACTGCGAACACCGCCAAAGTTTGGAGATGAGCACAGAAACCGGCGGATGCGCTGCTCGTAGTTACTGAAAGGAGACCCCTGCCCGCAGCAAGGCAAAAAGATTTGGTTCGGAAGCAAATCCCTCGTGTACAGCAATCTTATTTATATTAATGCAAAGAAGGTACAATGTTCTTCCTCTTGATATATGCTGCAGTGGGATATAGTTTTGTCCCACTAGTGAGAATAAAAACGTACAGTTCATGATAGGCAAAGTCACATGTGTGAGATAAAAAGCTCCAACTATAATATATGTCTTCACCATGTATTCTCTTCAGGATTTTCTTTAGATCTTGGGATGACAACAAGAAAACACTTACTCAAGGTTAGACACTGCTCTCTGGGCTTTTTAATAACCATTGCCTCTATCCTGGGGGATTGCATCCGTGAAATAAGGCGAACTCCACTGCAGCTCCCGGACGTGCAGAGGCACGGCAGAATCCTTCCGTGAGCCTTTGTTTCTGCTCGGCTGTGCATGCCAATGAACCGTGCCGGGGCCGGGCTGATGGACTGCCCATCCCTGGGAGCTTTTCCAAGAGCAGGAGCAGAGTTCTGACCGGGCAGGGACTGCCCTGCCCCGGGGGTGTCACTGCGAACACCGCCAAAGTTTGGAGATGAGCACAGAAACCGGCGGATGCGCTGCTGGTACCACTGAAAGGAGACCCCTGCCCGCAGCAAGACAAAAAGATTTGGTTGGAAGCAAATCCTCGTGTACAGCAATCTGGGGAGGACGGGATGGGCTGATCCTCCCGAGCCCCGCAGGCTGTGCTGAATGTGCCGTGCCCGCGCTACCATCGCCCGATGGTCCCATGGAACCGCCAGAAACGCGGAGCAGGAGGAGCACAGCCTTTCCTCCTCCCTCTTCCTCGTCCTCCTCCCGGCACCATCGCTGCCGGGAATGGGATTTTGGAGCGGGCAGGATCACCTGGATGGGCCGTGGGGCAGCAGAGCATCGGTCCCATCTGTCCAAGGCTCTGCCATGCGAACCCAAAGCACAAAGCCAGAGCCGGGCTCAGCTCAAACTCATCTGGCTTTTAGGTTTTTTTTTTTTTTTCCACTGCCCCCCACGCTCTTCCTCTCCTTCCTCCTGCAATTCACACCCCCTGCATTCACAGGGACACGGAACACGTTTGATCTCGGAAGCTGAGATTTTAGCACATGACGTGGTGCGGCTCACAAGGCAGCAGACAGAAACAAATCCACCCACGGAGCAAATCCACCCTGCTCCCCTCCTCCAGGCTGGGCACGAGGTGCTGGGGCAAGAACTCGTTCCTCCGTGCCCTTGCAATCCCACCAGAGTCGGGATTTCACTGAAATGCAAGAACTCGTTCCTTCGTGCCCTTGCAATCCCACCAGAGTCAGGATTTCCTGAAATGCAAGAACTCGTTCCTCATGCCCTTGCAATCCCACCAGAGTCAGGATTTCCTGAAATGCAAGAACTCGTTCCTCCGTGCCTTGCAATCCCACCAGAGTCAGGATTTCCTGAAATGCAAGAACTCGTTCCCCGTGCCCTTTCTGGGGCTGCAATCCCAAAGTCAGGATTTCACTGAAATGCAAGAACTCGTTCCTCCGTGCCCTTGCAATCCCACCAGAGTCGGGATTTCACTGAAATGCAAGAACTCGTTCCTCGTGCCCTTGCAATCCCACCAGAGTCAGGATTTCCTGAAATGCAAGAACTCGTTCCTCCGTGCCTTGCAATCCCACCAGAGTCAGGATTTCCTGAAATGCAAGAACTCGTTCCTCCTGCCTTGCAATCCCACCAAGTCAGGATTTCCTGAAATGCAAGAACTCGTTCCTCCGTGCCCTTTCTGGGGCTGCAATCCCACCAGAGTCAGGATTCCACTGAAATGCAAGAACTCGTTCCCCTGCCTCTCTGCAATCCCACCAATCAGGATTCACTGAAATGCAAGAACTCGTTCCCCGTGCCTTTCTGGGGCTGCAATCCCACCAGATCAGGATTCCACTGAAATGCAAGAACTCGTTCCCCGTGCCTTTCTGGCTGCAATCCCACCAGAGTCAGGATTCCACTGAAATGCAAGAACTCGTTCCTCCATGTCTCAGTCCACCTTCGCTGGCATATTAGGCAAGATCCCAGCTGAACAACTCAGATTGTCACTCGAGCAATCGGCAGAGAAACATCGTTCCCTGTCCGTGCGCGTGTTCACACCGTTGTGCTGCGTGTCCCGGGTTCTCTGGGCTTCTTCCCTGGCCGATGCCAACGCCACTTCCATGAGAAATGCCCAGGATTTTCACTGAAATGCAAGAACGTGGCCGTTCCTTCGTCCCCGTCTGGCACCCCTTTTGTCCCTAGTCGGGGCACTGCAATCCTCTCCCACCGCAGACATCCCGTGATTCCTACCCAGCTGGTAGATGCCAGACACACCCCACTCTTCGCTACATTCAGCTGTCCTGCTCCTTCTCCACGCCGCAATCTTCCCCACTACATAGTAACCAGGTATTCTCAAGCAATGTAACTGGTCATGAAACCGCACCTTTCAGTCCCTCTCCTTGCCCCGAGCCCGTTTCCACCGGGCCCCACCGCGCATGCCCCCCTATCCTAATGTTCTTTGTGCACCACTTCTTCGCGTCCGCTTCTTCCTTCCTTGCTCTGCTGTCTCCCCACCCCACCTCTGTCCCTCCCTGGCACTGTTTCCACGGCGCTTAGCCCCTGCTCTCTTCTCCTCCCCTCCGATCCTGTCCATCTTCTGCCTTTTGTTCCTCCTCTGGCGTTGTTTACTCTTCCCTCACATTCGAGGCCCTGCGTTATTTTTGGTTGCCGTTCATACAACGTAACACCCTAACCCTCCGCGTTTCACCTCTCCCTCCTGCTTACCTCAGAGTACCACGCTTCTCACACGACAGCACCTCCCTGTGCTCTTGCTGCTCTCGCGCACCCCGTCACATCTAAAGTCAATCGCGCCTTCCACCATCCACACACCCCTTAGCCTGCGCTCGAAACGTACAGAGTTATACCACAGCACGTTGCCACTACAGGCCACGCCGGGTGCTCCTTGTGAGCTCACTGTTCCAGTCCTCACACAACAATCAAAACTGCTTAAGACACTGTGCTAGCTTCTGAAAGATCTGCAGCAGTGCGTTGACAACGACCTGTTGATAGCAGATTTCTGCGATCGCTGCTGGTTTCACTTCCTGTGCTCTCTCCCCGTGCTCTGGATATCTTGGGACGACCATTGCCCGGGTGGCCAGATTCAGAACAACACCCTTCAGTTGCATGTCGCAAGATAACAAACACCAAGCATGAACCGTAATATGAGAGCTAATCTGACAACACACTATAGAAACCAACAACACAACACCATGCCACAAAGTATTCCATATCAAGGAGATTGTACGGTTGCCATAATCTTCCCTCTCCCTTCTGCCGCCGCCATCGTTCCGCGCCAGACTCTGCGATAGGCAAGCTGTCCGTCCACAGTCTTCCGGATATTTTGTAAGGGCACTCAACGGGGAAGGTAACCAACTGTCGCTTGCAGCTCCGGATCGCATCCCGCCACCCACTGTCCTTTTCCCCCCTGTAGATGGCAACCCACCAAAAGTCTCTTCTGCGAATGCTACGTCTCCCGCGAGAACCTAGGACAGCCCAGAATCATCGCGACACTTTGCCTCCTCACACACACACATTTGCTTGCGTACAAGCACCCGCTTCGTCGCCGTTATCTAAATTATCAGCATAATCTTTCCGGGCTCTTAAGTGACTCAGATCACGGCATTCACTCGCTCCTCCAAGCCATCCCCTGACGACGGCGCCCCGGGCTGCTCACGCGCTTTCGGTGTGTACCAGCCCCAACGGGCTGGAAAAACAGGAACTATGAGTCCCTGCTCTGGCGGATGTGCGGCTGGGCCGAGCGGCCACGATATCCTTGGATCAATTATCCCCAGTTGTCGCCGGCGAACACTCGCGCGCTACCCTCATGAACTCGGCAATTGTGAATCTTCCTAACTTTTGACAACCACCGCTTCAACGACGCTGTCGAGCGATGCACTCCTGTTCCTCCCGACCTTACCCCTCGCCTTCCGGATGTTCTATCTTCATGCCCTGGCCCGCAACCCTCGTAATTGCCCCATGCACGGTTATCACTCGAGGCTAGAGGCCGTCCTACATCAGATCATCTACTCTGTCAATGGATTAGCGCTTGTCCTGCCACGCAACTGGCATCTACCCCTGGTACTCGCATTCACGTTGCTGGATATCTCATTGCGCGCATGATAATGCTCTGCGGTCCATTTTGTGCTGCCGGTCGCCACTTGGAATCACACTTACTGAGGAGATTGAGCTAAGTTCTTGCGCTTGCTGATATGGGCTTGAAAGAGGGTAATTTATCACACGGCGCGGGAAGATGAGTGTTATGCACTCGGAACTTCCCCATCTGCATGCGCAATGGATTGAATGTCATTCCTCCTTTCTGCTTCGCTTGCTGCACAAATACTATTTGGGGACTTATTCCCTCGGCGAAGAACGCGCACACCCCTTGGCGGCTGGTGCCCGCCAACACCCCCCAACGCTAAACACTAGACATTATCTCCACTGCGTATATGTCACTGAACTGTGCGGGAGCTGGAGCCAGTTTTGCTCCCAGTTGAACAACACTATCCTGGGCTCCATTCGCAAGAAGACTGGAGACTGAGGTGCACAGCTCCATACAAGTGTCGTGAAGGCTGAGTGGGGGGTGCCGTCCTGATCTGGCGATGAAGTGGTTGAGCCTGCAGAAGCAGGACAGCTCCAGACAGCTCTCTGTAAGGGCTTCCACTCCAGTGTCATTGTATTGACCTATTAGTGAACATTGGCCTTCGTTTAAGTGGGGTACAAGAAATGCTTCCCTACTAAGAAGGGATCTGCAGATATGGTCCGCAAGGCAGACCGAGTTACAGAGCCTGGTCTAGGCATTAGAGCCATTAGGATACGTCCGTGAGAATCTTCCTCGCAGTCGGATAATACCGAATACTCGAGATAGCTCGGATTATCGGGGTAATGGCCAGAATTATTGGGATACGTACCCCAGAATACTACTGGGGATAATGCTGGAATTCAGGATATGCTGAATTACCGGGATATTCTGAATAACCAGACCCGAAGGGATAATTCCGGGATTATCCGGATATAGTGGAACTTATCCGATCTCTGGGATTACCGGGGTCATGCTGGATAAATCGCCGGATATGATGGGATTATCCGGCGATTCGGCCAGAATTACCCGCGCGCTGGGAATCTCTTCGATTAATCTGTTCCGATATACTGGATAACATGGGAATAACTGGATGTGTCCCGAATCACTGTCGGAATTACTGGGATATGCCGGTCGATATTACTGGACGCCGACGATAACCAGAATTACTCAATATGCTGGGATTACCTGGGATATATCTGAACTATAGGGATATGCCAGAATTACCGGGATTGTCAGGATTACGGTCGATTACGGATTATCGGATATGCGAATTACTGAGATTGCTGGGATTACCGGGTATGCCGGAATTACTGGATATGCCGGAATTATCAGGATATGCCGGAATTACCAGGATATGCTGGATTATCAGGATATACTGGGATTATCGGGATATGCTAGGATTATCACATGTCTCAGTCCACCTTCGCTGGCATATTAGGCAAGATCCCAGCTGAACAACTCAGATTGTCACTCGAGCAATCGGCAGAGAAACATCGTTCCCTGTCCGTGCGCGTGTTCACACCGTTGTGCTGCGTGTCCCGGGTTCTCTGGGCTTCTTCCCTGGCCGATGCCAACGCCACTTCCATGAGAAATGCCCAGGATTTTCACTGAAATGCAAGAACGTGGCCGTTCCTTCGTCCCCGTCTGGCACCCCTTTTGTCCCTAGTCGGGGCACTGCAATCCTCTCCCACCGCAGACATCCCGTGATTCCTACCCAGCTGGTAGATGCCAGACACACCCCACTCTTCGCTACATTCAGCTGTCCTGCTCCTTCTCCACGCCGCAATCTTCCCCACTACATAGTAACCAGGTATTCTCAAGCAATGTAACTGGTCATGAAACCGCACCTTTCAGTCCCTCTCCTTGCCCCGAGCCCGTTTCCACCGGGCCCCACCGCGCATGCCCCCCTATCCTAATGTTCTTTGTGCACCACTTCTTCGCGTCCGCTTCTTCCTTCCTTGCTCTGCTGTCTCCCCACCCCACCTCTGTCCCTCCCTGGCACTGTTTCCACGGCGCTTAGCCCCTGCTCTCTTCTCCTCCCCTCCGATCCTGTCCATCTTCTGCCTTTTGTTCCTCCTCTGGCGTTGTTTACTCTTCCCTCACATTCGAGGCCCTGCGTTATTTTTGGTTGCCGTTCATACAACGTAACACCCTAACCCTCCGCGTTTCACCTCTCCCTCCTGCTTACCTCAGAGTACCACGCTTCTCACACGACAGCACCTCCCTGTGCTCTTGCTGCTCTCGCGCACCCCGTCACATCTAAAGTCAATCGCGCCTTCCACCATCCACACACCCCTTAGCCTGCGCTCGAAACGTACAGAGTTATACCACAGCACGTTGCCACTACAGGCCACGCCGGGTGCTCCTTGTGAGCTCACTGTTCCAGTCCTCACACAACAATCAAAACTGCTTAAGACACTGTGCTAGCTTCTGAAAGATCTGCAGCAGCCCGAGCCCCGCAGGCTGTGCTGAATGTGCCGTGCCCGCCGATACCATCGCCCGATGGTCCCAATGGAACCGCCAGAAAACGCGGAGCAGGAGGAGCACAGCCTTCCTCCTCCTCCTCTTCCTCGTCCTCCTCCCGGCACCATCGCTGCCGGGAATGGGATTTTGGAGCGGGCAGGATCACCTGGATGGGCCGTGGGGCAGCAGAGCATCGGTCCCATCTGTCCAAGGCTCTGCCATGCGAACCCAAAGCACAAAGCCAGAGCCGGGCTCAGCTCAAATCTCAGTCTGGCTTTTAGGGTTTTTTTTTTTTTTTTCCACTGGCCCCTCACACGACTTCCTCTCTCTTCCTCCTGCAACTTCACACCCCCTGCATTCACAGGGACACGGAACACGTTTGATCTCGGAAGCTGAGATTTTAGCACATGACGTGGTGCGGCTCACAAGGCAGCAGACAGAAACAAATCCACCCACGGAGCAAATCCACCCTGCTCCCCTCCTCCAGGCTGGGCACGAGGTGCTGGGGCAAGAACTCGTTCCTCCGTGCCCTTGCAATCCCACCAGAGTCGGGATTTCACTGAAATGCAAGAACTCGTTCCTTCGTGCCCTTGCAATCCCACCAGAGTCAGGATTTCACTGAAATGCAAGAACTCGTTCCTCTGCCCTTGCAATCCCACCAGAGTCAGGATTTCCTGAAATGCAAGAACTCGTTCCTCCGTGCCCTTTCTGGGGACTGCAATCCCACCAGAGTCAGGATTCCACTGAAATGCAAGAACTCGTTCCACCGTGCACTTTCTGGGGGCTGCAATCCCACTAAAATCAGGATTTCACTGAAATGCAAGAACTCGTTCCTCCGTGCCCTTGCAATCCCACCAGAGTCAGGATTCCACTGAAATGCAAGAACTCGTTCCCCGTGCCTTTCTGGGGGCTGCAATCCCACTAAAATCAGGATTTCACTGAAATGCAAGAACTCGTTCCTCCGTGCCTGCAATCCCACCAATCATTTCACTGAAATGCAAGAACTCGTTCCTCATGCCCTGCAATCCCACAATCGGATTTCACTGAAATGCAAGAACTCGTTCCTCCGTGCCCTTTCTGGGGGCTGCAATCCCACCAGAGTCAGGATTTCACTGAAATGCAAGAACTCGTTCCTCCGTGCCCTTGCAATCCCACTAAAATCAGGATTCACTGAAATGCAAGAACTCGTTCCTTCATGCCCTTGCAATCCCACTATCGGATTCACTGAAATGCAAGAACTCGTTCCTCCGTGCCTGCAATCCACCAGAGTCAGGATTCACTGAAATGCAAGAACTCGTTCCTCATGCCTTGCAATCCCACTAAATAGATTTCACTGAAATGCAAGAACTCGTTCCTCCGTGCCCTTTCTGGGGCTGCAATCCCACTAATCAGGATTTCACTGAAATGCAAGAACTCGTTCCTCCGTGCCCTTTCTGGGGCTGCAATCCCAGCAGATCAGGATTTCACTGAAATGCAAAACTCGTTCCTTCATGCCCTTGCAATCCCACTAAAATCAGGATTTCACTGAAATGCAAACCGATTTTCCTCCGGAGTTCAGCCATCCTTTAAGCATCACCTCATTCCTGACTATCCTGGTTCTCCACGCTGCAAACTCTTCCCACTTTTCTCTCCTGCTGACAGCTGACAGATCCGTGTCTGTGCCCTCTGCCCAGCTGCAGCTTCACACCACCAGGCACAGAGTTAAAATATGCTCGGCTTGATACTTCCAGCCCCAAAAACAAAGCTTAATCAGGCAGTGAAAGCAGTGGTGAAGATGAAGGATTCTGGGGATGGTTTTCCTTCTGGGTTGCTGCTTTCTGACACATCCCTGGTCCAACAACAACACTTGCATTAAAAAAAAAAAAACAAAAAAAAAAACAAAAAAACAAAAACCCCACATTTGCACAGAGGTTTTGTTGCCACCCAAGGGAAGGATGTTTGTAGGGACAAAGGACAGTGCAGGAGCAGCCACGGAGGCCACAAAATCCCAATTTTATGGAGAGAGCCAGAATTCACCTCATTTGCTAAAATCTCTGCTTATTATTATCACTAAACCTGGTTTGTAATTCAACAGCTTTATTGGCTCCGATCCCCAGCGCTCGGGGGGAGCAGCAAGGGCTGGAAACAGGAAACGGAATGCGGAATATCGGGACTGCCGGATACGGGATATACCGATTACGGACTGCCGGGATTACCGGATATCCAGAATACGGGATATCTGGGTTACCAGGATATGCTGGAATTATTGGGATATGTTGGGATTACCTGGATATGCCAGAATTATCGGGATATGCCGGAATTATCGGGATATGGAATTACGGGATATGAGAATTAGGATATATGGATTATCGGGATATGATGATACTGGGATTACGGGTATGCCGGAATTATCGGATATGCGGGATTATCGGATATGCCGGAATTACCGGGATATACCGGAATTACTGAGATATGCTGGGATTATCGGGGTATGCCAGAATTATTGGGATATACCGGAATTACTGGGATATGCTGGAATTATCAGGATATGCTGAAATTACCGGGATATGTCTGAATTACCGGGATATGCCGGGATTATCCGGATATACTGGAATTATCGGGATGTGCTGGGATTACCGGGATATGCTGGAATTATCGGGATATGATGGGATTATCGGATATGCCGAATTACGGGATATCGGGATACCGGATATACTGGATACGATCGATACGGATATGCTGGGATATGCCGGAATTACCTGGATATGCCGGAATTACTGGGATACGCCGGCATTACCGGGATAAACCAGAATTACTCAAATATGCTGGGATTACCTGGGATATATCGAACTATAGGGATATGCCAGAATTACCGGGATATGTCAGGATTACCGGGATATACTGGGATTATCGGGATATGTCGGAATTACTGAGATATGCTGGGATTACCGGGGTATGCCAGAATTATCGGGATATGCCGGAATTATCAGGATATGCCGGAATTCGATCATCGGATATGCCGGAATTACCGGGATATACCGGGATTATCGGGATGCAGCCCAGGCCCACAGCGAGGCATGGGGAAGATTTCCACCCTTCCGGACTGCTCTGCATCAACTGCTGAGTGACGCAAAAACCCCAAATCAGTCAAATCTGTCCCCGTTAATCCATCCCCGCACGGTCCCGCTATGAGAACGCGTTTCCCTCTAACTCAGGTATTATCCTGGCCACCCCTCAGCTGTGAACGAGCCGGGATATTTTGGAAAGAAAAACAATTTGCTTCCACTATTTACTTTTTTTTCTGCCGCTCTTGACCCCTGCGAGCGCTCAAACGCTTCCCCGCGCCTCCGCCGCCGGAGAGACGCTCTCATCAAGGAGGAGTAAATCACAATAACAGGGAAATAAACCTTCCCCCCGAAATGATTCCCGGTTGTTTATTTATTTATTTATCTGCCTTTTCGCACCAGTTCTACATAAAAAAATGAGTAAATTGCGGTGCTGGCTGAGCATCCCCGGCTCCGCTCCTTTCCCGGTGCCGGCGGGGCGGGAGAGGGGCAGCCGATGCCGTTTTCCCTTTAAATCTAACTCAGGTAATGAAAACGCACAAGAAAATAGTGCGGGTGCATCTGGGAGCAGTAGAAAACAGTTAGATCTTCATAGAGCCATAAAGAAGTAAACAGTAGGCTGCTATGAAGATCTATGGGACCCCGCAGTGCCATTGTCTTCAAAAGGAATTAAAAACAAATTGCTGAGGGCCAGCACATAATTTAGAGACTCACGGCAATTTTATGACTTGCTAATGTTCCTAATTACATGCCCGTGAAAGGCTTAATTAATTGGGGGATGTAGCAAAAAGTGGAGCCTGTGTTTGTTATCATGGTTCCACTGCATTGATTTTAGTGCCTATGGAGAATTTAGGGCCTCTTTATTTGCACAAAGAAAATGCAAGTCTCTCGAAAAAATGCACATTAAGATCAACCCCTCGCTGCTATCTAATATACTTTCCTCTACTTAACCAAAGTGCTTGTAATCATATTTTGTAAATGTTGGTGCCGTTAATTGCATTGTGAGAGAAAATAGGTTCCGCTCCACTGGTTGTGGAGAATTTTATAAAGTTCTTTCCCTGCTCCCAATTCCGAGGACTCGGAGAGAAACTCATCAGAAGTTGCCTTGGTGGGCAGGGAATGCTGAGGCTCTGCTGTCCCCCAGGTCCTGAATCCATTCAGATTTTCCCAAACCATCCCCTGTGAGCCACGGCCTCTTCCCAAACAAACACAGGATAAACCAAGCTGAACGTTTCTGCTCGTTTGCCCCGAACCCAAATTTTGATTTCATTTAAACCCGCAAACAAAAAGGGGTTTTTTATCTCTAATGTTCTGTTTGGAGGTAAATTGTCACCAGCTCTCCCGAGGAGCCACCAAAACATCGGCAGCACGCAGCAGAAACAACTCCAGCTCTGACATCCCACAGGTGCAGGCAGGGGGAAGGAAAAAAAAAAAAAAGGCAAAGCTAAGTTTGGTGTTGCTCTTGAGAAAAAGAGATGTCTCTCGAAATATAGTTGGTGCTTTGACGATAAGACCTTTGACAGAAACATGAATGACATGAATACTTTGATCTGCAGTCTCAGAGC
>VKON01002658.1:134812-152312 GCA_009741485.1 Malurus cyaneus samueli
CCCTCACAGCCATGCTTTCCCTCCTCCTCCTGTTAAATTCACACCCCCTGGCATTCACAAGGGACACGGAAACCACGTTTGATCTCGGAAGCTGAGTTTTAGCACATGACGTGGTGCAGCTCCCAAAGCAGCAGACAGAAACAAATCCACCCACGGAGCAAATCCACCCTGCTCCCCTCCTCCAGTCTTGGCACTAGGTGCTGGGGCAAGAACTCGTTCCTTCATGCCCTTGCAATCCCACCAGAGTCAGGATTTCTCTGAAATGCAAGAACTCGTTCCTCCGTGCCCTTGCAATCCCACCAGAGTCAGGATTTCACTGAAATGCAAGAACTCGTTCCTCCGTGCCCTTTTTGGGAGCTGCATCCCACTAAAGTAGGATTTCACTGAAATGCAAGAACTCGTTCCTCCATACCCTTTCTGGGGGCTGCAATCCCAGCAGAAGTCAGGATTTCACTGAAATGCAAGAACTCGTTCCTCCGTGCCGTTGCAATCCCACCAGAGTCAGGATTTCACCGAAATGCAAGAACTCGTTCCTCCGTGCCCTTTCTGGGGACTGCAATCCCAAGAGTCAGGATTTCACTGAAATGCAAGAACTCGTTCCTCCGTGCCCTTTCTGGGGGCTGCAATCCCACTAAAGTCAGGATTTCACTGAAATGCAAGAACTCGTTCCTCCATACCCTTTCTGGGGGCTGCAATCCCACCAGAGTCAGGATTTCACTGAAATGCAAGAACTCGTTCCTCCGTGCCCTTTCTGCGGGCTGCAATCCCACCAGAGTCAGGATTTCACTGAAATGCAAAAACTCGTTCCTTCATGCCCTTGCAATCCCACTAAAATCAGGATTTCACTGAAATGCAAACCGATTTTCCTCCCGGAGTTCAGCCATCCTTTAAGCATCACCTCATTCCTGACTATCCTGGTTCTCCACGCTGCAAACTCTTCCCACTTTTCTCTCCTGCTGACAGCTGACAGATCCGTGTCTGTGCCCTCTGCCCAGCTGCAGCTTCACACCACCAGGCACAGAGTTAAAATATGCTCGGCTTGATACTTCCAGCCCCAAAAACAAAGCTTAATCAGGCAGTGAAAGCAGTGGTGAAGATGAAGGATTCTGGGGATGGTTTTCCTTCTGGGTTGCTGCTTTCTGACACATCCCCTGGTCCAACAACAACACTTTGCATTAAAAAAAAACAAACAAAAAAAAAAACCAAAAAACCACACATTTGCACAGAGGTTTTGTTGCCACCCCAAGGGAAGGATGTTTGTAGGGACAAAGGACAGTGCAGGAGCAGCCACGGGAGGGTCACAAGATCCCAATTTTATGGAGATGAGCCAGAATTCACCTCATTTACTAAAATCTCTGCTTATTATTATCACTAAACCTGGTTTGTAATTCAACAGCATTAATTGGCTCCGATCCCCAGTGCCCGGGAGGAGCAGCAAGGGCAGGAAAGCAACACCCGCCTGGAGACTGCCGGAATTATCGGGATATACCGGGATTATCAGGATATGATGGGATTATCGGGATATACCAGAATTACCGGGATATGATGGGATTATCAGGATATGCATGACATGAGATTACCGGGATATGATGGGATTATCGGGATATGCCGGAATTACCGGGATATGCCAGAATTACCGGGATATACCGGAATTACTGAGATATGCTGGGATTATCGGGGTATGCCAGAATTATTGGGATATACCGGAATAACCGGGATATGCCAGAATTATGGGGATATACCGGAATTACTGGGATATACTGGAATTATCAGGATATGTTGAAATTACCGGGATATGTCTGAATTACCGGGATATGCCGGGATTATCAGGATATGATGGGATTATCGGGATATGATGGGATATGCTGGGATTACCGGGATATGCCGGAATTACCTGGATATGCCGGAATTACTGGGATATGCCGGCATTACCGGGATAAGCCAGAATTACTCAGATATGCTGGGATTACCTGGGATATATTGAACTATAGGGATATGCCAGAATTACCGGGATATACCGGAATTACCGGGATATACCGGGATTACCGGGATATACGGAATTACTGAGATATGCTGGGATTACCGGGGTATGCCAGAATTATCGGGATATGCCAGAGTTTTTAGGATATACCAGAATTACCGGGATATGATGGGATTATCGGGATATGTCGGAATTACTGAGATATGCTGGGATTACCGGGGTATGCCAGAATTATCGGGATATGCCGGAATTATCAGGATATGCCGGAATTACCAGGATATGCTGGAATTATCAGGATATACTGGGATTATCGGGATATGCTAGGATTATCAGGATATGCCGGAATTACCGGGATATACCGGGATTATCGGGATGCAGCACAGGCCCACAGCGAGGCATGGGGAAGATTTCCACCCTTCCGGACTGCTCTGCATCAACTGCTGAGTGACGCAAAAACCCCAAATCAGTCAAATCTGTCCCCGTTAATCCATCCCCGCACGGTCCCGCTATGAGAACGCGTTTCCCTCTAACTCAGGTATTATCCTGGCCACCCCTCAGCTGTGAACGAGCCGGGATATTTTGGAAAGAAAAACAATTTGCTTCCACTATTTACTTTTTTTTCTGCCGCTCTTGACCCCTGCGAGCGCTCAAACGCTTCCCCGCGCCTCCGCCGCCGGAGAGACGCTCTCATCAAGGAGGAGTAAATCACAATAACAGGGAAATAAACCTTCCCCCCGAAATGATTCCCGGTTGTTTATTTATTTATTTATCTTGCCTTTTCGCACAGTTCTACATAAATGAGTAATTGCGGTGCTGGCTGAGCTCCCGCTCCGCTCTTCCCGGTGCCGGCGGGGCGGGAGAGGGGCAGCCGATGCCGTTTTCCCTTTAAATCTAACTCAGGTAATGAAAACGCACAAGAAAATAGTGCGGGTGCATCTGGGAGCAGTAGAAAACAGTTAGATCTTCATAGAGCCATAAAGAAGTAAACAGTAGGCTGCTATGAAGATCTATGGGACCCCGCAGTGCCATTGTCTTCAAAAGGAATTAAAAACAAATTGCTGAGGGCCAGCACATAATTTAGAGACTCACGGCAATTTTATGACTTGCTAATGTTCCTAATTACATGCCCGTGAAAGGCTTAATTAATTGGGGGATGTAGCAAAAAGTGGAGCCTGTGTTTGTTATCATGGTTCCACTGCATTGATTTTAGTGCCTATGGAGAATTTAGGGCCTCTTTATTTGCACAAAGAAAATGCAAGTCTCTCGAAAAAATGCACATTAAGATCAACCCCTCGCTGCTATCTAATATACTTTCCTCTACTTAACCAAAGTGCTTGTAATCATATTTTGTAAATGTTGGTGCCGTTAATTGCATTGTGAGAGAAAATAGGTTCCGCTCCACTGGTTGTGGAGAATTTTATAAAGTTCTTTCCCTGCTCCCAATTCCGAGGACTCGGAGAGAAACTCATCAGAAGTTGCCTTGGTGGGCAGGGAATGCTGAGGCTCTGCTGTCCCCCAGGTCCTGAATCCATTCAGATTTTCCCAAACCATCCCCTGTGAGCCACGGCCTCTTCCCAAACAAACACAGGATAAACCAAGCTGAACGTTTCTGCTCGTTTGCCCCGAACCCAAATTTTGATTTCATTTAAACCCGCAAACAAAAAGGGGTTTTTTATCTCTAATGTTCTGTTTGGAGGTAAATTGTCACCAGCTCTCCCGAGGAGCCACCAAAACATCGGCAGCACGCAGCAGAAACAACTCCAGCTCTGACATCCCACAGGTGCAGGCAGGGGGAAGGACAGACAGAAAAAAAGACATTTGGAGCAGCAGTTTTGGTTGGGGTGATGCTCTTTAATCATAAATAATTAAATTCCAGGGATGCAGCCTGGGCAGCCCCTCCTGCTTCCTCCTCCCCTCACCTGCACTTCCTTGCAGCAACACTGAGGAGGGAGACATAAATAAAAAAAAAAAAAAAAAAAAGGCAAAGCAAGTTTGTGTGTTGCTTTGAGAAAAAGAGAGTCTTCTTCGATATTAGTTGTGCTTTGGCGATAGACTTTGACAGAAACATGTGACATGAATACTTTGATCTTGCAGTCTCAGAAGCTTCAACAGCAATTATGAGTCAAGAGGGGTGAATATGGGCAGCAGCAAAAGCAATGCCCCGGAGGGTGCTGATGCAGTAATTAGACACAAACCCGAGCATCTCTGCCTGCACAGCACAGGCAAAACAGTGAGGAGGTGGGCCAGGGGAAGCTTCATGAAAAAAAAAAACAACTTATTCTTCTGAGAGACATAAAATCGACAAGACTTTATACATTTCAAAGCAAAGATCTTCAAAGCCAGGTAAAATGCTAATTCTGCTAATGTAGGTTTTTATGTATATGCTCTGAAAAGGTAAAGCAAATTAATCACCAGCTTTACCCCCTAATATATATCTGTGTTACAAATATATTACAGCATGTCAGATCTGAGGAGATATATCTGAACAGCCGGTGTTAAAAGAGCATTTCCCTTTTCATGCTCTAATACAGTTATTTTGATCTTTCAGTCTTCATATTTTTTGTTCTCATCAAAGGAACGATGGTGCCAGAGATTAGGTGTTATTTATTTCCCTCTCACTGTCCTACCCATGTTAATCACTCCCAGTGTCAACAGTGCAGCAGCAGTGCCTGTGCTGCTGGAACCCACACCAGGAAACCTCGGGTCAGCTCAAAAAAAAACAAAACAAACAAAAAAAAAAACCAGCTTCCAAAATATGGAATGTTGTGCAAACAGGGCAGGGATGATGTTGGGATGCACAGCCCCATCCCTGTCACCATCTCTCTGTGTCCCTGAGGTGGTTGTGGAACACATCAGGAGAAGGAAATGCTGATGGAGCAGCAAAGAGGGGTTAGGAATTGTCAGAAATCCAGTTCTAATTCACACACAGCTCGGACAGCACAGAAATGGGAAAGCAGAGAGGGAGGAGGCAGAGGGTGGGAGATGGTGGCCAAGGAGAGCACAGGACATGCCAGTCCGGCCAATGCCATGCTTTCAGCCAGGGGTGTGGGGCCCTCATCTTCAAGGGTTTTCCTCCATTGCCTTGAGAGCCAGTTTTTAATAATGAAAGACAGCGTTAAGGGGATAAAGAGGTTTTACTCGAGTTTGGGATCTCTCATGGTCACAACGATGGCAGAGAGCAACCCTGTTACAGCAGGGTACAATTTTATAGGTTTCAGAATTAGATATCTATGCTAGGAATCTCCCATAGTACAAGTTTTATAGGTTAGGAATTAGCAATCTATCTATGGATTCCCCAATAAGATACAGTTTATAGGTTTCAGGAGAATTAGCTATTATCTAGATCCCAAGAAGAAACTTCACAAATCAGAAATGTCCCCTATCTAAGAATCCCCCCAGATGAGTCAGAGCCCAGTTTAACAAATGTTCGACAGAAGGGCCCCATGAGCTCAGTTTGAGCAGCCAGGCACACTGATCCCTTCCCAGGATGTTATTCTCAAAATAAGCTGTATAGGGTACGGAATTAAAAGCTAGGTCAGGGATGCATGAGGGTACAGAAAGCAAAAAAGAGAAACAGAACATCAACAGGGTGAGTTTGGACCTTGCCCACAGCGGCCATCCCCAGGCTGGGGAGAGCACTCTGTTGACCCTACAGAGGACAGAGACTTCAGCAGCTCCATCCCAAAACTCCTTCAAAGCATCCTGTGACATCTCAGAGCTCAAAGACCGAGCGTGGGAGCTGCTGGCTACTCCTGCAGGTAACCAGGATGAATTTGTTAGGTGATAAGCAGGTATCTCCATAATTATTTGCAGAGATTAACGGAGCAGTGCACTTGGGGCATAACTAATCTTTGAGAGACAAGGAGCAGGCAGAGACTGCAGGGGCTGATGCCTTTGAAACAAACAGGTTAAACCAGTGACATTGCCCACCATCAGCATTGTGCTCCTCGCCTTTAAAATGCTGACACTCACAGGTTTGATGGTAACTAGACTGCATAGGGGCACCTTTGCTTTCACATCAGATCTGCTGACATGAACAAGAGTCGATTCAGATGGGCATCCAAACATTAAAGTCCTTCCCAATTTCCATAAAATGATTGGCAGGATGCCTACTGCTAGCGGCTGGTAGCGCCGCTGATAAATGGCATCTTGATAAAAACTTTGGGCTTTTTAAGTTAAAAAAAAAAAAAAAAAATCAACATATGTTTATTCTAATTCACTCAGCTCCTGACAGATGAGGTGTCTCATCGCTAAAAATTAGATTCTGGGCTCTTTGCTGTGTGCACAGAGGGAAAGAAACTTCCAGGGATGGGATGGGAACACGGAGTGCCCCGTTCCTCACCCCGCTCCTGGGCTGGCACCGACCCCACTGTGGGGCACCTCCCCTTCCCTGGCACCAAAAACCTACAGCTGGGGACTCAGCAGAAAGTGCCCAAAAAACAGCAAAGGTTATTCCTGGGAAAAGGAAAAGGGCTTTCCCTTTGCAGGGAAACTACGGAAGCTTTGCACGGAGTCCTGCGGGTAAAAATCTCGCTGGAGCAGCTGAATTCCAGGGTCATTTCTAAGACACGCAGACCCAAACCATGGAACCTTCCTGCAACTGAAAAGTCAACCTCCCTCCGCCTCCACGACATCACAGACTTCATTTTTGCAGGTAAAATTCACCAGATTAGGTTGTGAAGCACCAAACAGCAACAGAGAGAGGTGCAGGAACAGCCCCTGCCCACAATGAAACTGAAATCTCAGGGAATCCTTGGTGCTGCTGGAACAACCTAGAGCAAGCAGCAGAGCTCAAAGCAGAGCTGATGGAGCTGCTGCCCTCCCCTTCTGCCTCCAGATGTGGTGCCAGCTGTGGCACTGAGACTGAACCAACCCATCTGCCCACACTGCCCCATCCTGGCACCATCCCCAGCGGTGCCAGGCTCCAGCTCAGCTCTAAAACCAACAAAAACCACTCAGAGACACAGAACCCACCCCGAGACGGGCACTGAGACCCCCCAACATCGCAGCAGAGCCCTGGGAGCTTCCAGGCAGCCCAAGCAGAGCAGGATTGGTTTCCTTCCATCATTTCCCTGCTGGAACCTCCCCGAGTTTCCTGAGCAGCCTTTGGGGTGTCCCCAATCCCCAACACAAAGAACACAATTAAGAGCAGTGACATCCCTACCTCGATTCCCGTCATGGTCCGCTGGAATCCACTTGGAGAGCCGGGGCTTCAAACCTGCCCGGCCCTCATGTGATGTGACATCGTGGAGAATTTACTGGGGAAACAAAAAAAAAAACAAAAAAAAAACGCACAAGTGTGAAATGTGACTGTCGATAAAGTAATCCTCGGCAATCAGACAAAATTAATTGTGTGAACATCATTGATCAAACCTACTTAATACACTGGGTTTGTGGAAAGCTGGAATGTAATTTCATTACCAATCTGCTCCATCCTAATGAAATTCCTAATAACACTTTAATTTTGATTTCGGTTAAGGAGAGAATGATGGAAATTTTCTTTTGCCTCTCTTGTAAGGTTTTTATTTTATTGGTTTTCTGCAATACTAGGGATACTAATTTTTTTTTTAATTTGACATTTTATTAGCGGGGGGCTTAATATAACAACACAGATAAAAAAAACCAAAATTACAAAACAGACAAACCTTACAGAAATAGAACTGATGTCAAACTTAAGGAGGCTAATTTTAAAGAAATTGATTTATTTTATGAGTGGTGATTTGGGCTTTTGTTTTTTTTTTTTTTTTTTTTTTGTTTTTTTGTTTTTTTTTTTTAAGTTTAGCTATTTTTGACTTAAAATGATTTAAATATAGCAGTTTGCAGTTTGTTTTTTTTTCTGTGGAGTTCTGGCAGAACAATGCTGGCAGAGGCAGCACCATGCCTGTGTTTGCAATGGGTAGATTAAGGGTGAACAGACCCGTTGGGAGCAAAGCCCCCTCAATTTGGAGATCACCAAGATTTCACCCTTTGGGTCAAATTTCAAAAGCCCCCGTTGAGGGGGCCCAGACTGGGGTCAGGGGAGGGGTCAGAGGTTAAACACACTGGGAATGATGGAGCAGGGAGGGAGGATCCTAAAGGGGTGTTTGGGATGGCAGGAAACCCCTGGGAGAGGTGTCCCCACCCTAGGGACCCTCCTGAGCTCCCTGGACCCATCCGAAGGGATCAGGGCAGGGGAAAGTGCCAGGGATCAAACTGAGATGGGTGAGGGTGGGTGGGTGAGCATCCTGGGGACACCCTGCAGCCCTGGGGTGACAGTGACAGGGACATGGGACACATCCTGCTGCCACCCTGCAGCCCTGGGATCGGGGGATTGTGACAGGGACAAGGGACACATCCTGGTGCCACCCTGCAGCTTTGGGGTCAGGGGATTGTGACAGGGACAGCCAAGGGACCAATCCTGATGCCACCCTGAACCCTGGGGTGAGTGTGACAGGGACAGTGACAAGGACAGCCAAGGGACAATCCTGCGTGCCACCCTGCAGCTTTAGGGTCAGGGCAGTGTGACACTGACAGGGACAAGGGACATGTCCTGGGGCCACCCTGCAGCCCTGGGGGTGAGTGTGACAGTGACAGGGACAGGGACACATCCTGGTGTCACCCTGCAGCCCTGGGGTCGGGGGAGTGTGACAGGGACAGGGACAGGGACAGGGGACAGGGACAGGGACACCGGGCGCCGGGGAAGACAGGGACAGGAGTTAGGGACAGGGACAGGGACAGCCAAGGGACACACCCTGGTGTCACCCTGCAGGCCCTGGGGTCGGGGATTGTGAAACAGGGACAGCAGGAAGGGGACAGGGACAGGGACGGGACAGGCAAGACAGATGGGGACAGGACAACGGTGAGGACAGGGCAGGGAGGGACAGGGACAGGGACAGCCAGGGACACATCCTGGTGCCACCCTGCAGCCCTGGGGTGAGTGTGACAGTGACAGGGACAAGGGACACATCCTGGTGCCACTCTGCCCGGTGCCAGCTCAGGGCTCGGGGCTGCCGTGCTCACCACATTTCCTCGAAAATCCTGGAAAAAAAAACCCATTTTGCTTTTTGCTTTTTCTGCTGGTGGCCACCACAACCACACATCTCACTCCTGGGAGGGCAGGCCCTGCTCTGGGAGCTGCTGGCTGAGCAGAAATCGGCCCTGGACGATGCTCAGGGTGCATTTTGGTGCATTTTGGTGAATTTTGGTGAATTTTGACAGCTCCCAGGCGTTTTGGGGCTTTGGCACGGCGGGCTGGGCTGTGCTGAACACACAAGAGAGCACGCAGCGTGCATGCTTGCTGCAGGAAGGTGATGCTCTTTGACTACTGAACTGGTGCCTGTCTCTGCTATTTCCATTTTCAGCAATCTGATGTTGTTTTGGAGATTTATTCATGACCGGTGTAGTGAAAAATTGGAAAAGGGCTAACGGGATAGCCATGGCCTGGAGATGCAGCAGCTGATTGAGGCTACAAGTGAATTACTGTCACAGGCATCATGCAAGGTTTGCTCTGGCGAGTGGAAAAGTTGAATCTTTTTATTAATAAGTGAACATGGACTATCAGAGAGGCTGGCATATGTCTGCTGCCGGGCAGGGGCTGCAGAGGAGCTGTCAGATCAGGGGGAAACTCGAGCAGACAAATGGAGAAGCTCCAGAGGTGTCTGAGCATCGCCACGGAGCGGAGAATTCACAAAGGCTCTGAGCTGCACTGAATTCCTGCTGAAAGCAGACAGGGAATGTTGGCTGCTGCTTCATTTCTCCAGGACAGGTGAAAATCCAGCCCCTGGTTGGAAATAAAAAGGGAAAGCTGCTGCTGGTGCACAGCCAGAGATGCCAATCTGACCAGGAACTCAGGGAAACCGATCCCAGGATCCCAATCCTATAGCAAGGGCTGTAGAAGGGATAATTTTGGCCATTTTTCCGAACAGTGAAGGGAAATGTGCAGGTCAGTGCTGATCACTGCCCACCCCCTTGGCACCACCCTCCTCTGTGGGCCATATTTATTTCCACAGAAAGCACAAGGAAAGCTCCATCTCGATTCCAACCTACTGGGTGTAACAGGACAGGAGGAAATGTCCCTTTGGATTCTCCCCAGGTCTGAATTTCTGAGGAAATAAAGCAAACAAGGGGATTTCAGCTTTTCATCCCTTGGCAATTTGATTTTACCCATCCAAGGGCTCGCTGTGGCTCCTCTGGGCCAAGCTAGGTTTGGGTGCAGCTCAACCCCATGAGCTCCTCCAAGAGAGTTTTCCAAAGCAATTCTGACCTTGGTCTGGGGGAGATGATTCACCCTGATCTAACACCCCTCCTGGAGGTGAGATCCCCCTGTGCTTTAGGGGTTTTTTATGACCCTCCTGCTGCTTTCCCCACAACCCCATCACACTTTGCTAATCATTAACACCACCCCTGTCCTTGGCAAGGCACTGCAAAGGGATTTTTCTCCCATCAAAGCGCAGCGCCCATTTCCTCACCATTTATGGCTCCAACAAAGTTGCAGAGCAGCAACCAAGTGTGCTTGGAAAGGTTGGGGGTGAAAAATTATTTACAAAGCCAATGCCCCGAAGACACTTGTACTGGACAACAATTACGGCACCTAATCAAACTTCTCAGAGCAGTCCATGCTAATATGCAGTCTGTTGTGTTACCAACTGTTATAATGCTTATTGAACACAATGCGACCATACAACACTAGAGGAATATCACATATATCGGTGACGCATGCTGATAGTTTATAACGATTTGGTGCACAGAATTGCCAACAGTGGGGGGTATATATAAAATAACAGATTTACATTTCTACGAGGGGAAAAAAACAAAGCTTGTGCTCCCGTGTTGGTGTTCTCCCAGATCTGAGCTCCAGTTCCCTGATGAGGGATTGATGAGAGGGAATTTGAGAGTTTGATCACCCAAGATTGATAAGGGGAATTTGAGAGTTTGATCACCCAAGATGATAGGGGATTTGAGAGTTTGATCACCCAAGGATCGATAGGAGGAATTTGAGAGTTTGATCACCCAAGGATCAGTGAGGGGGAATTTGAGAGTTTGATCACCCAAAGATCAGTGAGGAGGTATTTGAGAGTTTGATCACCCAAAGATCAGGAGGATATTTGAGAGTTTGATCCCCAAAGATGTGAGGAGGATTGAGAGTTTGATCACCCAAGGATTAGGAGGAATTTGAGAGTTTGATCACCCAAGGATCAGTGAGGGGGAATTTGAGAGTTTGATCACCCAAGTATTGATAAAGGGGGAATTTGAGAGTTTGATCACCCAAAGATCAGTGAGGAGGTATTTGAGAGTTTGATCACCCAAGGATCGATCAGAAGGAATTTGAGAGTTTGATCACCCAAGGATCGATCAGGAGGAATTTGAGAGTTTGATCACCCAAGGTACAACTCCTGAAAGGCCAAAACTCTTCACGCCCTCCTGGTTTCCTTCCCAGGTGAGAACCCATCCTGAGCCTGTTCAGAGCTGCTCAGGAGCAGTGCCCAAGGGGCAGCAGCACTGAAGGTGACTCCTGAAGGTGCAGAACACCCCGTGCAGCTGCCAAAACCTGGCCAGAGGCGGCTGAGGCCATGGAGAGGGCAGTGCTGCCCTGGTTTGGCTCTGTGTCAATGCCTGGGGACAGCAGGGGACAGGGCTGTGCTTTTGCCATGGTTCCTTCTGTGGTGAGAGCAGGAGAAAGGAGCAGGCAGCTGAGACTCCATCTGCAGAGATAATTCAGGTTAAAAAAACCCCAGAGCACACCCCTGCCCTTGTCCTGCACAGGGTGAAAAAAGCAAATCTCTCCAAGATTCTTGAAAAATAACCTCGATTTTGTGCCAGCTGCGAGCTGGGCAGGCCTGGCGAAAAAACTTTGCAGTGGGTAAAGCTTCAGCCAGGCTTGGCATCATCCAGGAGTGTTCAGGGATGGAATGGGGAGCTCTGATCTTTGGGGTGCCCTGCAAAGGAGCCTCTCACCCCTCTCCAGGCTGATAAAGCTCCTCTGGGTCATTCTGTGCTGAGTGCCCAGAGGATGGAGCACCCCAAACCCCAAACTCTCAGGGAGTTGTTGGCACCAAGCCATCAAAAAATAAAAACAAAAAAAAAAAAACCAAAAAAACGCGGCCCGGGCAGTGGGTGCGAAAGGGAAGGGAAGAAAACCATGTCTTCAGCTCTTTACATTTCCTTGCTGCAGAAGCAAGAAATTGTGGACTTTATTTATTGCCCAAATTAGGTGCAAGAAAATTATTTTCTTAATGTGAGACTTGATGAATGTTCTCAACTCTCCACCCTGCTAGGAAGAGGGGGTTACAATGAAAATTATTTACAAAGCATGTGCTACCCTGCAGGGATATTTATTCAGGCAGGGGATGTTTCCGCAGATTTTGTTGACAAAGGCAAATCAAATTACATTTTTGTGAACATTACGACGAGCATCTTGATTTGCTGTGGACATCAGCTGGCTCCTGAGTGAGCCTGGGAAGCAGCTCAGGCCCAGCACCCTCCAGGCACCTACAAAGGTGGTCATTTTTTTGGGAACAGATGGGTGAAGTGCTCTGCAAGCTGTTCACGCTCTTCTAAACGTTGATTGGAAGTTTTTATCCCTTCTAAACACCAGGTTCGGATTAAAGATGGCTGTGGGATTAAATTAATGGCTGTGGGAGCAAGGGGAGGTCGCAGAGGACCCTGCAAGACCCCAAAAAAGAGGGGTCACACCCCACAAGGGAGGAGAGAGCAGGGAGAGTCACAATTTGGGTTCTCCCAGCAGGAAAATGGTTCGGAGCTACTGGAAAATCACTGATCCCGTCTGATTAAACCTGTGGGTCTTAAACTTGGTCTTCAATCAGGTCTCTGGGAAGTCCCAGCAGATTACAGCATCCCTGAGCTCGGCCATCATAATGACTTGTGAGTGATTAGCTTAACCAGCATTTCACCCAATTCAATTTCCATGGCTGGGCTGGCCGTACCAGCAAAGACATTCACATTAATTTTTTACATAATTAAATCAGGAATGACCCCCGGTGCCAATGAAATAAAACCTCAATTCTTGCTGGGCTCCAGCGCACTCATCTCAGCTTTAACCCTCAGAGCACAAAACTTGGCTGGAAGGGACAGATTTGGCTCTGGGGGCTCTTCCAGTCCTTTCACCCTCCTGGGTTAGTGACCCCACACCCATCACCCACTTTGCTCCCAGTTCCCCACCAGCACCAGAACAACCCCTTTATGGACAATCCTGCACCTCACTTTAACTTTTAGAGCTGAATTTTCTGGAAGGAGCCTAAAGGAGCAGCAGAGCAATGCAAGAACCAAATGAGGAGCGATGACCCAGCTCCGTGGTTTCCAAAGAGACCCCAATTCCCGTGCCCTGCCTGAGTCTGTTCCTCTGTCCATCACCAGTGGTCAGTTTTGACCATCAGGAAAGCCAAACAAGGAACATGAGGGTGGAGGCCAGGCCTTCCCTCAGGTGAAATTCCAGGAGAAGACCTCATTCCTTGGCAGCCTTCCCTTCATTCTTCAAACCCTACTCCTGGGCTCCTGACCCTTCTCTGAGATGGGACAGAGGGCCCAGCACTAACGAGGATAATTACTGAGTGTTTCATTAACCCACCCGCCTTTGGGGACAGCAGCAGTTCCTCCCTTCTACTGTAATTTTAATTGGTGGCCAAACGTGATCTTCGTGGAGACAAAGCCTCATTCTTCTCTCCCTTGCAACAGTTTAAATCAATACTAACCCGGGGCTGCTTGGAAATATTTAATGAAAACTATTTTGACAGAAAATTGGATTCTTGATGAGGCAAAATACTTGCATGCAATGAAAAGTTTCCCTCTGTTGAGAGGCCAAAACTTTTCCAATTTTTTTTCCTGGAAGGTCAAACCTCAACCACCGCCCTTGGGCATCCTTTGGTGTTGATCTCCCGGATAAATAAAAGTGGGATGAGATCCCATCCCAGGCTCAATAAAAGTGGGATGAAATCCCATTCCAGACTCTCAGAGCCACAGCCAGGAACCCTGTGACACCTGTGGAAGTCACAACCTTCATGCTGTGACAAACCTGGGGACCGTGAGCAGTGGCACGGAGCGAAGCGAGGCCGTAGATCACCGAGGGCTCTGCCTGAGCGTTCACCTTGAGGTGAAATTAGTGATGGCAAAAAAAAAAAACACCTTACTCAGGTCTTGGCTAATGATTATCCCATTAAAGAATCAGCTGACATCATATCATTGGGTGGTTTTATAAACCTGCGTGACAACGAGAGTGATGGGGCCTGAAGCCCTGACAGCTCAACTGCCCAGAAAAGAGAAAGGTCCAAGAGTTTGCTGTGAATTTCACGGCACTAAAAATCCTCAATAAAACAATCCTTGGAAAGGCAGGGAACCTCTGCCTGTCCCCAGAAACACAGGGATGCTCACAGGCAGCCCTCCCACTCGCTGGAATGGTTCCATCCAGCCTCAAACCTGCAAGTGGAGCAAATCACAGCCCCCGGCTCAGCCAGCGCCGATTCGGGACGAGGTGAGGTCAGCACAAAAGTCACTCCCACGGCGCAGTGGCTGCTGCAATTAGCCCATTTAACTAAAAAGGAAAAAAAAAAAAAAGCGTTAGTGCTGCAGTTCTTGCCTCATCCACCGTATCCCTCCGGCACGCGAACAATCGATGACAAGACATAAAAAAACCTCACCGTGCTCGTGATGCTCAGGGGGATCTGGGCAGGGCACGTGGCCTCATCTGCTGCTTCTAAAGGAGGCAGCACACAGGTGAGCATTGGCCAGCAAAAGTGCCTTCACTCTGTTTTATGAATGCACAGATATTTAGATATATATTTTCAATTTTTTAATTTTTTTTTTTTTTTTACAATCTCAAGACACAACAAAACAAAAAATTAGCCAAATCAAATAAAGCATTGGCCCAAGGCATCGCTGCATCTCAGCATTCAGAATTATGCATTTTAGAAGGGGAGAGGAAAGAAAAAAAAAAAAAAGAAGCTTGTTTTCTCCCCCTTGCCTGGGTGTCATGAGCAAGAAATGAACAGCTGACCTGAGTTTGAATTTAGAGTGTTCATTAATAGGATATTATGCCATATGCTCAGCACACTGTCTTTTTTTTTTAATGCAGCCGCCAATTTGAGAGAATTTCTAATTAGTAATGGTATAATGAGAGTATTCAGAGGCTAATGTGGTGGGTGGAGAAGCGAAATAGATCGCTTGGTGAGGACTGGAAATATTTCTGTTGGGGTTGCCGGTGGAATAATGACCCTCCGTAAAGGGCTGTGATCTCTGACAAATGAAGGACGCGCGGGGAGGTTACAGGAACTGCACGGGGAGCATTTATCAGAGCAGGGGGGAAAGGTGAGACCATTTGGGCTGCCCCAGCTTCGTGCAGGGAATGGCTGCAGAGGAAAAATATTTAGATGTGGCTGGGGTGGGTGGAGAGCCCTGGCAGGGGGAGATGGAATCAGGGACAGGGAGATGCCCAAAACGCAGCCTGGAAAGTGTTTTCAGTCTGTATTTGTCACACATTTGCTGTCAATGCTGTTAAAGAATTATTGAGATATCACATAGATAGTGGTCTGTATTTGTCACACATTTGCTGTCAATGCTGTTAAAGAATTATTGAGACATAGATAGAGATCCTCATCTCTATGTGTTTTTAATAAAATTAAGCTCTTTTAATCAAATAAATTGTGTTTTTCATAAAATAAAGCTCTGAGGGTTGGGAGATGTAAGAGGTGTTTGAGGCTGTCTTACCCTGCAGGAGATAAACCTACATAAACCACCAGAAAAGCCCATCCTAAAATCCCAGAGCATCCTCCCATCTGAACTCTGATTTTTACACAACAGA
Source organism: Malurus cyaneus samueli (assembly GCA_009741485.1). NCBI lineage: Eukaryota > Metazoa > Chordata > Aves > Passeriformes > Maluridae > Malurus > Malurus cyaneus. The sequence continues at coordinate 150,583 of VKON01002658.1, forward strand.
AAAAAGAAAGATTTTCAGTGGTTTTGTTTCAGAAAAAAAAAAAACTCTTCTCCTATTAAAAAAACATAGCACTTACAAATTGGAAAATCAAACATTTTCCCGGGAGAAAAGGGGTTTGGTGTGGTGTGGATGTGGGAATTGGGCTGTCTGGTTTAACAGCACAAACCCATTCCTGTGGTTTCAGAGGGAAATTCTAAGAAGTGACGGGGGAAATCTGCAATTTTTAAGTATAAAAAAACCCAAAACTAAGGAAAATGTTGTCTTTCTCCCACATCCCAGCCTGCAGTGAGAAGACAGCATTCCTTCTCCAGCTCTGCCAGCTTTGGGAATGCTGTGCCTCCTCCTCTGCTGGAACACATGCAGATTTCTCCAAATGAGCCGTCGTTAATTTGCCTTTTGATTGGACCAATTAGATCTTTAACACTGTAGGAAATATTTTTTTTCCCTAATGATGAAGCTGCAGACCAGGAGCTTCCCTCTAGTGTGGAATGGTTTTATGGTGGTGACATCTTCCCTCTGAAATTCTTCGGCTGTGGGGTCTCTCCAGCTTCTCCTCCTCTCTTTTTGACGCTCATGGATTGTCCAGGAGCAGGAATGGAGCAGCCTGGGGTGGGCAGGAAATTTCCTGGGGTGGAAATCACAGAATCCCAGGAGGGTTTGGGTGGGAAGGGACCTCAAAGCCCACCCAGTTCCAATCCCAGCACCTTCCTCTATCCCAGGCTGTTTGATCACTCCTGGAGGATGAAGCAGAAAAATTCCTGCCTGAAATTCAATCTAAGCCTTCTCTCTTCCAATTTAATTCCATTCCTTCTTTCCTGCCAGGAAATTGATAGAAATGGACCAAGAAGAGCAGAAAGTCAAGGATCTGCTCGAGCCTCAAACCAGGGACCGGCCCAGGCGCCACGAGCTCGGGGATTGTGTAAACCCTGCCTGGAAAATTAAATATTCATAATGCTCATATTAGATTCCAGAACACCTTTTAGGAGGAAATAAATGAGATTTGCTTTAAAAGAAGGGAAAAGGCACAGGGGCCATGTAGAACCAAGCCACAGCTTCATAAATAATATGTTTTTATGCCAACACTCAACAATTAAAAGGCTTAAGATTCGTTTTGGAGAAGGAGTTGAACTTAAAATTCATTCTCCTACCCTCTTCCATGTGCACAGGAAAATTAATGCATTCACCCCCTATATTTTTAGAAGGGATTTTTTTCCTTGCCATCCCTGTTTTGTGAAGTCATAGATGTGAATGATGAAGTGTAAGCAAGGTTTCCTCCTCTCCTTTAAAGTAAATCTCCACCTCGTTGACAGCATTGCCCAAATCTGTCAGACCTGGAGCTCTGCATGGGCTCTGTCCCGAGCTGTTTCTCCATCCCTGTGCCCACAGGGTCAGCAGAGGTGGTGGCACAGCACACAGGACCCCTGGCACTGCTGACACCTCCATTCCCACCCACCATGACATTCCCAACACCTGGAAAAGGGAGAGGAGGGAAGGGACACCGGCCCTGCTGGCCCTTGGGATGGAACCCAAACTCCACACCCCACCAGGAGCACCCCAGCTCATTTCACAGCCCATCAGCCAGAAATAAATATTAATATAACATGATATTATTCTGATGGAAGTGAAAAATGTGACTATAATAAGGCTCCCGTGCTCCACGTGGATTAATACTCCCGTTAATTACCCGCGGCTCCTCTGCTCCCCAACCCCACGGGGCAGCACTCGGGGCT
>VKON01002658.1:156167-185748 GCA_009741485.1 Malurus cyaneus samueli
ACACACCCATACAAAGGAGAAAGGGAGAAAAATCCTAATTAAGAAAAAGCAAAAAAAACATCCAAATAAACCCCTTTTCCAGCTTTCAATCCCCTTTTTTGGCCCATAAAGGTGGTTTTTTTTTTGGTAAAAGTGGTTTTTTGTCCATTCTAAGCCTGTGGCGATCAAAATTCCTTCTGGATCATCATGCTACGTGGATAATATTCGATCATTCTTCCGTTGCGTCCAAAGGACAAATAGAGAAATACAATATTTTTCCAATGCGATCCTGTGCGATACTCCAAAACGCAAAAAGACAAAGGGCTCTGCCAGCCACCATGACAATCAGCAGCTAAGGTATAGCAGGGGTCAATCAGAGGTCAGCGGTCAAACAGGTTGTCATCAGTTTCTCACAGGCAGCAGAGTGGAAAAAGCAGCTGGTTTATTGCCAAAGCTTTGTGGCCCCGGGTGCTCTGGGGTGCTGCTTTCCACGGGGTGTGCTGTGGGTTTTGGGTTCATTTCTTGTGATTTTGGGTCTTAACTATGCCTTTGCTCTGGGACTGAGGGTCAGCAAATCATGAGAAGCTGCACTTTTCCAAATCTCATCAAAGATTGAGAGCTGCCATTGCTCTGAGCGTTCCCAGAACCCCTTTGTTTTGATGTTCTTACATTTTCTGCACATCTTTGGGATCAGCCTCTTCTTTGGCTCAGAGCCCTCAACTCACTGCTTCAAATATGTCTTCCATGAAGATCTTTGCAAAAAACAGGGGATTGCTGAGCGAGGTGAGCATTTCCTTGGATGTTGGGATAGAACAGAGGGAAAGCATCAGTTCATCCATGTCCTTCTTCTCTACCACCAAATTAGAATTAACAAACCTTTCAGACAGGATTAATGGGATGCTGTATGGACTCAGGCTCAGAGGGAAAGCCTCACTGGTCATTTCTCCCTAAACCCATCCAAATTTCCTCATGTTGTACTGAGGAGTCTGAGAGGGCTGTAAGAAGCAGGAAAAGTACCTAAAGCCAACTTGGTGCCTTCTTGGGTTTATCTGCAATGCAAATGGACACCTTCAGCTCATAAAAACCATGGGCTGCTCTGAGCTTTAGGGGAAGCCTCTGATCCATCATTCAGGCAGGACAGCACGGCTGCCACGGAAATCCCTCGGAAAGGCAGAGGGGAAGGCTCCAACCAGAGCTGCTCGTTTGATCCTTGGCTTTCCATAAAACCGGACATTTGGGGTGTCCATTGGTCAGTGGGGCATGTTCAGAGTGACTGGGGTGAGGGGAAGAGGCTGGGGAAGTAATAAGGGTGGATAAAATATCAGCATGATCTCCATTTCCCCACATTCTGAATGCTTTCCTTGGAAATTTATTAATTTCCCCATTCTGAATGCTTTCCTGGGCTCTCTGCCTTGTCCACACTCAGCACAGTTATTCAGGAAATTTCTGAATTTCCCATTCTGAATGCTTTCCTGGACTCTCTGCCCTTGTCCCAGCACAGTTATTCCCAGGAAATTTCTGAATTTCCCCATTCTGAATGCTTTCCTGAAAAAATTCTGAATTTCCCCATTCTAAATGCTTTCCTGGGCTCTCTGCTCCTCTCCCAGCTCATTTAGCACAGTTATTTTAGGAAATTTCTGAATTTCTCCATTCTGAATGCTTTCCTGACTTCTCTGCCCCGTCCCAGCACTTTAGCACAGTTATTCCCAGAAAAATTCCCATTCTGAATGCTTCCTGGAAATTCTTCTGAATTTCCCATTCTAAATGCTGTTCCTGGTCTCTCTGCCGCCCAGTCCCAGATCTATAGGAGAATTATTCCCCATTCTGAAGCTTTTTTGGGTCTCTGCCCCTGTCCCAACATTTACAGTTCCCATGAATTTCGAATTCCCCTCTGAATGGTAATTTTGAAATTCCCATTCTGATGCTTTCCTGGGCTCTCTCCCTGTCAACCATAGCACATTATTCCATGAAATTCTGAATTCTTCCTTGGAAATTTTCTGAATATTTTCCTGCTCTCGCCCTTTAATTAGCACAGTTATCCCAGAGAATTTCTGAATTTCCCCATTCTAAATGCTTTCCTGGCTCTCTGCCCCTTTCCCACTCCTCAGCACAGTTATTCCAGGAAATTTCTGAACTTCCCCATTCTGGACACTTTCCTGGGAATTTCTGAACTTCCCCATTCTGGACTTTCCGGAAATTTCTGGATCTCCCATTCTAATGCTTCTGGCTCTCTTCCTCTCCAGCAAGTTATTCCAGGAAATTCTGAATTTCCCCATTCTGGATGCTTCCTGGCCTCCTGCCTTCCCAGCTCCTTCAGCACAGTATTCCAGGAAATTTCTGAATTTCCCCATCTGGACCTTTCCTGGAAATTCAGAATTTCCCATTCTAAATGCTTTCCTGGGCTCTCTGCCCCTTTCCCAACACCTCCAGCACAGTTATTCCCAGGAAATTTCTGAATTTCCCCATTCTGAATGCTTTCCTGGGAAATTTCTGAATTTCCCATTTCTGAACGCTTTCCTGGGCTCTCTGCCCCTGTCCCAACTCATTTCACCCCTCAAAATTCTGGGGAAAACTGTGCTGTGAAGAGAGCCCAGGAAAACATTCAGAAATGGGGAAATTCAGAAATTTCCTAGGAATAACTGTGCTGGGCAGGGGCAGAGAGCCCAAAAAGCATTCAGAATAGAGAAATTCAGAAATTTCCTAAAAATAACTGTGCTGGAGGAGTTGGGACAGGGGCAGTGAACCCAGGAAAGCATCCGAATGGGGAAATTCAGAATTTTCCAGGAAAGCATTCAGAAATGTGTAAATTCAGAAATTTGCAGGAAAGCATCAAAATGGGTAAATTCAGGAATTCCCTGGGAATAACTGTGCTGGGACAGGGGCAGAGAGCCCAGGAAAACATTTAGAATGGGGAAATTCAGAAGTTTTTCCAGGAAAGCATTCAGAATGGGGAAATTCAGAAATTCCCTGGAATAACTGTGCTGGAGGAGCTGGGAGAGGAGCAGAGAGCTCAGGAAAGCATTCAGAACGGGGAAATTCAGAAATTTCCCCGGAAAACATTCAGAATGGGGAAATTCAGGAATTTCCCAGGAAAGTGTCCAGAATGGGGAAATTCAGAAATTTCCTGGGAATAACTGTGCTGAAGGAGCTGGGACAGGGGCAGAGAGCCCAGGAAAGCATTCAGAATGGGGAAATTCAGAAATTTCCCAGGAAAGCATTTAGAATGGGGAAATTAATAAATTTCCAAGGAAAGCGTTCAGAATGGGGAAAATCAGAAATTTCCTGGGAATAACTGTGCTGGAGGAGCTCGGAAACAGGGACACCAGAGCCAGGAAAGCCATTAGGAATGGGGATAATGGGGGAAATCAGAAAGTTCATTGGGGGAATAACTGTGCTCGGAGGAGCTGGCCACAGGCGCGCAGAGACCCAGAAAGCGTCAGAAATGGGAAAATCTTCAGAATTTCCAGGAAAGCATTCAGGAATGGGGAAATTCAGAAATTTCCTGGGAATAACTGTGCTGGAGGTGTTGGGAAAGGGGCAGAGAGCCCAGGAAAGCATTTAGAATGGGGAAATTTTCTGAATTTCCCAGGAAAGTGTCCAGAATGGGGAATTTCAGAAATTTCCTTGGAATTAACTGCTGAGAGGCTCGGGAAAGTGGGCAGAGAGCCAGAAGGAAAGGATTCCAGAATGGGAAAATTCAGAAATTTCCTGTGAATAACTCTGGCTGGGACAGACGGCCAGAGGAAGCCCAGAAAGCATTTAGAATGGGGGATCCAGAAATTTCCGGAAAGCGTCCAGAAAGGGGAAGTTCAGAATTTCCCAGGAAAGTGTCCACGAATGGGGAAGTTCAGAAAATTTCCTGGGAAATACTGGTGCTGGAGGTCGTTGGGAAGATGGGGCAGAGAGACCAGGAACATTTAGAATGGGGAAATTCCAGAAAACTCTCTGGGAAATACTGTGCTAATGGGCGGGAAAGAGGCGAGAGAGACGCAGGAATCATTCAGAGGGGAATCCCCAGCAATTTTCCAAGAAAGCGGATTCAGAAATGGGAAATTCAGAAATTTCATGGGAATAGAACGTTGTGCCTAAATGACGTTGTTCGAGCGAGAGAGCCAGGGAAACATCAGTGGGAATTTCAGAAATTTGCCTCATGCAACACATATCAGGAAGGGCAATTCAGAATTTCATGGGAATAACTGTGGCTAAATGAGTTGGACAGGGGCAGAGAGCCCAAAACAAGCATTCAGAATGGGGAAATGCGCGGAACCTTCAGCAAATTTCCTAGAATAACTGTTGCTGCGAAGAATCTGGACCAGGGGACAGAGAGACCAGTCGCAAAATGCCAATTTAGAATGGGGAAATTCAGAAGTTCTCCCAGGGAAAGCATCTCAGAATGGGGAAATTCAAGAAATTTTCCTGGGAAAAACTCGTGCTAAATGTGCTGGGTACGGGGCAGAGAGTCGAGAAAGCATTTCGAAATGGAGAAATTCAGAAATTCTCACTAAAAATCAACTGTGGCAAAATGCGCTGGAGAGGAGCAGAGAGCCAGAAAGCATTTAGAATGGGGAAATCAATTTTTTGCAGGAAACGCGATTCAGAGAATGGGGAAATTCAGAAATTTCCTGGGAATAACGTGTGCGTGGGACAAGGGCAGAGATGTCCAGGGAAGGAAAGCATTCAGAATGGGGAAATTCAGAAATTTCCTGGGAATAACTGTGCTGGAGGTGTTGGGACAAAGGCAGAGAGCCCAGGAAAGCATTTAGAATGGGGAAATGAATAAATTTCCAAGGAAAGCATTCAGAATGTGGGGAAATGGAGATCATGCTGATATTTTATCCACCCTTATTTACTTCCCCAGCCTCTTCCCCTCACCCCAGTCACTCTGAACATGCCCCACTGACCAATGGACACCCCAAATGTCCGGTTTTATGGAAAGGCAAGGATCAAACAAGCAGCTCTGGTTGGAGCCTTCCCCTCTGCCTTTCCCGAGGGATTTCCGTGGCAGCCGTGCTGTCCTGCCTGAATGATGGATCAGAGGCTTCCCCTAAAGCTCAGAGCAGCCCATGGTTTTTATGAGGCTGAAGGTGTCCATTTGCATTGCAGATAAACCCAAGAAGGCACCAAGTTGGCTTTAGGTACTTTTCCTGCTTCTTACAGCCCTCTCAGACTCCTCAGTACAACATGAGGAAATTTTGGATGGGTTTAGGGAGAAATGACCAGTGAGGCTTTCCCTCTGAGCCTGAGTCCATACAGCATCCCATTAATCCTGTCTGAAAGGTTTGTTAATTCTAATTTGGTGGTAGAGAAGAAGGACATGGATGAACTGATGCTTTCCCTCTGTTCTATCCCAACATCCAAGGAAATGCTCACCTCGCTCAGCAATCCCCTGTTTTTTGCAAAGATCTTCATGGAAGACATATTTGAAGCAGTGAGTTGAGGGCTCTGAGCCAAAGAAGAGGCTGATCCCAAAAGATGTGCAGAAAATGTAAGAACATCAAAACAAAGGGGTTCTGGGAACGCTCAGAGCAATGGCAGCTCTCAATCTTTGATGAGATTTGGAAAAGTGCAGCTTCTCATGATTTGCTGACCCTCAGTCCCAGAGCAAAGGCATAGTTAAGACCCCAAAATCACAAGAAATGAACCCAAAACCCACAGCACACCCCGTGGAAAGGCAGCACCCCAGAGCACCCCGGGGCCACCAAAGCTTTGGCCAATAAAACCCAGCTGGCTTTTTCCACTCTGCTGCCTGTGAGAAACTGATGACAACCTGTTTGACCGCTGACCTCTGAACTTGACCCCCTGCTAATACCTTCAGCTGCTGATTGTCATGGGTGGCTGGCAGAGCCCTTTGTCTTTTGCTGTTTTGGAGTCCAGACAGATAAATGATTTCTATTTGTCCTTTGGCGCAACGGAAGAGCTGATCGATATTATCCACGAATGATGTCAAGGATTTGTCGCCACAGCTTATGAATGACAAAACACTACCCAAAAAAACACCTTTTGGGGCAAAAGATTGAAAGCTGGAAAGGTTTATTGATTTTTGCTTTCTTAAATAGCAGCTCAAGCCACAAAAGAGAAAACGAAAAGCTTTGTGTGCTAAAATGCAGCAAAAAGCTTCCTCGAGAACAACGATTAGATCAGCTCTTGCATTTAAGTACTGTATGCCTTGCCACAGTCAACTGCTCAATTTTGTCTGCTAAGCCCACTGCAATTTCCCCCCTGTTCTTCCTCATTTCAAAAGCACTTGTATAGAGAAATGCTCTGGAATAAAAGGCAGCTCTGCTTTTGGCCACTGGTCAGCAAGGAGAAGGCTCCACAATCTCCCGTGTGGGCAGGGAGAGCTTGGGAGGGAGAAAAAAAAAAAAAGCTTTTGGGGCTAAAGGTTGGAAAACACATCACTGTGTCACCCTGGGGTGAGGGGAGCTCTCTCCTTTTTCATGGGATCATGGTTTGGGTTGGAAGGACCTTAAAGATCACCCTGGGGACATCTCCTACCATTTCTCCTTCCTAAACCTCCACGAGCAGAGGAGAAGCTGGCACAAAACACTCCCTAAGCAAACATTTCTTTAAGAATGAGGTGATAAAATGAGTCCTCTCTTTTACCACAGTCCCGTTTTTTGTGCCTCCTCTGGAAAAAGCAACATTCAGCATCTCCTGGAGCCTGGGAAAACTGCAACTTGCAGCTTCAAAACTCAGTGCCAGCCCGAGATGAAACCGGAGAGTTTCTCCCACCCGGTCCCAGCCCTGAAGCCAGTGAACCTTGCCCAGCCCTCAGGTGGTGATAAATGTCTGCTGAGGTCACAGGGTTTGGTTTTGGTGGCTCCAGGGAGGGATTACCTTGGTTTGAAGGGCTGGAACTCCCCGGGGTGAGGGAGAATTCTCCTCCCAGCACGGCTGATCTGCTCGAGTAACAAAACCCAGCAGATATCTTGGTTTGGGAGCTTTGACCACCCAAATGAGATAGCCCCTGGGAGCATTTCTGCTGTGAGGACAAGGAGAATAAAAGCACAGGGACACAAAAGGGACCTGACCTGCAGCTCTGAGGAAGTTTGCTGAGCCTGCTTTGGTGGAATTGGGAGCTGTGTGATCCATGTTCCTCCACAACGCCCAGAGGAGTCTCCCAAGGTCCAGGAGAGTTCACCTCCCGGTTCACAGGCCTGTCATGGTGTTAGAAATGATCCAAACCACTGAATGCTCTCCGGCCACATCATTCCTCTTCCCCACTTTGAGCTTTTATTTTGATCTGCCAAGTGTGTCCCGTGGCCGGTGCCAAAGGAAGTTCCCGAGACAATGCGCTCTGTGTTGTGCTCATGGCATTCACCTCCTCGTTTTTACTCCTTGGGTCACTTGACAGCTCAAGTTTCCCGAAATTTACAGGGCTCACATTTCATGGATGTATTATTCATTATGAAAGAATCTAAATTCCTGCACAATATTCTGAATGGGAGCATGAATTGGTGGGAGCACCTGGTGAACAGAATGGCTCCAGCCCTGGGCTCTTCATCAGATTCTCATTAAAAGGCACAGCCTGGCTTCTACTTCAGAATTTAATAAAAAAAAAATGCCTTCAACATGAACCCAGCCCCCCTCCAAGAAAGGATCCCAGGATTTTTGCTCATCCCTGGAAAACCTGGCATCACCTCTCCCTCTCGCAGTATTTTACACCCCGCTCGTGACGGTGAAGGTGCTTTGAAGGAAATGTTTTCTAAGCAATAAAACGCCTCCAATCACAGGGATTAGACATAATCCAATTCCTTTATCAAATAAAGATGCCACCGTGGCCTTTGGAGCACAAAGGAAGGAGTTCCCTGGCCGCTCCCCATCTCACCATTATATCCCATAACGGGCTGGTGTCGAGACACAAAGAGAGACAGAAAGGGCTCGGCCCCACCGCCACCTGCTCGGGCTGTGGCATCATCTGGGACAGGGGGGATTAATCCCTGCATTTCCCTTCTCCATCTGCCTCTCATCAAAGGGAACCCCTGTCAATCCAGGGACAGATCCCACGTGGAAGAGCGGGGAACACCCCGCTCCGCCGGGACAAACGCGGGGCTTTCTTCAGGGCCCCCGCTCGTTTAATTTGATTTTACGCACGGATAAAACGTTTTGTGAAATTTCCACCGTGGGGTGTTGTAATTAAAAGGGGTGAACTCGATACAGGCTGTAGTAGAGCTGCCTTTGTCTGTTGTTCAAGTGCTGGCAGTGGGGTTTCACTCTGCAATTGGCGTTTTTGGATGTTGAGAGCTTTCCAAAGGAGGGACAGCTTGGAGAGGTGCTCAAAAGTTGGGAAGTGCTTCTGGTTAAGTGACAAAATAACTCTTCTCCACCCCCCAAAAAATGGAAACAAAGGCAAAAAAAAACTCTACCTCAAAATCTGTAAAACCTCAAACTTCCCATCAGTTTTTCCAACTGATCCCCTCCACTCCAGTGGCCCCACAGGCTGCAGAGAGAATGGTTCTGGCTGCTTTCACTGCTTGAGGAACGACTCTGAAGGGCCATTTCAGCATCTGAAACACACTGTGCTCCTTCCCCCCTCCCCAGGAAGGAAAATCACAGCAGCAGGCTGAAATTGAGAGCCACCAGAAGAGATGTTGCATCCATTGACTCCAAAATGGGATTTGTCATGGAACAGAAGCCTGGCCTTCCAGCTGTGGTTTCAGAGGAGATATTGTCTACAGAACTGGCTATTCCCCATGGAGAAGAGCAATGAAATATCCCAAGGGTGGTGCTTCTGGGGGCTCCACCTCACCAGCAGCAAGGAGGAGATGGGTGCTGGCCCAGGTGCAGAGCAAGGTGGAATTCCCACATTTCTGGAACATTTTTGGAATAGGAGCTGGCAAGAAAAGTTTCATCTCTGCCCCCTTCCCCATGAACTCGCTGCAAGTCCCTGTAACAGATTGACTCCGAGCGTAGCTCCACGGCCAGAAAATCTTAGATCTTAATTTTATAATATCAGCCTCCATTCTATTTGACATTGATTTTTCCGCTAAGTCTCGGTGCAAACCCATGAATCAGCCCATGCACGATAGGAGAATGAGAAATAAAACTTAAACACTTTCATGATTCTTTTCTCTGGAGCTGGCAGCAAAACCTGGGTAAGTCACCGAAAATCACCGGAGGAAACGCATTCCCTTGAATTTTGCTCCACCCTTTGGCAGTGAGGATTATATAAAGAAGCTGTTTGAGGGACTTGTATTCCAGAGGAGGGTTGGTGGGAATGGAGGAGCTCTGGTGAGCGCCCAGCCTGTCCTTTTTCCACATTTCCCTGTCATTTTATCCGCACGAGCCGGAGCCAGCCCGACGCGAATTAGCGCGAGGGCCGTTCGCCACCTGTTTGATCTGTCAAGTTATGTGGGAAAGCATATCAATTAACAGGCTGTGATTAGCTCATCAGCCTGCCCATCTGACAAAACAGTCACCCCCTTTTCCATCCTAATCCCCCCGGAAAGCTGCGGCAGGGCCGGCTATGGGGCCGAGGAGTTTCACCCCGCAGCCAGCAGGTATTTGGGTTCCATTCCCAGGAGCCTCCCGTGTTCCCTTGTAGCTTAAAAAGCTGGGACAGCGGCCAGGAAAAAGGACCTTTCCGTGACCTGCTCTTAACCCCCGAGGAAAGTTACACAAACTCTTTCACGCTCGGCTGGGATCGCTGTGTAGGAGTTGGCCAAAACAATACTTTCCCTTGTGTTTGCCTACCTTATTAAATATCAATTAATATTTATGGAAGTTTATAAACAGTGCAGCTTTGGTTTCAAGGGTGCTTAGAAATCTGATCTCCTCCTCCTCCTCCTCCTCCTCCTCCCCCCAGCAGAATTTCTCCTGCTCACTGCTGCATGGTGAGAGCCCTGCTCCTTTCCAGGGGTTCCTGGGATTGGGGGTTCCTGGCATTGGGGGTTCCTGGGGCTCCCACCCCGCTCTGCCCACCCCTCACTGCTGTAATCCTCTGGGCCACCCTCCATCCCCCATCCTTGCTCATCCCTGCCAAAAATCCCGTGCCAAGAAAGCCACAGCAGCGCAGACAGGATCAGGCCTGATGGATTTATACCAAGTAATCTGTATTTATTGCAAGTCCGTTCTCTTTTTTCTCCCCCCCACTATTGACACACTACTTTGTTTTAAATTATGTTTAATTTAAAGGATTTTTCTGTACCCTTATTTCCTAGGAAGAGCCTTTCTAAAAGGCTCCTGCTGATTAATTGTTGCTGGGCTCCTGCCAAGTGTTGGAAGTTTTACATGTAAAGAGAAAATACGTCTCTCTCCACTCTGCCCAGGCCTTTTCTATTGGGTACTTCAGACTATTTTACAAACATATGGCCTGTCATTCAAGGCAGAGAGCACCATCCTGCTGTCAATATTTCCCTCCCCATCATCAAGATTAACATCAGAGGCTCCAGCAGCAGAGGCTGGGCTCTGGCCTCTCACCCCCAGCCCCACGCTGCTCTTTGCCATGCAGCAAACACGTCCCTGCACCACCCAACGCGCCTGAGAAATTGCTCCTGCTCCTGCTTTCACTCCTCTGCTTATTTTTGCCAGATAAATCAACACGGCACAGATGTTCATTGCCCCATTTTTCACAGTCCCTTTTAAATTTACTCTTTATTATTTGTAGCGACTCGGAATGCTCCAAGTTTAATAATATTAAAAAACAAGGATTTTTTTTTTTTTTTTTTTTTTTTTTTTTTGCCTGCCTTGGTTACCTCACGTCAAGCCGAGCACTGCGGTTGCTACAGCGGGGTGTGACACTACCATGGCAGAAGCTATAAAATATTACAGAGTTCGTTTTCCTTTTATTTTCCAAACACAGATCACAGCCAACGCTGCCAGAGCTTTGCAAATCTGTGCCAGCCTCACCAGGAAGGATTTGTTTGAAATCTCTAATTTACCCCTGCCCTCTGACAGATAAAGCAACACCTCTCACAATTCAGGTGGGGACATGACAAAAAGCATCGCTCCAAAGCCACCTCATCCCTGAGCATCCCCTGCATGAATCAGGCACCTCTGGGTGGGCTGCAAAGGATGCTGGCAGCTCACCCATCCCTCTGGGGAAAGTGTTTGCCCTCTCAGCCCTGGGTGAGAGATGCCAGGCACCGAAATTGGAGGAAAAGCACCACCAGCCCCGGCAGGACTATCTCTGGAACCATCTGAGGGCTGACAGATAACAGAGTGTCGGGTTTAATACATCAGACAGACCTGAGAGCTTGGCCTGCCAGACCCTGGAACCTGAGAGTTTAAGAAGAAAGGGATTTAGGGCTGGATTCCTTTCTGGGCTTCCAAAAATAAACTTCTGCGAGACCGATTTAAAAAGCAACATTCGTTAGAGGGAACCAAGTTCGGAGAAATTGCTACATTTCTGCAAGCACGTGGGGGATAGTAAGGAATAGCCAAGGAGAAACTAAACAAACAAACCAATCCCTGCTAGCAAATGAACCCCTCAATCTCATGCACTGCTGCTATTTTTCACTCTTTCCTTCCATATTCGCCTCCCAAACCTATCGCCATTTAATGCAGAAAAGTCGCCGCGATGTTTTAACAGCTCGGATCAATAGCAACCCCCCCGCTCCATCTTTCTCTTTTTTTAACCTCCAAAATTATTTTAGGCAAGGCTGGGTCCATTTTATCCTTATTTATTTATTACTTAATCGGTAGAGAACCCTTGAGGCAAAATAGGCTCGTTTGCAAGAAAGATCAGGTGCCAGGAGCGGCGGCGGCAGAGCCACAAATCAGTATGCAAAGCAGCCCCGCCGATCTCCACGCAGCACATGTGCTGTTTGCTTACATTACTTAACACAGTTTAACACAGGCTTTTTAAACACAACTCTTGTTTATGAGAGCCACGATATGGAAAGGAAAGGCAGGAAGTTGTTTCCAAACCGGGATAAAAACTGGGAAAGGCGTTTGCCCCGAACGATCGATTTTTGCCTCGTTAACGCGTCCCGTGAAAGATGCCCTGTCTGTCCCTTAAGTGTTGCTCCTGTGTGTCTCCCTTAAATCTTTACATTTGTTACTCTTAATTATTATTTATACAATTTCCTTTGCTCTGGAGCTGGTACAAAGCGGGAATTGTGTGGGAAGGGTTTCTTTTTCCATTAATAAAGAGTCTCCAGATCGTGTGACTGTTGAATTGGAGTGGTTTGGGTAGAAGGGACCTTGAAGCACATCCAGTTCCACACCATTCCACTATCCAAGGGGGGTCTAATCCCACCCTGTGCATCCCTGGGAGTGGTGTCCACATGCTCCTGGAGCTCTGGCAGCTTTGGGACCATGCCCATTTCCCGAGGAGACCAGGCAGTGCCCAGCACCCACATTTCCCTTCTCTCCATCCTGCCCCTCCCCTGACTCATCTCCAGCCATTCCCTTGGGTCCTGTCACTGCTGCTCATTGTTCGAGGTTTGCCTAAGCTGTATTTCTCCAATTCCAATGATTAAAGGATTCTCTCACTCCTTTCCCCTCATCCTTGTGTAGGGAGACAGGTAATAGATCCATCAGATAACTGGCATTAAGATGTCACTTCAACAATAGCGCGTTCCGAACGGGGAAAGTAGCGAAGATTTGGATGAAAGATCCGGGCTGAGGGATGAGCATGGACCCCCATGTCATGGGCTGGAGGATAACATGATATCACCACGCTGTGGACAGCTGAGAGGAGAGGGAAAGGGCTCAGCTGAGGCAGAGTTAACCCATTCCCACAGATCATCACCCATCGTGCTGCCCAGCCAGGAGCTGCAGGGGGATGGCTCAGTCAGCCTCAATAACGAGCACCATTAGAGAGGGGGATTTAAGTGTCAGCAAACTTAAGGCTGGAACGTTGGAGGGTACATTTCTTTAATGAATAGTTTTGTTGGCCAGGGATATTTACAACCTCTGCTGGCAGCTCTGCAATAACCCCACGGTGCAGCGCTGCTTACGGAATAAAACGCCTCGCCTTAACCAAGCATACTGTAAATTTTCCAGAGGCAGTGTCCTGTTGGAAATGGGGCCTGGCTGGGTGCTCACGTGTGATTTAAGGGATCGTGTCCCCTGCTGCTTGCTGTGCCTTGGCTTTACAGGAGATCCTCTCTCTGTCTGGCGTTTTGCCATGGGATGCTCACACAGGATGGACACATCGTCCCCAGGGTCACCCCTGGCTCAGATCGTGTCCCCAAGGCTGGGAGACAGCAGAGACCTGATTTTGCAGAGATTTGTGCACTTTTGCCTTTCAGGGGAATCCTTCTGCTCTCAGCCAAACCCACAAACTCACACACAAGTCCACAGGACTGAGCAGCTCAGCCAGGTTTGTGTTTTGTGGGACTGAACCCAAATCAAACATTCCCTTCGGGTGTGGATTTTTGTCATGCCCAAATCTGCCAATCCTGCCTGAATTTCACCCTCTTCTCCTGAATTTCAGACATTACCCAAGGAGCCTCCTGTGAGACCTGAATGATCTTTATGGACCGACAGCAGCCCCAGCTCAAGTTTGTAAAAATGGTGATTTAAGAACTTTCTGTATATTTTCCGTGCATCTGTGCTGTTTCACATAGATAAACACCAGGAAAAGGAGGAAGCGTGCAGAAATTGAGAAATCAGAAATTGAGAAAAAGTGAGGCAGGATGAGAAAAAATGACCAGAACTATCGAAATATTCTAAGGTTTCCAAACCAGCAGAGGAGGAGGGACAGTAGAAGAAGCCTCTTGGGCACAGGACTTTCCATGACCTCAGCTCTGCTCCGTGCGTCCTCTGGGAAGAAGGAAAAAGGAGCAGAACACAGTTAATGATTAATTGCACAACCCAAAGCTCTCCCACCAAACCCCTTCTGAGCAGGGCAGATATTATTCTCCCACTTCATAAAAGCTTACCCCCCAAATCCCAGCCCAGAGCGCGTCGCCCCGGAGGCTGTGACGCCGCCGTGACCTGCAGCCACCGGGGCTGAGCCCGCTCTTAACCCCAGAGCACGGAGCCACTTCACGTGTGACCTGCCATTGATTTACAGTACAGTGAGGGGACAGTGGATTAGCACAGTGTGTGTGGCTGGATCAGCTTCCGAGGTGAAAAAAAAAAAAAACCAACTCAGCCCGGCCTGGATCCGCATGCGGGAAAATCCGGCGCCGTCCCCTCTGAAGTTCAGCTGCAATTTGCGCTCCCAGAGTTGTGGGGTTTTTACAGAGTCGTTGACCAGTCCATCAGCAGTCACCAGAAAGTTAAATATTCCAAAATATAACCACAGAGCAGCACGGCTTCTCCTCCCCTCAGCCCTCCTCCCAAGGGGAGGAATTTTCCAGAGAGGCTGGAAGAAGAAGGGAGCAGGCAGTGAACTTGAACATCAACCTTTCCTTGGCTGAAGGAGGTGGGAAGGAGGAAAAGTGGGAGAATGAAGCTTTCCTTCATGGTCAGTGAGAAAAATACACCAGAAAGGGAAAATCCCGACACCAGGGAACACCACTGTGGCAACGCCCAGTAAAGATAACATTTCCCCTTGGGTTCTCTAAAGAGGCTTTTGAAAAACACCCTATTTTGGGGCTTTGGGAATGGATCAGGTTTCACAAATCCCCAAATCCTGCAGTACCTGCTTCCTTAATTCTTTGGAATGGCCTTCAGCCCAACACACAGCATTTGCCACACCAATGGGATGCTTTGCTGTTCTTATCCTGGCAGGGGTGATGCTCTGGGTGTTTAACTTCGCCTTTCAAGTGGCATCTCCTCCTCCTTTCTCCTTCCAGAGAGGGAAGAAAAGCCCGGCCCAAGCCCAGATTTGGCCCAGCTGGGCAGCGAGGACATTCCCTTGCAGCGCATGTGCAGGGCCAGGGCCACCCCATCCATCCCGAGCCGCGATGTCTCTATCTGAAGTGACACAGGCAACAAAAGGGATGTCCCCCCCGCCACCCGTCCCCATCCATTGAGTGATACAGATGGGCAGTTCGGGAGGACTGTGTGCACATATGCAGAGATGCTCTCATGTCCTTTGACCCCTCATCCCTCCATCATGGTCGATCTATAACATTTACAATCCAAAAAACAAAAGAGAAGGGAGAGTAGGGCCAGAATTCATCTTCCAGGCTGACACCTAGCGTTAATTAACGACTTAAAAATCAATGACATAAGGGACAGGCAGCAAATGACACCTCCACGCAGAGCCTGGCTGCTTTCAGGAGCGAGGAAAAAATATCTTGGAGGACAGCTTTGATGCACACACTGTACAGGGGGAGCGGGAGGAGCGAGGCCGGCACCACCAGCCCATCGATCTCTGCCACTCCAAACACCCCAAATTCCCCCATTTTTTCTGTTTCCCAACCACCACGGTGCCATGCTGGCCTTTCCCCACGGATGATACTCCCAAAGCCATGGGAAACCCGATGTGTTTGCAGGTGAACACGCAGCAAAAGCACTGCAAGGTCTAAATGGGCTTTTAAAAGCTCTTGGGGATGTTTTGTGCTGCACGTTTTGGGGCACAGCAGGCTCAGGCTTTGCACAAAAGGATTCTGGGTTTACTCTGTGCATGCCCATCCCCAGGCCTCAGCACTTCTCCTGCTGGAACAGCCCCACTGCCACGAAACTTTTGTGCAGGAGCCGTGTGGAGGGATGGTCCTGGAGAGCAGATGGTGTCGGTTGTTTTTTTTTTCCTCTTGAAGAGCAAACCTTTCTGGAATACTAAATCTTCCAGGAGCTGTAAATGTCAAATTTAAATTCATACTTTGTACCACCTTTGATTTCAAAGAGGATTACACCTATTCGCTGAAAGCAAAGCAACACCAAAGCTACATGAAATGGAATTACGACTACTTAGGCCTTTTTCTATTGCCTCTTTATATTGTTAACTCCTTCCAATTCATTAAGTCTAATCCTTATTAGGCTAAGTAACACACATATGAATAGACAGGACTGGACACAGGAGCATATGTGCCTTTTGTATCACTTCCCGGTTAATCCGCAGCCCGGGGAGGGCCGGAGCCAGGGAGAAGTGGTTGGTAGCCCCGGGCAGCCCCGCGGTTGCCGCTTTGTTAAGGCGAGTGATGGAAATCCACTGAGTCCCCACTGCCCAACCACAACTTTGTACAGTGTCCTGAGCACGAGGGAGAATTCAGGTGTGGAGGGATGGATGGATGGAGGGATGGACAGGGATGGAGGGATGAATGGATGGATGGATGGACAGAGATGGATGGATGGATGGATGGAATGGATGGATGGATGGATGGATGATGGATGGATGGAAAGATGGATGGATGGATGGATGGATGGATGGATGGATGGAGGGAGGGAGGGAGGAGTGGATGGATGGATGGATGGATGGAGGGATGGGGGAATGGATGGATGGATGGATGGATGATGGAAGGGATGGATGGATGGATGGATGGATGGATGGATGGATGGAGGATGGATGGATGGATTGGATGGATGGATGGATGGACAGGGATGGATGGATGGATGGAGTGATGGATGGATGGATGAGGGATGGATGGATGGACAGGGATGGATGGATGGAATGGATGGATGATGGATGATGGATGGATGGATGGATGGATGGATGGATGGACAGGGATGGATGGGATGGATGGATGGATGATGGAGGGATGGATGGATGGATGGATGAGATGGATGGATGGACAGAAGGGATGGATGGATGGATGGATGGAGTGATGGATGGATGGATGGATGGATGGATGGATGGATGGATGGACAGGGATGGATGGATGGATGGATGATGGATGGATGGACAGGGATGGATGGATGGATGGATGGATGGATGGATGGATCAGGGATGGATGGATGGATGGATGGATGGATGGATGGATGGATGGGTGGATGGATGGACAGGGATGGATGGATGGATGGATGGATGGATGGTTGGATGGATGGATGGATGGATTGGATGGTGTGGATGGATGGATGGATGGATGGATGGGTGGATGGAGTGGTGGATGGACAGGGATGGATGGATGGATGGATGGATGGATGGATGGATGGATGGGTGGAATGGATGGAAGGGATGGATATGGATGGATGGATGGATAGGGATGGATGGATGGATGATGGATGGATGGAATGGATGGATGGGTGGATGGATGGACAAGGGATGGATGGATGGATGGATGGAGGTGGAGATGATGGATGGATGGATGGATGGATGGAGGGATGGATGGTTGGATCAGGGATGGATGAATGGGTGGGAAATGCGTTTATAGAGGAAAACCAGCCAGTTTCTATCCAGCCACCCTTCCCTAAGCATCATCCCCAGCCTCAGTGCTCGCTCCATCCCTGGGCTCTCTCTGCTCTCTTTGTACAATCGCAGCTCAAGCAGCAAGAATGAAAAAAGGGGTGAAAACGTCACCTTGCACATCCAGCGCCTCTGGAAATGTGCTTCTTGCACATTTAGGATCTGGAATCGCAACAGGAAACTCTCAGCTCCACCAACACCAGCAGCCTCTCCCCTCACATGCTCTCTGCAGAAAAAAAAGGGGGAAATTCTCCTCTCCCAGATAAGATTTAAACCAAAAACGACCTGCCTGGTTCCACAGCAGTGAGTGAGACAGGATTCAAAGTATATAAAATAGATATTTATACAGCACCAGCGTTGCTCTTAGTGTTTTAAAAACAATAAAGCAGCAGCTTATATAGTCTCTTGCATATCGGGGACATGAAATAAAGCCAAGACAGGAGCTGGAACATCTAATTCCCTGGCTACACGGAAGAGAGAGTGATTCAGGTTTACAGGGTGCCATTCAGTTTTATGACAATATCTCCTAATACAGCAGGTTTATCAATTGAGCAAAAAGGCACAACGGGGTGTGTTATTATTGGAGCCTAATCTCATGCCTCGGGTGTGTTGTGCGAGGCACGGGGGCAAAAGGCCACACCACTGTGTGATTATCCAACAGCAATGCTCACTCAGGACGCCGTGTCTGGATTATCAAGTGGATTGGCTTAGGTTTTAAAATGAAATGTTAACGTTTGTTGCTTAGGTTTCAGCCGAGGATGGATCTCCCTGCTGTGGGGATGAAGAATGGGGAGTGCAGACGGAGGAAAAGCAAATATCCTGCTCGGTGTCATCGCGTGTCCCCCCGGCTGCCAGGCTGCCCATGGCCTTGGGGTGCTGCCAGCCCACACTTTGGGGAAAAAAGGATCTTCCTGTGACCTGAAATAGAGGCCAGACAAAATTAAGAGAATGAGAATAGATAACTTTAATACAGGCTGATGCCTTAGGATTTTTAGTTTCTCTATTTTCGTGCATCTGTATTCTTGTACTTCTCTAGTACAGCACTAAAACTCCCGTTTTCCCATCTTTAGACAAAACAATCCCTCTCTGAGCCTGAATCCAAGGACACCTCAGAGCCCCAAAATATGGAAACAACAGCGAGTTGGGGGGGAGCAACTGATGTTAGGCCTGATGCCTTACCATTCAGGCTAATCTGAAATAGAGGCCAGGACAAAATTAAGAGAATGAGAATAGACAACTTTAATCCAGGCCTAACAGCCCCCTGGTACATTAGGGCAGACAAAGCCTGAGGCTACACCCAAAATGGACACTGGGTCACGAGATCTTTACCTTTTATAAGTTTTGCCTTATTAACATATTGGGTCTTAATTCTCCAATGATCTTTACAGGTGATGATGTCAATCACCCCAAAACTTGCTCCCTGAAGTTGTTGTTGTTTCCATATTTTGGGGCTCTGAGGTGTCCTTGGATTCAGGCTCAGAGAGGGGTTGTTTTGTCTAAAGATGAGAGAATGGTAGTTTTTAGTGCTGTACTAGAGAAATACAAGAATACAAATGCATGAAAATAGAGAAACTAAAAATCCTAAGGCATCACCTGGGCCGTCAGAAGGACCCAGGACACAGAGTTATGCCCATAAACCAAAAAGCACCATTACTGCTCACAGAAAACCTCGCTGATTTGATTTACCCCAGTAAATCAAACTCTCCTTGCTGGAGGATGGCACTGAGCTCCCCTCCTGCATCTTCCCATCCCCAAAACAAACCTAACCTCACTTGTGCACAGATATTCCCAAGGTTTAGGAAGCCTCCTGAGATCCTGGGCGTGCATTAAACGGCCCCAATGCAAGAACCACCCCAAACAGAGTAAATTGCTCCTAAAATCAGGTCCCTCTTAGGCCAGTGGGATTTAGGGGCACATGCTGCATCTCCAGAAGGGAGAACAGGACCCTACAGGTTTTAATTAGCACTCTTCTCGCAGCAAAGTTCCTGTCTATTGTCACTTAATTACTGTGTATCTACCCCAACAGACATTAAGCTTTCCCCATGACCTCTCGCTCTCTACACCCTTGTCATTCTCTCTCTCAGAGCCCCGTGTGACACTGGGGAAACGAGGAGCAACTTCTTAATTAATTGGACTAATTAGCCTCCTAGTTGGCTGGACAGCTGGACCCTATCTCCTCGCTGATCTGCTGGTGGAGGGAACAATCAAATCGCGGTTTGTTTCTCCGGAGTTGACAAAGTCCCGTGCTCTGGTTCCTATTAACCCGAGCCCCCCGGGAGCACTGGGGAGGATGAAGATGTTTTCCCTTTTTCCCTTTGGCTAATGAAGTCCACAGCAAGAACAGCCTGTGGCCAGAGCAGCACCTGGAAACCTCGGGAAAGGTCAAGGTTTCTTCTCAACCTCGGCCCTTTTTGCAGCGTTTATAACTTTGCTTTGGTTTGGAGTTCACCCTGTTGGATCCCAGCCCCAACCCAGAACTCTTCACACCTTCCAAAATTAATTTAGGCTTTTAAAAAACACTGGATCAAACCTGATTTTGAAGGAAGGACCATATTTGATGTTCCTGGAGGGGTATTTTTCCCTTCCGTGTCCACACACACATCAGCACCGCGGATCTGTCACTGGGGCTCCCTCCCAAAAAAGCTCTCACCCCCTTTCTTTGCTCAATAAACTGCAGCATTTTCCAATTCAGAAAAAGGTTTGGATCACGCCACAATCGCAAGGGTTAACATGAATAGTTGGATTCTTTGTAAAAACAGACTTTTACTGTTTCTCGCTGTTTTTCTGCCCTCAGACATCTCAGAAGTCCCTCTGGTTCACAATGGGAATATGTGGAATAATTGTTTCAGACATTCTGCCATACATCCTGCCACAGATCCACACACTACAAACTGGGGGGAAAAGATCAAAATATTTTCTATTTCTGGAGAATTTTTGCAATTCTGAGTGCTGGGATTTTATTCCTGATCTGCTGGGTGTGAACTCCACCCAGAAGCAAAGAGGGGGATTATTTTTTTTTTTTTCCCACCTTGTCTCTATTATTTCCTTCAGAGCCACAAGCTGCTCTCCCCAAATGATACAGCTTTAAAAGAAACTGGGAACGGCGAGTATCCATCTGGAGATTTAAAAAAAAAATAAAAAAAAAAATAACAAACAACAAAAATACACTTGGTACATTTTGGAAGCAAATTCCAAACAGCTGAAGGCTGCAGCAGGAGGGAAATGGGAGGCAGCCACGGTGGTTTGGCAGACGAGAGGCAAAGGAGCCGTTAGCTCCAGGAGCAGCAGCAGCCACATAAAAAAAAAAAAAAAAAAAATCGAGTGCTGAGCCATGCACGGAGCAGGCAGAGCTTCCAGGGACAGAAAAATCTCCGGGAAGGGCTTGGGAATTGGGCTGAAAGGAAAACCAGGAGGCGAGAAAAGCCCTTCCCCAGCACGGAGACAGACACGAGGTGTCCCCTCCCCTTCCAGAGCCCATCACAAATTTGTCAGAGGGGTAAATTGAAATAAATGATCGAGAGCATCTGGGCAGGCTCTTCCCTCTTGGGCTCGGGAGAGAGCTCAGGGAACTTTCCTGAAATCAAACAGTGAGACAAACAGGAGGAGCTGCAGCTTCCCGAGCTGCCCAGGAGCCTGCCAAACCTCAATTCCATCATCCCTGAGCAGAGTGGGAATCTGAACTCCTTCTTTACTTTAGAGAACAGTCACTGCTCCAGAATCATCACCTGAGCTGCCAGGTTACGGAGGAGAAATGGGAAAATGGAGCAAATCATATAAAAAGAAAAGAGTATTTTTCAAAAATGTATCCTTTCAGACAGAGGCGACCAAGTTTCAGGTATTTGGATCCTTAGACAAGAAAATGTTCAATAATTCGATTTTACAAGTGCTGCAGGACCAGCTCAGCTTTGGTGGGAACTATCACGTTCCTCAGCCAGGGTTTTGTTCAGGTCAGAACCAGCAAATCCCTGAATTCCTGCAAAGAAGAAATTACTGAAAATGGGGTCTGGATTGCCCCAAATCCTGACCTCTGGCCCAGCAGATCCCTGGATTGAGCTGCCAGCAAGATCCACGGAGCTAATCCTGCCTGGCCTCTGACCCAGGAATTTCACACACACTGTTCCAGTGGCTCATCCACAACTTCCTTCTTTTCCCCCCAATAAATGGCATTTTGTTTTATAAAGACATCCAGCCTTTATTTATAAGACTTGTGAGTGATGGAGCATCTACCATATCCCCTGGCAATTTTCTCCAATGGTTAATTACTGTGACTGTCAAAACACACACTTCAATTCTCATTTGAATTTCTCTGCCATCAGTTCCCAACCACGGAACCTTGCTGTCTGTTTTATTTTATGTTTTTTTCTCCTGCTCAGCTTTAGAGTCTTTTACTGTCTCCTGTTCTTCCCCGAGTTGATATTTGTAGATTATGACCACATTGTCTTTTAACCTTTTCCCACGTAAAGGTTGGTTTGAACTCCTTGGCACCCGATAGAAGATTATCCTAATGCACTTCTGCACTGCCAGGGGCTGCAGGAAGGGCCAGGGATTGCAGCATGAGGGACTTAAAAAATGCCATCAAGCCCTGAAAAGTGACCTGCACCCTTCCCTCGTCACATCCACGCTGCCTTTTTGCACATTGCCTAAACCACGGGTGTTTAAATGCACACAGAGTGAGAGTTTAGAAGGCAAAGGCATCAAAACATCCCCAATAATTTGTCTGTGGTCAAACAAACGGGCTCAGTCCTCGTTGCACTGCCCACAGCCCATCCCAAGGATGGCACAGCTTCATTCCCAGTGACTCCCAGTGCCCTGAGCCCCCTCCTCTCACCCTTTTTCTGGGCCCTGAATGTGTCCCCCTCCATCAGATCCCGGGGAGCAGCTTCCAATTCACTGGCAAAGCACCAACTATTACCTTTTTAACTCGTGCATTTTCAATACATACAAAGAACATGTACAACAAGGTTTTGCTGTGGTCAATAATCCCTGAAATGATGTTTTCAACAAACCTCATTTCAAGTCTAGATCTGGAGTAGAGAAGTGATTGGATGAAAGGCCATTATATGACTGCTGTAATTTATTCTGCAGAGAGCTAAAACCACCAATTATCTGACATGAATGACACCACTTCTTTTTCTTACCAACACAAAGGTGCACGGTATCTATTTTCTGAGATCTAATTTAAATTTTTTTTTTTTTTAAAAAAAACCTCCTATGTTTAAATAAAAGGTGGCAGATACACACCAGCTCGAGTCAGAAACACTGAGCAGAAGTGAGAAATCTCAGGAGCTGCATCCCTCTGTGCCCGGGTTCCACTGGGGATCCTCGGGAAGCAGCGTTTGTGGCTGCATTAACTCTGCTCACAGCAGAGCTGGGAGGAGTGATGGTTTATTTCTTTGCAAGTGGGGCTGTAAAGAGGGGGATTTTATTAAAATGGGCTGTGTTGGGTGATGCAGAGTTTGGCTGGCAAGCACAAACCTCACTGGCCTGATTGAGGTTCTTCTCTGGTGTGTCTTGGAAGGTGCAGCAATGCCTCGAGCAGGTTATAAAGACAACCAAAAAATAAAAAATCAGAAATGTTTATTCAAGGGGCAGCACCCTCTGCTGTGCTCCCCATCCACCACACCTTTCTCTGGTTGAGGAAACCGGTGACCCACTTGCTGGACCAAATTAATTAAATCCTGTTCACTCATTAACACCGACGAGCGAGCGGCTGCTTATTTTAGAACCGCAATTATTTTCCCGTCCTCTCCTCCAGAAGGACCCCAGCACCCATTTTTGTGGTGCTGCTGAGGCTGCCCAGGGTGCTGAGGCTCTGGGAGAAGATTTTCAGCACCAGTTTGAGCCCTGGGGTTGGTGCTGAGGTGTGGAGGGAGCTCAAGTGATGCCTCGGTGTTAATTTACTGCAGGGAAAGGCTACTGCTGCTGTAAGCAGGGCAACACCTTTAAACTGACAAATGTGAGTGACACGAGTGACAACATCTCGCCAGTTTGCTGCGAGGGGATGGAGAGGAGCAGCCTGGATCGTAAAACAGGCTTTAATCTTCCACAAAAAAAAAAAGAAAAAAAAAGAAAAAAAATTACAAGCAAGAACAGGAAGATAAATATAATTACAATATTCTGAAAAGCTCTGTACATATGTGCATCAAAGTTGAATGTTCACCGGGGGAATTGCAATGGCTTTGTGCTGGGGAAGGTGGGAGCCCTCAGCTCTGACAGCTCCTCACTTCAACCACAACATTTGTAGGGAAAAATTGAGACGAGACTGAGTTCTTCCTTCTCATGTTTGATTCAGTGTTGGTTTTTGGGGCTGGTACAGGGCAGGGAGTAAAGCACATAGGGCCCTTCTGTACCAAATTCAATATCTGAGCATCCTGGCAAAATGGGCAGAGGCAGAACGTGCACAGGAGCCTGGGCATCTCCTTTGAGGATCCCGCTGACCTGCTCACCAGCAAATAACAGAAATTAATGTCTGATCTGGCATTTGGAAACCTCCGAGTGAAATGACAGCATCATAAATCCACGATGTTCCTTTGAAATGTCATTAGCATTGCCAATGCTTCAGGTCAAGCCTGAGCCTGAAACCATAAACAATCCCAAGGCAAACAGAAATGCTCTGAGGTGAAAAAAAAAAAACCCACTCATTCTGGGACAGGGATCTACAGTTTCCTAAACCAGTTTGCACTTATTGCAGCAGCTCCTATTTCTCTTGAACAACGACTTCATAAACCCCGATTCTGGGACTAAAATGAAGGCAAACAAACACTTTTTATGGACTGCCTCAGTTCATTTGGTTCCATTGATCATGGTTTTGTCGCTGTGAAGGGGAGCAGGGCCGCTCACGCCGCGCGGGTTTATCCCTGTCGGGATGGGAAGGGAGATGACTCGGAGCTGTCACTTCCTCCTCCCGATGTTTTACAGCCACTGCTGCTGCTGGAGGTGCTTTCTGCTTTTCCTATCACGGTGACATCTGAGTGCCGCTTTCAATGAGGCCAAATGGCCAAGTTCTAGCGGGGCTTTGGACACCGGGAATTAATCAAAGTTCAACGTTTATGTCCCGCGCTCATTCATCAGCGGGAGCAGCCAACACCACTCCAAGGGAGGGCACCTGGCTTTCCCTCCTGGTTGGCTTTCCCAGCTCTGCAGAACAGGCAAAGTTTGGTCACAGAGAGCCAGTTTGGATCGGCACAGCTGGTCCTGTTTAGTATTAACCCCCTCAAAGTCGCTGTCTGATTTGGCCTGGGAGCCAGTCGGTGTGGGACATGCAGAGCTGTGTCTGCCCACTTAAAAGCTGCTTATTTTAACCCTTTCCTAAGGTTAGCCACAGGGCTGGGAGCCGAGCCATCTGCCTTGGGATTCTTGGCATTCTTCTTTGCCAGGACAAACCTTGAACGCTTCAATTTTACCTTTCAGAAAACCCGCAGCGGGGTGACGATGCAGCACAGTGAGAAGGTAACTTATCCTGGAAGGTTTCCAATGCATGGATCAGATGGATTTGGGGTTCCTCCTGCTGGGGAGGTGCAGGAGGAGGAGAGGGAGCATCGGGCAGGTTGGGAGGTGCCCACAGCTCTTCTTCTCTCCCCACTGAGGGTAGGAGATAAAATCGAGGGATGCTCTCGCGCCTCGCTGTGCACACTCTCCCTGATCCACACCATATTGCCCGTGACCCACGGGTGTTCCAGGAGCGGGGAGAGGATGTTGAGAGGACACAGAGCCACCTCGGCTGTGCCCTCGCTGCCAAACACAGCCCGTGCCAGGCGGTGCCAGGCGCCGCGTTCTCCACCCACAGAAAAATGGGGCAATGACACACAGAGCTGGAAACGAACGCTGGAACCTGGCGAGGTTTAACTCGTTAAAAATGTGATGGAGATGTTATCCAGCCCCTCATAAAGAGGGTTAGGAGAGAGCTGGGGCTCGGCTTTAAAGCAGCCACTTTGAGGATGTTTTAAGGTGGGCGAGTGGGTGAATTTGCGTGGACAAGGGCTGGGGAGAGGGAGAGAGCACACACGGGCAGGAGAAAGAAATATTGCATGAAATAAAGAACCAATTAAAGGGGGGACACAGTCCCTGCAGAATGATTGGCTCTGTCTGAGCAGGGAACTGGAGCATTTAACCTTTTGTTTGTGTTTCACCCAAACGTTGCCTCGCTCTCTGCTGGGGTCACAACCAGGTCACAGCCACGAGCCCTCCCGGCCGCTGTAAATCACCAGGGCTGGCTGCAGCCTGGGCTGGGGTACAGGAATAATCCCATAAATGTACCCTAAATCCCATGTGTTGAGAGCCCCATCCAAAGCTGGAGGTGCTCGTTCCACGGGCTGCCTTCGAGGGGCTGTCCTGAATGGATGCTGCCAGAATAATGGATATCATTATTATTTATAATGAATAAATAAAAGGCTTTTCCCGTGAGCAAGAATTTTTCAAACAAAGTAAAGTTAATGTGCTCAATCTTCCAGCTTGTCAAAGGAAAACAGAATCCAAAATAGCCAAAAAGTCTTGTGAAACGGATCAGGGACAGGGTAATTATGTCACTTACACTTAGAAAACTGAGATGATTTGTAATGAAACAAAATCCTCCCTTCTGGCCAGGTTTCCAACAAAAAATATGTAACTTTTGGAAGCGTCCTAGGAGGGAAGGAGTTATTGTTTCCTTGGTAGTTGGCTACACAAGCATTGAGAGGTGGGAAGAGAGATATTCCTGCTCCACCTATCCATCCATCCATCCCTCCATCCATCCATCCATCCATCCATCCATCCATCCATCCATCCATCTCCTCCCATCATCCATCCTCCATCCATCCATCCCTCCATCCATCCATCATCCCTCCATCCATCCATCCATCCATCCATCCATCCATCCATCCATCCATCTCCATCCATCCATCCTCTCCTCCATCCTCCCTCCATCATCCATCCATCCATCCATCCATCCCATCCATCATCCATCATCCATCCATCCTTCCATCCATCATCCCTCCTCCATCCATCCATCCATCCATCCTTCCATCCCTCCATCCATTCATTCATCATTCCATCCATCCATCCATCCATCCATCCATCCATCCATCCCTTCATCATTCTCCATCCATCCATCCATCCATCCATCCATCCATTCCATCCATTCCATCTCCATCTCCATCCATCCATCCATCCATCCATCCATCCATCCATCCATCCATCCATCCATCCACACTGAGCTCACTTTATTTACCTGGGAATCACAGGAATTGTCTCGCTCCCTCTGTCCAGGCCCAAACCATTGATTTGTTCCCTAAATAGGCTCCCACACCCCAAAACAGTGCAAACACCTTGGGCTCTGCTTCCACAGCAGCAGCCTGACCTCTGGAGCTGCACTGAGCCACTCATGTCAGGTACCCTCGGGGCATGCCATGCGTGCCACCCATGCCCACGTCCCTGCCACGAGTGCCATCCGTGCCCACGTCCCTGCCTTTGGGACACCACCACACCCCAAGGTCCTGTGCAAACCCTTTTCATGGCCAATTAGAGTGCAGGCACACAAACAGCACTGCTGTTCTTCCTCGCTGCATGTCCTTCACCCATATCACGAGCGCCGGTTCTCTCCCCGCTCATCATTTGTGTATTAACTCTCGATTAGCTCAGAGCTGGCCCAATTTCTGGGCCCCCCTGCTGCAAGGCGTTAATGGAGGATTTGCTGCAGCAAAGCGAAACGGCCTCTTTGCCCAAGAGGCTTTCACTTAAACATTAAACTGGAGAAGGAGGAATCCAGCAGGCACTGCTGCCCCCGTCCCTCTTCCATCTGCAAATGGGAGCAGGGATCCCGGGAAGGGCAGCCTGGGGTTCATTTTACACTGCTGTTCTTTGCTTCCCCACGTTCCACTGTCTGCCCTGCACTGCTTTCACTGTCACAGCCATGAGCAAAACAAAGCAAACACAGCACAACCTCCAGAAACACATCCCTGGGTCTCAGGTGTCGGTGGGATCGCAGAATCCTTCAGTGGTTTGGGTTGGAAGGACTTTAAAATCCATCTCATCCCACCCCCTGCCATGGCAGGGACACATTCCACTATCCCAGGGTGCTTCAAGCTCCATCCAACACGTGGGACACCCCCAGGAATGGGGCAGTCACAGCTCCTCCTGTGGCCCAGGAGCACTGGGCAAAGCAGGACCCTCTGTCACCCCCTCATTTTTGGAGGGATTTACTCATGTGCTGAAACCGTTCTGCTAAACCTCCTTGTGCAGCCAGAGAGACACCAGGTACCTCCTGGAGAGCAGGGAAATTATATAATTTCCACTATCAGCCAAATCAAAATAATCTGGAAAGCAGAGGGCCGTGCTCTCAGGCAGAGTGAGGGTGCTCTGCTGGTTCAAAACATCCAGAAAAACCAACCCAGAGTTCAACATCACCCATTAAAAGTGCCTCGAGTTCTGCTCACGCGGATTCCTCGCTCAGGAAAAAGAGACAACCCAACCTAAACATCCCTGATGTGCATTGCTAAGTGCACACTGCACCTCCAATCATTTGTATGACAGGGAAGGAACCTAATCCTGAATCTGAAAAACTATGTGATGGAGGATTTACAGTATTAGAAGGCAAACAGTGGCAGGTGTAATTAGGAGAAAAATTTGTCATGCTCTTGACTCTAGGAGAGAATGAAAGGTCTGGAATAGCAATCTCCCAAGTGTTTACCCAATGTGAGCGCACACAAGATGGAAAGCACATTTCCGACCACGGACAGATTAATATTTGATGCCAGAAAGAGAAATGCACGCTGTTCATGTTTATTTAGGATATTGTGAAATACAGTGAAATTTGCAATTTTATTGGATTCAGGGGTTCTGTGTTTTTGAAAAGTCCTAAGCTACTGTATGTTGGATAAGAAGCACATATGTTAGGAGTTTAGACATGCCAGCTGCAGGGAATGAAAGGGCTTCCCCTCCCCCTGATTTTAGAGAAGGAAAAAAAAAAAGGAGATATAAAAAGATTAGCCGCAGGATAAAGTGGGAAAACTCCACTGAGCTTTCTGTGTCTCTTAATACTAATTTTAGTGGCTAGAACTGACACAAAGGAAAATTATATCTGGGTTACTTTGTCAGCCACTGAAACTCTGAGGCTCTGTGGTGTTAAAGCAGCACTCTCACCTAAGGGGCTGTGGTGGGACCATTCCTGGGGTGAATTTCAGGGACACGTGGCCATGGGTCACCTCCCTGTCCTGGAAGGATTTCCTGCACTCCAGATACTTCCAGAACTCTGCTCTGCTCCCAAAAGTGTCTGCTCCCTTCCTGAGCAACAGCTCAGTGCTGAGGCTTTGTCACACAGATTGGCAGAACCACGACGACAAATAAATCAGACTTTGTTGGTCATCACATGTGTACCCTGCTCACTGCCCCTGCACACAAACCCCAATAACTCCCCTGCTGTTTGGACACCTCAGAGCCCTTCCAGGAATGATTTGTTTCCTCCAAAAGTTGAAAGTTTAACCACACACAAAGAAAAGCAACTAAGAAAATTATTTGGATGTGTGTAACCATGTACAAACCCTCCTGAACATCATGACTCTGCATTAGAGGGCCCTTCTGGTGGGTTTTTACCCATCCCTTTCTCTCCTCCCAGCTCAGTGCCCTGGCAAAGCAAGCCCTGTGACCTGATTTTTGGAGAGTTTGAGAGTGCCAGTCCTGGGATACAACCTCAATTTCAGCACCAGAGTGGCAGAGGCTGGGCTGGAAAAGCAGCTCTGAATTTTCCAGGCACTCCCTGTGCCTGGAGGGAGCTGCTGCAGCACATCCCTGTGTCACTGGAGAGTGCTGTCCTTGTGTCTGCACGGGCTTTGTCCCCACACACCCAGCCTAAACCTTTCCCCAAAATCCCAGCCGGGATGGGGGTGATAACACAGCTCAGAGCTAAAGGAAATCGGGATATTCTGGGTGAGGAAGGTTTGCTGTTGGTTTGCTTCTCTCATTCCTCTGCCCGGCTGTGAGCCCAATAAAAGGGATATATTATGCTCCTACACATCATTGGGCAGCAGAGGAAGTGTGTGACAGCTTCCATATTCCCCACACGGGGAAGGAGGATGGGGAAATTCTCCTCTCCCACTCGGGGAACCCTCGCAGTGATCCATCGCTCACGGACAGAGCGAGGATGGGAGCAGCGAGAATGGGATGGAGAGAGACAGGAATGAAGGGATGAAAAAAACTGGGATAGAAATTTGTCTGTGCAAAAAGCAGCGGGGAAAGGATGACTGGTGAAGGGAAGAAATGAAGCAGGTTCATGGATTGGGCTGAGAAGGGGTAGGAGATGTTCTCACTGGGGTGGGAGGAGAACACAGAGAAGGTTCCACAGCCCCTTTGGCCATTCCTTCTGCCACTGCAATGGAAAGAGCCACCCCAGCACAGCAAATAACCCAGCTGGGGACACCAGACCTTGGTGAGAGGAGCCCTTGAGACAGC
>VKON01002658.1:187730-209789 GCA_009741485.1 Malurus cyaneus samueli
ATAATCTTTTTTATGACTTAACCTTTAAAAAAAAAAGAACACAAAACAAGCGCGAAACCAAAACTAGGAACCTGCTAACATAAAAAATTATTTCGCTATATGAGTGTAAATATTTTATTGGATCCTCAAAGAATATTTGAGGGAGGTGGTAGAATTAATTTGTTTGTGCCCTGGTATAAACCAAGATGACGCCAAAACCCTTTGGAGACAGATAAATGCTTCATATGGAAGTCAGAAAAACATACAATCAGGCAACAACAATCATCTTTCTGGAGATTCCAGATAATCCAGCCTTCAAAGCAAAACCTGTGTTTTGGAATATTCATCCTCTGATATTCAAACATCCACTTTGTTCTTCTAATTATTATTATTCTTTTGATGTCATATCAGACGAGTCTATGAGGGTCTAAAAAGGGCAAAATAATTATTTCCTTATATCTTAATACCCATGTGATGCAGAGGCTTTGGTGAGAAAAGGAATTTTTTTTTATTTTTTTTTTTTTGTCAAATCCAAAGGGGGAAGCTTGGCAACGTGGTACAGTTGAGTGTAACAATATATTCAAGAACTAAAAGTAACAAGTCCATGAAGAACAGCTCAAACCAATTCTCAAAGGCAGGGTTGAATGCCTTATAAAAAAAAAATAAAAAAAAATTCCTTTCTCCACCAAAGCCTCTGCATCACATGGGTATTAAGATATAAAGGAAATAATTATTTTGCCCTTTTTAAGACCCTCATAGCACTCGTCTGATATGACATCAAAAGAATAATAATAATTAGAAGAACAAAGTTGGATGTTTGAATATCAGAGGATGAATATTCCAAAACACAGGTTTTGCTTTGAAGGCTGGATTATCTGGAATCTCCAGAAAGATGATTGTTGTTGCCTGATTGTATGTTTTTCTGACTTCCATATGAAGCATTTATCTGTCTCCAAAGGGTTTTGGCGTCATCTTGGTTTATACCAGGGCACAAACAAATTAATTCTACCACCTCCCTCAAATATTCTTTGAGTTTGATTTAATTTTTAGCCCTTTCCACAAACACCCCAATATTTTCTGGTTCAATTAATCATATTTAAAAAAAAAATCATAGGGATTTAAAATTAAATTAAAAAGTCACTGATCATGAAATAAAAAAAAATTAAAAAAAAAAATCCCACTTTGTGCTGACCTTCCCTCTGGCATTAATTTCCTCCAGGGTGCTGTGTCTGTCTGTGTCACTTTGGGTCCCTGTCTCACGTGGGCACTGGCAGAGATCCACAATTAAATCCATTTATCACAAACCCCTTCGGGCAGCAGAATTTGGGGCTCTCAGCCCCCCAAAGCCCAGCACTGGGGGAACAAAAATCTCGTTCTGCTCGAGGTGTGACCAAGGACACCCCAAACCTCCTGCCCAAAGCCACCTGGAGGGACAGAGCTGTGGAGGAGCTCAGAGCTGCAAGGAAATTTAAGAATCACACTTGGAAGGAGAAGACAAAAATAAAAGCAATGTCATTTAAGGATTTGGGAATGGTTTTGTTTGGGTTTTCCAGAAATAAGAGTAAAGGCAGAACCTTTCAATCTGAATCCCAGTGACAAAAAGAAGCAAAGATTTAAACCCAGGGAATTCTGCTGTCACTCTCCTGCAAGAGCACATTAAAAATACTTCTTTTTCCATTGGGACAACGATCTGATTTTGCACAAAAGGAATTAATATTTCTATTTTTAACAGTACAAAGTCTACAGCTTGTCTATGGAAAGATCAGGGTCCCAAGTGGCAAAAGTTCTGAGGAAAAAAAATCCAGGTTAAAGCACGGCAGCTCCTTCCAGGGGGATTTTTATGCACCAGGAACTTAGAGGGAGCCCGAACTCACTTCATTTAGGACACTAGAAAACCACCACAACTTTGAACAGAGACATTTAAACAGAAAAAACATCAATAGGTCATGGAAACATCCAAGAAGAAAAAAAAAAAAACTCTTTGGAAAGTTAAAATGAGTACGATGACAAAGAAGTACCCAGAGACAATTCTGCTTAAAATAACACCTGTAAATGTTTCTGTGCAAAAGAAAATCATTGGATCACCTGAGGATAATTCTCCAGAGCCAGCTATTGCTGCTAAAAGCAGGGAGAGAGCTCTCTCCTCTGGAAAATCAGGCCCATGCAATTCCTGATTTTTTTTTTTGGAAAAAATTTTTTTGAAAAAAAAAAAAATCCGGGTGACTCAAAACCTCTCCATCCCAGGGCATCAGTGGTGTCCTGCAGGGAGACCACAGCCCCAGCTTCCCCAGGGCTGAAAAATATTTATTTATCTGCTTGGACATCCCATCCTAAAGGGAAAAGGGTTTGGATGAGACCCAAGTGACACAAAAACTGCTCAGTTCTGCCTGAACCTTGCACGTTCCTGATGTCTGGAATCAGTAACTCCCCTGGCAAGCCAAGGCAGACAAATCCCTGTGGTTTTCTGTCACTGCACACAGGGCTCATCCTGCCCTGCACTTGTCCAAATGTGCTTTCCAGGTGGGAGTACGAGCACAGTTAAATTTCCAGCCCGAGGGATGTGGAACATCCCCACTTCATTGGAATTGATCCTGCCAGGCAAGATTGATTATCTGCAAAGGGCGTATTAACACTGCAGAGGTAAACAAGGATCGCTGCTGGCAGGGAGCTGAGCTGCCAGGAGGGAGCAGGGACTGCTCTGACAGAGGGAAAAACCCTGGGGGAAATGGGGAAAAGCAGAAAAACAGCCAAAAAATGGCCAAATTTTCTTCTGAAAGTGAGGTGGGAACGGTGGCTTGGGAAGAAGGGCAGTGCTGGTGTCACAGCTCAGCCTGACCAGTTTTTTTTGTCCCATTTTGTCCCATTGTGTCCCAAGGTTTTTTTTGTCCCATTTTGACCCATTTTGTCCCATTGTGTCCCCAGATTTTTTTTTCCACCATTCCATTTGGCTCCCACAGCACAGCCCGTGCCACAGGAGCACACTGCCCATTATAAAGTTTTCAAAGAAGAAGCTGTCCCCAGCTCTGATGGATTTTGGGGAGAAGCTGAATGGTCTCAAACTGCCCAGGAGACAGTCCCATGCTGGATTTTTCCAGCTCTTGGAATATCTGACACTCACAGCTCCTCCATCACTTCTATTTGCTCCTTCCCAACTCCTAATGCTACAACACAAATTGTTTCTATCTAGAGTTGCAAGAAAAAAAAAAAACTCTCTTTCTCCTTTTAGGGTGGACTAAAATTAAAAATTAAAAATAATAAAAAAAAATAATAATAATAATAAATAAATACTGTGAAAAGACCCACACACAGGGCTGAAGTCACATCCTGTTCGTTCATTACAGTAACAAATGTGTTCGACAGTAATTATCCAAAGGGGAGAATTCCAAATCTTCTCATCTTGCTCTCTCCTAATTAATTAATAGTTTAAATGTCATCATGATGGGAAGTGCTCATCAGAAGCAGAATCTGCTGCCATGATTTACAACTCTGCCTCCAAAGGCTCTGAAGCAGTGGCACCCCAGGGTTAAATTTAATTCAAAAACGTAAGGCTCTTATTGCTCTCCTCTCCAGTTTAGCACTGAAACTCCCCATCGAGCCAATGGTGTGAAGGGAAGATGCAGGGGAGCACTTCCTTCCCCTGCTTTTTCTTTTTTTTTTTCATTTTTTTTTTTTTCATCATTAAGTCGGAAAGTGAAAGATTAAATTAAAATTAGTCGTTTGTCAACTTGTTAAGAGATTTGTTGCAGCAGGCAATTGAGGGCCAAGCCTGCTGTGGAACCAAAGAAAAGGTGAGGAAAAGGTGGGGAAAAAGTGAGGAAAGGGTGAGGAAAAGGTGAGGAAAAGGTGAGGAAAAGGTGAGGAAAAAGTGAGGAAAAGGTGAGAGAAAAGGTGAGGAAAGGTGAGGAAAAGGTGAGGAAAAGGTGAGGAAAAGGTGAGGAAAAGGTGAGGAAAAGTGAGGAAAAGGTGAGGAAAAGGTGAGGAAAAAGTGAGAAAAGGTGGGAAAAAAGTGAGGAAAAGGTGAGGAAAGGGATGAGGAAAAAAGAGGAAAGAGGTGAGGAAAGTGAGGAAGGTGAGGAAAGACGAAAAGGGTGAGGAAAGGACGAGTAAGGGTGAGGAAAGGAGAGAAAGGTGAGGAAAGGACGAGTAAAGGGTGAGGAAAGGAGAGTAAAGGGTGAGGAAAAGGAGAGTAAAGGTGAGGAAAGGGTGAGGAAAAGGTGAGGAAAAGGTGAGGAAAAGGTGAGGGAAAAGGGTGAGGAAAAAGTGAAGAAAAGGTGAGGAAAAAGTGAGGAAAAGGTGGGGGAAAAGTGAGGAAAAGGTGAGGAAAAAGTGAGGAAAAGGTGAGGAAAAAGTGAGGAAAAGGTGAGGAAAAGTGAGGAAAAGAGGATGAAGTGAGGAAAAAGTGAGGGAAAAGGTGAGGAAAGAGGGTGAGGAAAAGGTGAGGAAAAGGTGAGGAAAAAGGTGAGGAAAAGGTGAGGAAAAAGTGAGGAAAAGGTGAGGAAAAGGTGAGGAAAGGGTGAGGAAAAGGGGAAGAAAAAGGCAAGGAAAAGGGGAGGAAAAGGTGAGGGAAAAGTGAGGAAAAGGTGCGGAAAAGGGGAGGAAAAAGTGAGAAAAAGGTGAGGAAAAGGGGAGGAAAAAGTGAGGAAAAGGTGAGGAATAAGTGAGGAAAAGGTGAGGATAAAGTGAGGAAAAGGTGAGTAAAAGGTGAGGAAAAGGTAAGGGAAAAAGTGAGGAAAAGGTGAGGGAAAAGTGAGGAAAAGGTGAGGAAAATTCCACAAAATACTGGAGCTTCACAGTTTCACAGCCCTGGGAAGGAGACACAGAGAATTTTCCAAAGCACCGGAGCTGCAGCAGTTTTAGATCCCTTCAGCTTTGTGGCTGTCCGGCCTCTGCAGCAAACCCAAACCCTGCAAAAGCAGGGATTCATCCCAAAGACACCAGCCCAGGACAATGAACGCGTTCTCCACCCTTTGGAGATGCTTTTTTAAACATTCATTGAACTAAATAAAGCAATAACGTGCTTTTTGGGTCACATTGAAGAGTTCTGCCCAAACAAAACCCTGACTAGATTATCACCAAGCATCCTGTGTCTAATGGCAGAGCCATCCCATCCATCCTTACAAGGAGTACCCTGTGTCCTGCAGAGCTCATCCCAGTTAAGCCCAGCCTAAGACCTTGACTTTTGTGCTGCTGGAGGATGGGATTCACCCCAAGGGCAGTGAATACCTGGGATGTTTAACTCCAGCTCCCAGGCACGTGTCCCTGCCTGATGGATGGACTCCACCTGGCTGAACATCACCTCCTCCAAAATAACCAAATCCCATCCTTCCTCTCTCCCACCTTCCCCCCACACAAACCCGTGAGGTAGCAAAAGAGAAATTACAGACCTTTATTTTGCCAACTTCGCACATTTTCTCCCTCCCCCCATTTCCATAAAACAACTCTTTTATTCCCAAGGAGGAATGGGGGGTGGGAGCTTGTTATTTTTCTATTTCAGATAAAAGGTTGGCAAAAGAAGAACCCGATTCATGTCATTGTATTTCCTTATTGTCTGCATTAACCTTCCCCATGGTTACTTGTTCTTTGTAATGTTACACTTGTCTTGCTGCAACACATGAATACCCGAGCCAATTTTGTCATGCAAATGAATTCAGTTGGATTGTAAATTGTGTGAAGGAGCATTAGTTTATCAGGAACCCGCCTGCATGCTGCACCCAACTGATTTCTCCTATTCACACCAAGAGTGCAATGTTTTCTGGTTGATCCTGAATGTCCATTCACAAGCTGTGGGGCTTATTTATTATATTTTTTATTATTATATTATTATTATTTTATTATTATTATTATTATTATTATTATTATTATTATTATTAACTATTATTATTTGCTACTATATATTACTATTATTATATTTTATTATTAATATATTACTACTATTATATATTATAATTATTATAGTATGACTTCTACATTTGCATTTACCTGTTTATTCAGCCAGTCACAAAGCTGAATTCCTTTTCTAAAGCCTGATTTATACAATCAAAACCCACGGCTATGCCATCAAAAATGAAATTTTACCACAGCCCGTGTCTGTATTTACTGTGAGCCTGAATGGAAGGTTGTACCTGTGTTGGGAAGGAGCAGATATTGTAATCTGGGAGCCATCAGGTAGATAACGTTGCTGGCATTTCACACCGTAAAATGGAAATATTTTTATTGAGGTCGATACCTGTATTTAGAGTGACATTTCTTCAGCCAGCCCTGGGGTTATCAGCGATCTGGGAAGCCCATTCAGGACAGAGACACAAACATTTCATCTGCACTGCCACCTCCTCCGTGGTGCCAATCCGCCTGAGCTTCCCCGAGTTCTCACCCAAATCCTCCTGGAATTGCACATCTGCCTCCTCCAGAGGTGGGAACACATCCCACTGTCCTCCTTAAGGCCCTGATCCCAACAATTTCACTCTCATCACTCTGCCACTGAGCCCAAATGAGCTCCATCCCCAAACTTTCCACCTCCCTTTTGCTCCACCCCATCTGTGCCAGGAAGAGTGGGCACAACTTTGCTTTAGAGCTGGAGACCAAAGCCACAATCCCATTTCAGCACCAGGGATGAAGAGATGAAGCCTGGATATCAACACCCAACTCCTGGGCCCGCCTTGATTTGTGGTGGAGCTCAAAATTATCAATAAGTTGGTGGCAACAGCAGAACAACCTCCAAATGGAGTGCAACAACCTTATTGCTGCCCTTATCTCGCTGCAGCCTGGGCTCTGTGTCACCAGAAATGAAACCAGAGCTCACAATTTGCTCCCTGAGTTATGGATGGATCCAATACTCTGCCAGGCATCTGCTGGATCTCACCCCATTAAACAACAAATGCCAGTGGTGTTTGTCCCTGTCCCTGTTCCTCCAGGCAGGGCCATCCTCCCCAGGATAAGAGGTTTTTGTCAGGATGGTACTGAACTGCTCTACCCCCTCAAACAGCAGGGAAAAGCTGAGAGAGCTGGAGAAGAGATGGCTTTGGGTGACAATTGTGGCTTTGCAGCACCCAGAGGGAGCCCACGAGAAAAACCCTACAAGGGATGGAGTGCCAGGATGAGGGGCAGTGGGTTCCCACTGGTTTGGTGGGATATTGGGATGGAATTGTTCCCTGGATCCCTGGCAGTGCCCAAAGCCAGGCTGGACAGGATTTGAAGCACTCTGGGACAGTGGAAGGTGTCTGTGCCCATAGCAGGGGATGAAACAAGAAGAGCTTTAAGGGCCCTTCATCCCAAACTGTTATGGGATTCCATGACAACAAAGGTTTGTCTGAATGTCACACTGTCACAAATACATTGAGTGACCCACAAATGCCAGCCCTGCTGGCCCGTGGCATGGAGGGAGAGGGAAGCAGCAAGGGCAGAGCATCCTTTGGGCCCTGCAGCAGCAAATGTGAGCAGAACAGGCTGGGGGGACCGTGCAAGGTTTGATCCCGGGGGACCAGCCCATCTCATCAACCCCAAAACACAATGGGAGAGCAGCAGGGGCACCCTCACCCTCCCTGTGCCATATGGAGAGCAGATTAGGAGCCTCTGGGGCCACTAATCCAGCACAGGCACTGAAAAGGCATTTGGGTTAGTGATTAGAGCAAGGCTCTGGGTCCAGCTAGAGCTTCACCCAGCCTCCTCCTGGCCTCAGTTTCTCCAAGTGAAAAAAAACCCTCTCCTCACAGGGAAACAAATTCCAATTTAGAAAGAACCCGTGAAAGCTCCAGATAACCAGGGCTGCAGGTGTACAGAGTGTTCTTGGCAATCCCGCCCAATAAAAACAACTTTAGGAGAGTGTTTTATCTGCTCTAGACCTGGCTCGAATTTTGGACACAATTCTTCCCCCACCACACTGAAGATAAAGAGATCAAACCATTGGCAGCTGAGGATGTACAGGGAAAAGAGCAGCACCCAGAAAGAGCAAGAACCCAGGAGACTTCATCCCTTGGCACAACAGAAACCTGGAAAAAAAAAAATAAATGGAAATGGCAGGGCAGCGATGCAGCAGCACCAATGAACACACCATCACCTGCGTGGGAGAGAATTTCACAGCCCTGCCTGACTCCACTGCACAAACCTGCAGGGCAAGAGCTGCCCAGGGTGAATTTTCCCAAATTAAAGTTAAAACTCAACCCCAAATGACATTTTGGCCCCAGCAGGGTGTTACTCAGCGGGCTGTGGGGTTTGTAGGGGTTTGTAGGGGTTTGTAGGGATGGTAGAGCGTGGATGTGGTCCCTCTCAGAGCATCCTCTGAGCTCTGTGCGGGGTTCAATCGATTGGGAGGCAGCGTTGGTCACTCCACACTGAGCTCTCTCTGTATTTATTGTCCCCCTTTGGTGTAAATAGGTCTTAAGCCCGTGGCATGTCATTATAACTTTTTCGAAATAATGATGCTGCCTTTTGTTTGTTTTTTTTTTTTTTGCTATAATTTATGCCCAATGCAGCAGCGCCAGTCACTCAATACTGTAGAGTCTGCAGAGGTGGAGATAGCCCTTAATGAGAAGAGGTTTTGCCTTTATCTCCTTTATACTTCAACCATTATCTTCCTCCAGTCTATAACCATGCGGTTACCACTGACAATAATGCTCAGAGGCAACAAATGCTGATGAGTTTTCTATGCAGTCTTCACAATAAGTCTATCAAAACAACCTCGAAAAATTATGAACCCTAGTGACAGACAAATAGAACCAGCTTCAGCACGAATTTACAGCCCAAATGCAACGTTCCTTTTAATTCTTCAGGCTTTTCTTATCTCTGCTGTTCCTCTTCTGGCTAGGAGATAACAGTAATTCTTCTGTATGCTATTTTTTTTTTTCCAACTGAGTAAGATGTTCCTCGTGTCTTTCTGCTTGCTAAAGATAAAGGGTTAAAGACCAACTTGTGTTGGTCGCTTTGTGTTGGGGGAAAAAAAAAGTAATCAGTATTCAAGAGATTGTTATCAGAGGTAAAGCGCAGAGAACAGTAATTTTGCCTGCTTCAGTTAGGATTTTTTTTTTTTAGGTTTTCTTTTTTTTTTTTTCCTTTTTTTTTTTTTTTTTTATGAATGAAAATAATGCCTGGAGTGTTGGGGCCAGATAAAAGAATTAGTGGCAGCGCAGGGGGACGGAAGCACAAAGTACACCGGAGAATTAGACTGTCTATCTTTGTCTCTCCCAGCTCATCCAGGCAGCCGGGGCTCGCAGCTCGTAAACAATTTAATCTTTTTGCTACAGTTAAAATACAAAGACAGCAAACCTCCTTCTTCCCAGGCGGGGAGGGAGAGAAAGGAGAGGAAAGGAGGCGGCGGCTGGAGAAGGGGAAAAATCAGAAAAGGGCTGACACAAACTTTTCTGCTTCACTTTAACCTCTCGCCTTCCGCCATCGGCACGGTTTTCCAGCCCGAAATTCGGGAGGATTTTTTTATCTCGCCAGCCAGCCCCACCTCCCAGACGTTTTCCCCCATCCTCTCTCCTCTCCACCTCCCTCATCCCCGGCTCAAAAGCTTCCCATTGTCGCCGGCTGAGAATTCCTCCGGCTCACAGGTTAAAGAGCTAAACAGATTAACTCATGTAAAGGGAAAGGGAGGAAAAATAAAACCAGACGTGAGGTTTCTCCCCCTTCCCTGCAGGAACACGGATTCGGGCTCCGCAACAAAAGTGCGACACGGCGGTGCCCGGCTCCCGAAACGCAGGAGAATTGGGAACCGGGAATTCCGTGGGAGGTGGGAAAAAGGTGATGGAGACCCCGAGAGCCTCGGGCACGGTGGGAAAAAGCTGGGAAGGAGCTGGGAAGGAACTCTGAGCTTGGCTGGGTCACCACATTTTGGGTTTTCCCAGCTGCAGGCGCGGGGGGGACGCATCAATTTAGGGATGCGTTTTAACGCATGGGTTAAACACGTTTTAACACACAGTTTTAACACACAGTTTTAACACACAGTTTTAACACTCTGCTAGAGGCAGGCTGAGGCACACAGCTCTGGAGCTTTCCTAAATCAAGGTTTAAGCTCTGGAGAGTGACTCAGGAAGATAAACCAGCCCGGGGAGCTCACTGCCTCCTGCTCTGCAGCCACAGCAGCAAAAACAGCAAAACCAAAATCATCCAGAGAAAACACTGGACCTCTTCTCACCTCCAAACTAAAGCCCCTCTCTGGTGACTCTTCTCTGTCACCAAAATGATGGAATCACCTGCAGTTTTTACCCTGAGAACTTGAGTTAATAATTACCTGGGATTAGTAAATGAACAGAACAATCGCAGGCTGGACTGTAGCAGCTCCTCCCATTAACAATCCACACACAAAGCTCCATTTTTGTCTGTGCTCCTTAACCAATCACACACCGCAGGATCCCTCACACGTGAGAGACAAGGACAGGACAAATGGAGGTGTCCAAGGCCAGGTTGGATACAGCCTGGGCTAATGCAAGGTGCCCCAGCCTGTGGTGGGGAGGATTGGGACAAGATGAGCTTTAA
The DNA here is from genome assembly GCA_009741485.1 of Malurus cyaneus samueli. Taxonomy (NCBI): domain Eukaryota; kingdom Metazoa; phylum Chordata; class Aves; order Passeriformes; family Maluridae; genus Malurus; species Malurus cyaneus. The sequence continues at coordinate 198,180 of VKON01002658.1, forward strand.
ATTCCCTTCCTATTAACCCAAACCTTATAAAACAACCCAGGAAGGCAAAGCTCTGTTCTGGTGCCTGGGATGGGAACAGCACTGGGGCACTTTGCTCTCTCTGACCACCCAAAGGACTTTTCTCCAACACCCTCCACAGGCACAGAGCAGCCCCTGCTGCCTTTGAGATTGCACCAGAGACAAACGGCTGCTGGGACCACAGCACTCTTTTTGTTTTGATGCCTTATCAATCAGGCTGATCTGAAAAAGAGGCCAGACAAACTTAAGAGAATGAGAATACACAACTTTAATACAGGCCTAACAGGCCTACTGGTACATTAGGGCAGACAAAGCCTCCTCCTGAGGCTACACCCAAAATGGACACCGAGTCACGAGATCTTCACCTTTTATAAGTTCTGCCTTGTTAACATATTGGGTCTTAATTCTCCAATGATCTTTACAGGTGATGATGTCAACCACCCCAAACTTGCTCCCCGCAATTCACTGTTGTTTCCATATTTTGGGGCTCTAGGGCAGTCCTTGGATTCAGGCTCAGAGAGGGATTGTTTTGTCTAAAGATGAAAGAACGGTAGTTTTGGTGCTGTACTAGGGAAGTACAAGAATACAGATGCATGAAAATAGAGAAACTAAAAATCCTAAGGCATCAGTTTGACTCAAGGCAGCCTGTGTGCACAAACAGAAAATCAGAATAAAACAGTAGCAACGTAAGACTCTGCAAGGAAGAAATATTATTGCCGGCTTTAGAGCGAGCTGCTGAGAGCTGCTGTCTCATATCTCCATCCAGGAATTACCAAGGGCTTTAGAGACACTGTTTGAAATAGCCTTATCCTCTGCTCCGAGGAGAGGGATTCTGCCTGTTTGGTTAAGTGTGCGAGCAGAGAGCAGGCAAAGTGTGTTTCAGTTAAAAAAATACCATTTCAATGCCGAGGCCGTGTTATCCGACCATGATGTGATATTAAAGGCTGCATTAGTCTGCCTGCTGGCCCTGTGCTGTGCTGTAGGTTGGTTTTAAACATTTCCAGGAGGTCAAGTGAGGCACCGGGATGTGGTGCCCGGGATCTGTGTTTGAGAATCGAGATGGGCACGGGGAGCAAATAATTCAGGAGCTGTGCCTGCTGCTCACCCAGGGGGCTCAGAGGGAGTTCAGCACCCCCAGCTCCCAGGAAATCCTCAGGGCTAATTAATGTGAGAATTTGGTGCTGCTTTTAGGCCCCGAGGTGCTGAAAGGAAAGCAGAGCCTGTCTGCTCCTCACTCCCACCAACATTCATTCAAACACTTCCTTCCTTGCACATATTAAGCAGCGAGGGGAAAACAGTTAAATGATGTTAATATTTTTCAAATTAGGGAACAAGGAGATCCCGTTTAGGAGTCAAAAGGCTGCTCTCACCCAAGGTTTTGTTTTAGAAAGGAGTGCAGAAGTTAATGAACCCAGAATAACCTTTAATTTTCAGTGTCCCCTCGCAGTCTATTCACTCAGCATTCATGGCAGTGGCATTGCTCCTAATGAATGACTTGGTATTCATGTAGCTCTCTCAGTATTACTTATGTGTCTGATCTCTCCTAATGGAAAAACTGATTGTCACTGGGAAGTTATGAGGAAATATTAAAAAGATCTGATCCACAGTGAAAGTTCCTCCACTGTAAATGAAACTGCCAGATAACAAATGCAAATAAATTTGGGGAGCTTATTGGCACTGAAGTTTAGTGCCTTTATAATTTATATCTTTACTGGGGAGCATCTGATCTCCAACTTAAATGAAACCAAAATCATTATGAAAGAGGAATCACCCTACTTTTGATATGCTTCCACCAGCAATCACAGCTGCAGCCTCTCCAACCTCCTGTTTACATCACAGTTAATTTGTTTTATATCCAAGCTGAGGTAAAGATTCCTCACTAAGCCACAGGACTTTTTTTCTTATTTTTAAATTACCTCTTCCGTGCTATACGTTCAGAGAGACACTGCTGTGCATCCATCGCTTCCTCTCCCCTCCTGGGCACCTCCCTGTTTGGGTTTCCAAGGCAGAAAATGCTGCAGGAGGTGAACAGAGCCGGGGCCCTGAGTGGGAATTCCACATCCACACCCAGCAGATCATGTTTTTCTGTTTTATTACCCCATTGCAAATCCCCCTCATCCTTTAGATCGGGGATGCTCAGAATCACAGGATGCTTTGGGATGGAAGGGACCTTAGAAAAGACCCCATTTGGGGTCTCTGCACACACCTGGCACATCCCACACCAGCCTGGTGAACACCCAGGGACCCGGCACAGGCAATAATTCTCACTGTTAACATCTGGATAAAGCAGGAAGAGGCAAAACGATTCACAATTTCCATCCAGAGGAGACTTAGGCAAAGCAAGCTGTACAAAGCCTCTGAAAGGTTTCCATATGATTTGTGTATTTGAGCAGGCTTTGGCATTAAGTCTGAACTGATTGGGGAGATCAGTTGGGAGGTACCACACCAGAATACCAACAGGAGCTGCCATTCAGCTCCACTCCCCTCCTTCCTCCTCCCTTTGTAAAATTCCCCCAGAGGTAACAAATATCTGAGTACTTTACTGCAGCCTTTCTTTGGGATAATAACACTAATGAAAAATGCATGCGAATGATTAGTTCTAGCAAAACAAATTTCCTTCCCAGAAAAAAAAGCTGGGAGTTCAATCCTGCTCGGAGCTTCACACCAGCCCAGTCCCAGCACAGCCACGTTCCCAATTTCCCACGTCTGTCCCTGCAAAACCCCGCTGGTTCTGCCTCACAAAGCCACCACAACACCCCGGGGGCTGCACGAGTTGTTCTCTAAAAAGGGTGAAAACCCATTGTATTCGGCTTTTTTAGCACAGCCAAACTTCTTGGAAGCAGCAATAGTTTAATGCCCTTGGAGAGTTGTGTTTTAATTTTGCCACTGTCTTTCCCAAGAAAATTATTCGTCTGCTCAGTGCCCCCACCCCAGATCCACCAGGCAGCTCCTCTGCTTTTAGCTCTCAGAACACACTGCTCCCTCCTGCAGTGGGCTCAGGTTTTCCACTCGTTGGGCTCAGCCAGAAGCTCTGCTGGTTTTCCACTCGTTGGGAATTCTGGGATGATCCAAGGCTTTCTAGAAATGGAGGGATGAGGTGGCAGCACCCACTGTGTCCCTCTGGCTGCCACAATCTTCCCCTCCTCGGATCTCCTCATTTATAATTTCCCCCGCTCCTCACTAACACTTCTTTAACCCTTTCCCCCATTTTGGGCATTTTCCTAAGCAGGGTGTTTTGTATGAGGATCTATGGAGACATTTAGAAAAAAGCTTTTTTTAATTGACAGAAATGTGGTGCTGGTGCCAGAATCCTGACCCTGCTCCCGTCCCGTGGAAAGGTCACCGTGACCCACACGGTGCTGCCCCAACCTCCTCCCAGGAGTTATTTAAAAATGCATTTACACATCTGAGAAAACCGAGAGCACCTTTGCTCACCGAATTTCCACAAACAAGCTTAAATTAATCCAATAAAGTCACTCTTAGTTAATTATTTGCCCGGATTCCATCGGAGTCGCGGCTCTGGCTTCCGTTTTGGTCAGCAAGCGCGAGGCACGGGTGGTAATTACAATTTGGCAAATGCCAACATTGTTCTCCTCCGTGCACCTGCAGATTGCTTGGCAGTGCCTGCTGCAGTCCAGCCCTCTTGGCTGCAGAACCTTCCAGATGTGGAAATGTTTCCATGCCCCGTGTTCCATTGATGCCTTAGGGTTTTTAGTTTCTGTATTTTCGTGCGTCTGTATTCTTGTACTTCTCTAGTACAGCACTAAAAACTACCATTTTCTCATCTTTAGACAAAACAATTCCTCTCTGAGCTTGGATCCAAGGACACCTCAGAGCCCCAAAATATGGAAACAACAGCGAGTTGGGGGAGAGCAAGTTTGGGGTGATTGACATCATCACCTGTAAAGATCATTGGAGAATTAACACCCAATATGTTAATAAGGCAGAACTTATAAAAGGTGAAGATCTCGTGACCCGATGTCCATTTTGGGTGTAGCCTTAGGAGGAGGAGGCTTTTGTCTGCCCTAAATCCTAAGGCATCACCATAACCAAAACCTTCACCTGGGGCCAGCACAGCGAGTCCCGCGGGTGACGGTCTCTCTGGCACGGTGAGGGTCAGTCAGACCCCTTGTCCAGCCACACCAGGATGTTCACTCACCAAATCAACATCCAGAGGTGGGGAAAGAGCCCAACCCAACCTGGCAGCTCTGTCTGGCACCCACGTGGGTGTGAAACACCCTGGAGAATGTTCTGGCAGCGCCAACAACGCCAGCTCACCGCGCTTTGTTCCGCGGCTGCCAGATGGGCAGGGCCGGGGGTCAGCGCTGGCAGCGGGGACACGGAGCTGCTTGAGTCACTTTGGCGTGAAAAATGTCACCCTGCTCAGGCTTGGGGGGATTTTCATCCCTCCTTCCCCACACAGCTGCTAATGAGACAGTTTGCTGGAGCCAGACAAATGCAGACGGCGGCGCTGGGAGCGGGCGCGCGGGGCACCGTGGCACTTTTGGTGTAAACATGTGGCGTCTCGGCGTGCCAAAAGCTTGGTTGGTGGCCTCTATTTGTTTTTCAAAGAGCTTGTCAGGTTCATTTACACACGTCAGCGCTCGCATGTGCTTGAAGAGAGAAGGGGAAACACATTCTTTGTCTGCCGGGTCCCTGGCCAGCCCTGCCTGGGGGAGGATGGGATGATGGAGCTGCTCCTCCTGGATCAGCCCACGCTCCATCAGAAAAAGTCCCTGCCAGGCAGAGCCAGACCCTCAAACCACCATCCTCTGCCAGCACAATAAAAATCACCTTGGTTTTTCAGCGGTGTGAATATCAAAACCTGCCTTCTCGTATCCCTTGTCTTGCTTTTCCTAAATCCAAGCTTTTTTTCCTGGTCTAGGGAAGGCAGAGCTGGCGACTGAGCCCAGCCTTGTGTCTCTCCAAATGCCTGTTTTGAGTAATAGAATCATGGTTTAGGCTGGAATGGATCTTAAAGACCATCTTCTTCCAGCCCCCTTCCACTTCAACATGAGACGGGTTTCTCCTCAATTCCTACATAAAATTAAGACCCTTTGTGGCAAAGAACACAAAACTTTAAAAAGTTTGGATTCTCTTTTGATGCTTTCTGAGATTTTCAAGGAAGGCTCTGGGACTGGAATCACTGATCAGAATTGCTGCCAGGAGATACACGACTTTTAACCAGCTCTGAAACACTACTTGAGTGAAGTGGAATGGGATTGAACTAAAAGGGTTTTTTACCTCCCCAATATTAAGTGCATATTGAAGATTTAAGTAGCAATTACAGTTGCTGTAGAAGATGGAAGATCAGACTGTTTACATAGCAGAAATCAGGGGAAATTATGCTGTCACACTGACATCTGTAGGAGAAGGACAATTTTAAAATTACACTGTTCAACACCTTTAATGATTTGTAACACAAGAGGTGTGGCTACTCCTATTAAATGTGTTGCCAAATCAATAAAAGGCATAATTGGAGTTGTTAGAGCAAATTATAGCACCACCGTTATGTTGCAATACAATGTTCCCTTGTAAACTGCTATTACGGGTAAAGCTGTATTTCTCTCTTATTTGGCTGTTTTGTAATGAGTTGGCATTTTGCTCCATAATAGTTCCACTTTCTTTTATGGAGCTTTCACTTTTACTTTCCTCTTTTGTGCAGCCTATAATTTCCCTTCCCTTCCTCTCTGCCTGTTGACAACTGGTCTATACACGCTTGAAAACAGCCCTGAGGTTATAAACTATATTATTTAACATTATTTGTAATCTTTTTCAATTGGAAGTCAAGGGGGGAGGCACAACATCGGCACATTTGGAACCTGAGGTGTCTTTTAGGCTGAGCCTTCACCTTCCCCGGAGGGAGAGGAGCTGCAGAAAGGCACGAGAAATGGAAAACCTTGCATAAACTCTTCAAGGGTCTCGCTGCTGGCATTTCAAATGAGGGATTTGGGCTTATCTGTCTGGAGCACAAGGAGTGGCTTGTGCCACTTGTAAATCACCAAATGTGCCCCCCGTGCCAAAGTTTGCTGAGGTCTCCATCACCACTCTGCTCCTGGTGATGAGAGGGGCTGTTTCTCTCTCCAGGAGGAAGGAAAATAAGCATCAGCTCCTCCACAGGCTCATCCCCCCATCCCATGGTTTTGCTGGGATGCAGAGATGAGCTGGAGCCAAATTCAAGGTCACTGATGGGGTTTTTGAGGTGCTCACAAAGGCTGCTGGGCCTGCCTGCACTTCAAGGGAATGGGAGAGATTTAGCACTGCCCAGCATCTCCAGTTCACAAAAAAAAAACCAACCAAAAAAAAAAAACAGGAAAAAACACAGGAAGAAACAGGAAAAACAGAAAACACAGAAACGGGAAAAAAAACACATGAAAGAAAAAAAGAAAGATGAGGAGAAGAGAAAGAATTGATTGTGAATCAGGCTTAAGCCAGTACTGCACGAGCCTTATCCCAGTTAACATAAAATCCTGGGGACAGTGTTATTCCCGCAGCAGGAAGGAGCTGAGCCAGCCTCACTCCCTTCTAGTCATTGAGAAAAAGGCAATAGCCAATATCCCACCTCCTTTGCTATAATAAAAGTTATCTGTGTCCTGTTTTGCCACTGCAGCAAAGACACATAGACCCACTCAGATCATGGGACTGCCAAATCTCCCCGGAGCTTGGGGCTGCCACATATCCCCAGAGCTAATTTTTGAAGGGAAATTGTCAAACAAGAGCAGTTTGACAGCAAACCCGTGCAAGGACTGATCTGTGTCTCGGTGATTCCCTGGCAGGCTGCAGCAGGAGCATCCCCAGCGCTGCTGGCACGGGCACTGCCAGCTGTCCCCAGGCTGGCACTGCCACAGCAGGGCCCTGCCAACTGCTGGGATCCCATTGTCACGGCGGGGACAGCGGGACACGGAGGGCTGAGTGCAGCTGCTGTGCTCCAACTCAGCCCTGGGTTGTTTTGTTTTTTTTTTTAGCCACTTTAAAGCCACCAAACGGGTCATAATTAAAGCTGGATGACCAGCGCGGGGTGGGGAGCGATGCCCTTCGTGAGAGTGTTGGTGATCTGCAAAAACAGACAGGGAAAATTTGCTATTAAGTAGCACTGAGATGTTTGGGAATTAAATATTCTCATTTGGGAATTAAATATTCTCTTGGCAATCAAGAGAAACAAAGGCTGGATTTTGGCCTTTGACTCATGTCAGAGAAGAGCTTTAGCATCCTCACACAGCTTCGTGCCTCTCACAGGGAGATGTTGCTCCAAGGAAAAGCCTACATGCAAAGTTTGCACCGTATCAGATTTATTTAGCCTTGTTTTATGAATTTCTAGGACCTGCAGTAAATTTCTTCCCCTGTTTTTATGTAAAATTTTTCTTGGAGCCCTGTATCACTCACAGGCAGATCCTGTTCTCTCCCAGCCAGAAGCTGTTACTCACACACAGGGAAGCCGAGGAATAAATTCTCCTCTTGTGAAGACAGAGGAGCAACTTTTGAAAAGCTGCACGTAAAGGATTGTAACAGGAGGGTGTGTGAGTGCCCCTCAGAGCCTGGACAGCTCCAGGGCCCACAGCCAAGGCAGGATCAGCACACACAGAGTATAAAAACAGTATAAAAATAATATAAAAACAGTATTAAAACACCTCCCTGAGCTCAGCATGAGCCTCCCTGGGATTTCCCACTGAGCCAGGAGGGATTTGCCCTGCTCTGGCCCAATGCCATCCTGCTCTGGGTGCTGTGCCAGGGCTGAGCCTTGCACAAGTTCTGTGAGCCCAGGGCAGGAACACAAACAGAAAAATGGGTGGGGAAGGTGTGCTCATAAACTGGGGCTTAACCCATACGTGTTCTCTCTCTGACAGCATCAGAGGGAAAACAAAAATGTGGCAGATTATCTCAGCAAATTAATTCCCCCAAGAACAGGTGGGAGCTGAAGGCAGAGCAGAGTCACGGTGGTGGAAGAGGAGGAGGAATTGTGGAAAGGAGGAGTGGAACACAGGAGCGTTTGCCTCTGGTGCAAACCCCTCCAGCCCATCCAAAAAAAAATGAACAGCATGGCACAGTGAAAGCTCCATGGCAGGAGCTTGAAACGAGATGGTTTTGCAAGGCCCTTTCCACCCAAATCATTCTAAAATTCAAAGCAGGGAGGGAGAGGAGTATCACACATCCCCTGCTACAGCGAGCACCAGCCCCTCTTGGAGCAGTGGCGAAGGGAAAATGTGCATTTCTGCCTCTGCAGAGCTTTTTGTTTCCGCTGAAATCCCTCCTCCCGGATTCATATGCAGAAAGGTGGGAGGGGGCCAGCCCCAAAAGCGCGGCTCCCGTTTCCTATCGGGAAACCGGAGCTTATCAGGCATAAGGATGCTCTGCTCGTAGCCCAAAATGTAAGGCAGTTAATAAACAGGCTGTTAATGTGTCAGCAGCCAGCAGCAGACAAGGCGCAGTGTCTCAGGCTCCCCCCACCTCCTCATAATCCTAATTGCATCAAATCTAATCATTTTTATGGGATAAAAAGATTTCCATAGATGACAAAGGGTTACATTCTCAGCCCTGTTGATCCATTCGGTAAAATTAGATAAGGAATAGATTTCTAGGCAATGCATTAAAGACGATTGGGGGGGTGGGGGAGAGGCAAAAAAAAAAAAAAAAAAAAAAAAGAGGGAAAGGGGGATCATTTACTGCAATTTCGCGTCTCACTCCTCGGTTCAAGAAAGAAAATGTAAATGTGATGTTCGTTTGGCCACAGGCAGCTGCTTCTATCAGGCACTGCAAACTGCAGCAGGACAAAGGGGTAACTCTGGTAAAAGGAAAGGTTAATAGCAAAGCAGGGGAGGGGGGCTGCTCATCGGCATGGACGGCACGTCGCAGCCTCGACACTCGGTGATGGGTTCGAACTGGGAACTGACATGAGATATAGAAGTGCTCACTGAAAATAATTCAGAGTGACGGCCGCGCTGGCCTGAAAATGGAGAGGGGCTGAATCACCGAGCGCTTGGCGAATATGCAGGAGCAGGGTTGCCAACTGCTCCTGATTATTTTCAGTAATAGTCTGGATTTTACTGACCACTCCTCCCCTCCCCTCACCTATTTGTCCCCTCAGCTCTCAGGAGCTGCAGGTTCAGGGCGCTGGTGGAGGCAATGTTGGAGTTTGCTCGGATTTAAACGAGGAAATCCCAGGGACATCTGCGGTGACATAACGGAGCAACCATGTAGAGAATGTAAATAACGACCAAAATTAAAACCACGCTCCATCCCTAATGTTAATTCACCAACAAATATCTTTCCGGAGTCCAATTGCACTGCTGTAAGTGAAACATAGCAGAAGAGCAAGGCCTAGGATATAGATATACATATATATATATATGTACAGTCCACAGCTGGTCACACACTAACATACACACTGAAAGAAGCTCTACATGCAGTATATGACAAATACATGGATATTATACCAGAAAAACATATTTTGAGTGCTCAAGAAAAAAAAATAAAAGTTCATAAAGACATCCCCAGACCAATGATCAGATTTCCTGCAGCTCAGGGTGCTAAAAAAGAGCAACACCAACACCCCACAGCTGACTCTGCCCTGCCACAAACTGAGAACAGGTTGGAAAGCTGTGTATTGCAGCAATGAGGATTTTAAATGATGCTCTTCCAGGGTTATTCAGGTACCTGTCCCCCTCCCCAGAGGGATGGGGGGTTCTCCTGGAGGGCAGCACTTGTGGTGGCAGTCACAGCTCCAAAGCCCGGCTCAAATCCCCAGGGAACTGATCCCGAGAGAACAAGAGGGTCCCTGCATCCCAGCAGGGCTTCTTTCAGGTATTAACAAATGGAAATGTCTCACCAGGCGCCTTGTGGGGTTTGTTTGTTTTCAAATCTGGCGTGAACGCATTTTGGAACAACAAAGAAAAGAGGTTAAAAATATGCTAAAGCAAAAATAGATCCCTCCATCCGCAGCTCGTCTGGATGGTTGGCACTCACCCTAAACCACGAGCTATTGGGAGTCTCAGGAGCTCGAAAAATCACCATCCAAAAGAAAGAGAGAAAAGCAGGGCCAACCTCTATGGTCCCTGTGTTCCTGTAACCATTCCTGTGAGCAGCAGCACCGTTCCCCCTCCAGTCTGACCCTCTGCTCCTGCTCTGAGCGGGTCTTTCCTGGCTCGTGGAGCAGGAGCAGCACAAGGCAGGGCTGAGGCAGCGTTTGGACCATGCCCTGAACACACCACAAGACAAAGCTTCTGCAGAGAGGCAACCTGTGTCGTGTGGGGATGCCAAGGATGATTCTCCTCAGGCTCAGGATTGTTTGGAAAAGGAAAGCAGTGCTGGTCTGTGAGCCAGACTGCGATGGAGAGCGCCTTCCTCTGCAGGGATTTGGACAATCAGAAAATGGTTTGGGCTGGAAAGGACCTGCAAAGGTTACTGGGTGCAACCTCAAAGGTTACTGAGACACCTCTCACTACCCCAGTGTTGTGGCTTATGGTTTTTCCCTTTGTTTCCTTTCTTGGGAATTTTTCTTTCCCATTTTGTTGCTGGGATACACTGATTGCCAGCTCATCCTTTTGATGGCTGGGCGATTAGTAAAGACAATAGGACCTACACCCCACCCAAACGATCTTGCTAAGTACTGGGAGGGTGTGTGTGGGGGTGTGGTGGTGGCAGGTAACTATATATACTGCCCTGATTGGCTCAGAGGGGAGTTGGCCTGCTACCTGTGGAGCAGAACTCGACTGCTCTTTGGCTCCTGTTTTGCTGCACTGTGATCTTCTGCCTCGATCTGAACCAGCAGGGACCTGCACCACAGTGCTCCTGCCGTCACCAGGGAATCAGGTGAGGATCTCTGTGTGAGGCTGTCACTGGGTTTGTGGCTGACTGTAGCTTTTCAAACTCACCAATCATGTATCGATTATTAATTAAACAGTGTCTCTTACACAATGTATGTTTGACACAAATGGTTGCTAAAGTGGTTAAAAGAGGCTTGTCCCACAATAAAGTTCTTCTTTCTCTCTTTTTTTTCACCCTCTTTTTGTGTGTTTTTGTATCTGTTATTTTATGTCTGCTGTTTGGCCAGCAGTGACGTATTTTGGCTTTTGTGTGAGCTGCAGACACCAAGGGGTGACTGGGGCTGCCACAAGGAGCTCGGTTTGTTCTCAAAATCACCCGGTTAAATCTCAGAGCAATCAGTGCACCCTGTCCCTGTTTTAATGCTGGAGATGGGGAAGGGTGGCACACACACCATGGGCAGAACCCACAGCTCAATCAGGCAGCTCATTGCTCCACAGGAGAGCATTTTATACCCAGACTCCTTCAGAGCTTCTCCACCATCCCCCAGGAGTTTTACTGATTCCTGCACGTTGTGGTTTTAATGAATTTAATGGGAGCAAAACACTCCCAAGTTCAGCAAACCTCCCCCCTCTCTTTTCCCCACCCGGGTCCTAGAGACAAACTTTTCCAGAGAGGAAAGTGAAAAGAAAAAAAATCTATTTATTTAAAATTATAAAACAAAACAAAAAAAAAAAAAAAAACAACAAAAAAGAAACAACAAAAAAAAAAACCACAAAAAAACCCCTGTGGGACCAGCTATTAGATCTTAAAGCCTTTCTCTTCCCTCTGGGG
>VKON01002658.1:209814-226430 GCA_009741485.1 Malurus cyaneus samueli
CCTGGGCTGGTTGCTGCTATTGTTGTTATTACTTATTTTCACTTTGTTATACATATTAATAAAACTGTTATTCCCTTCCCCCTATTCTTGCCGGAAGCCCGTGATTTTTCCAAGCTATAATAAGTCAGAGGGAAGGGGGGGCCATATCCACCACTCCAAGGAGGGGGTCCCTGCCTTTATTGGCAAAACACCTGTCTTTCAAACCAAGACACCCAGACTGCTCCAAGCCCTGTCCAGCCTGGCCCTGGACATTTCCCCAGCAGTGCCCAGCCTGGTTTTGCACGGTGTGCTCAGCATCCTCTCTCCCTTCCCTTCAGTCTCCTGCAGGATTTGGGGTGCAGTTAACACAGCACCTGCCAGGCTCAGCTCTCCCTTCCCTCCTTTGTCATTTTAAAGCTGCCACTGTGAGGACCCTTCTGAAATTATGTAAAGCCCGGCTGGTTAGATGAGGGCAACCTGTATTTATAACCCCAGTGTTGAAACACATCCTAATTCCACATAAATCTGTGGCAAGTTAATCATGCCTGCATTTCCAATCCAGTTTTATGAGGTCAGAGCTCTCGGTCCAGCACTCCTCCCGTGCCTGAGGTGGTGCTGGCTGTCAGCTGCTCCAGTTCAGCAGGGCTGTGACACCCCAAAACTGCCCCCTCCACACCCCAAAAGGGAATCAGCACCCCAAGGGCTGCCCTGAGAGCTTCCAGGAGATTTCAGTTCCTCCCCAAACTCATCCTACAACACCACAATGCCAAGAGAAGTCAGATAGGAGCTGCTCTGCATCCCCCTGATATATTTTTGTGGGGGGAAAAAGTGGCCCCGCAAGCCCTGAATCTGAAACTCAGTCAATTATTGTATATGGCTGAGTCCTGGGAAAAGAAAGGGAATGTTAACAGTTTGCATGGAGGAAGAATACTATAACGCTTGGTTATTGTTGAGAAAAGGAGATTGGAATGTAGAATTGATAACGCAGGTGGCTGGAAATTATAAACATTACTAATACTGTAGCTTTACAAACTCACCAATCATGTATCGATTATTAATTAACAGAGTCTCTTACACAATGTATGTTTGACACAAATGGTTGTCTAAGTGGTTAAAAGAGGCTTGTCCCACAATAAAGTTCTTCTTTCTCTTCTTTTTTTTCACCCTCTTTTTGTGTGTTTTGTATCTGTTATTTTATGTCGCTGTTTGGCCAGCAGTGACGTATTTTGGCTTTGTGTGAGCTGCAGACCAAGGGTGACTGGGGCTGCCACAAGGAGCTCGGTTTTTCTCAAATCACCCGGTTAAATCTCAGAGCAATCAGTGCACCTGTCCCTTGTTTAATGCTGGAGATGGGAGAGGTGGCACACACACCATGGGCAGAACCCCAGCTCAATCAGGCAGCTCATTGCTCCACAGGAGAGCATTTATACCCAGACTCCTTCAGAGCTTCTCCACCATCCCCCAGGAGTTTTACTGATTCCTCACGTTGTGTGTTTTAATGAATTTAATGGGAGCAAAACACTCCCAAGTTCCAGCAAACCTCCCCCCCTCTCTTTTCCCCACCCGTCCTAGAGACAAACTTTTCCACAGAGAGGAAAGTGAAAAGAAAAAAACTATTTATTTAAAATTATAAACAAAACAAAAAAAAAAAAAAAAACAACAAAAAAGAAAACAAAAAAAAAAAAACCAAAAAACCCCTGTGGGACCAGCTATTAGATCTTAAAGCCTTTCTCTTCCCTCCTTGGGGATTGGACAGTTCTCTCTCTCTCTCTGGTGGTTCACTGAAGGATCTTTCTCTGTCTATCGTGCCACGGGAAAATCCTCCAATCCTCAGATTACGGAGGGAAAAAAAATTCGAGGAAAAACAAGTCCAAGAAAGGACGAATAAAAAGAACAGTCCCATAGGGCAGGCAGTCTTTTTCACGCTGAGCCCGAGACCTCTCCCAAAAAAAAAAGTGTGTTCCTTGAAGAAGGAACATCACCAAACAAAACAGAGCAGTCTCAACTAATGCAATGTTACAGAAGGGTGTTAACTTTCCTCTAACATAAGCAGATGATAGGAATACAATATTCAGCTACCCTAGGACACGAGGCTTGGCAGCCACGTGGATCTTTGTTTGGAGAACCAAGAGACATTTGAGCCGTCGTGGTTTGGCAAACAGACAGGACAACACTATCCTAGGATTTCGGTGGACTTGCTAGATCGAATACACCGGAGACGAAAAATTCGAGACATCAAGATTGCCTGATCGCAGCCTTAACGCTATCTAGAGTACCTGTTGCCCTCCACTAATCGCCTCTAGCTTGGCACCAATATCCGAAAATGATGCAACTCATCGCATTCCTGTTGAGGAACACCGAGTTGATGATTCCAGATTTGACGGTCGCAGTTACTGAAGCAGAGCGGGGAAAGGTCACCTCGCCTCAGTTATGGTTCCTAGTCCATTTTCAGGTTTTAGCCACTGACATCAGCCCATAAAATAGTAAAGGCGCAGCATTTTGAAATAAATTTTTAAACTGTTCTGTTTATGCTCGACTCAGTAAACGTGTAAGGGCTTTCACAGAGAGTTTTTGGAGGGCTAGGAATGGGCCAGACACCTCAAGAAATAAAGGGAGGGACCTCTGGCTATTTGAAGATCCAATTTTATCTATATACCTTTATTTTCTAGCTGTCATTGTTTTGCAATAAGTACAATTATCTAAACACATTTCTTAGCTGGTAAAATAAATTGGTCAGCAAGGTGACTCTAAAAATGTGCAAAAATTTTCCCAGGAAAACATGCAGAAAGCTCCACCAGGATTTCTGTGCTCAGATATCTGGCAGAATAAGCTTATCAGTTTGCTAATAAACCATCTGCTTAGACCTCAGCTCTCCATCCCATTCAGGCCTCACGTCCAGGAGCTGAAATTAAAAATATTGACAGAAACAATTTCTGCCAGGCAAGAGAAGTTCACGCCGTTACTGTATTTTTTTGTGTGTGTGTGTTCCTATTGAGTTTCTACATGTGCTCCGTGTATTACCTGCCAACTGCTGCTCTATTTATTTCACATTTCTGAATGTAAATATTAACATGAAAATATAAATACAGAACGTGATTCCTGCTGCAAAACGGAGGGGGAGCGAGCTGGGAGTGTCCTAGAGCTGTGTTTTTTAGAGCAGCAGCTGTCCCTGGGCAATGCTGTGGCTGTCGAAGGAGTGGATCCAGCCAAGAGGGAATTTCCCACATTTCAGAGCACTTTGGGTCACGGGCTCCTGACTCTGATTTTTCATCCCCTTCATTCCACACCATTTCTGCTCTCCATCCTCCAACACCCACAGCTTCTGCTGCACAGCAAAACCCATTTATGAGACCTTTACCTTCGAATGCAAACCCTTCCATAACTTGGGAAAACTGGATGGTCTGCTGTTTCAGGGACCATCTTCTCACATTCCTCGAGCAGCTCATTGGAGAAAGGTGTATCATTCTCATCCTTGAACTCACAAACCTGGTTGGGGAGTTCCTGTTAAGTGAGTATTGTACTTTCCATATCTCGTTATGTTAGAGGAAATTAAAACAACCCTTCTGTAACTACTCAGTCGAGATTTGTCGTTTGTTTGGTGTTCGTTTTCTCTTCCTTATCAACAAAAGGTGAGGGAAAAGGAAAGCACCAAGCGTGTTTTTTTTTGTGGGAGCTCTCTCTCGGGATCAGCGGTGGAAAAGAAGCTCCCTGCTCTCGGAACTGCTCTTTTTTTTTTTTTTTTTTTCTCCCTTCTTTGGAATTGTTTTTCCTCGTATTTTTTTTTTCTTTCATTCGAGAATATGGAGGATTTTTCCCATGGCACGACAGGCGAGAAAAAGATCCTTCAGTGAAACCGAGAGACTCTGTCCAACCTTCCCGAGGAGGAAGCCACTCCCAGGAGGAAGAGAAAGGCTTGGGATCTAACAGCTGATTCCACAGGGGTTTTTTCGTGTTTTTACTAATTTTAAATAATAGGTATTTTTTCCCCTTTTCCTTTCACTTCCTCTCTGTGGAAAAGTTTGTCTCTAGGACCCGCGTGTGGGAGGAAAGAGGGGGAGAGTTTGCTGGAACCTGGGAGAGTTTTGCTCCCATTAAATTCATTCAAAACCATGACAGGGAGGCTGCAGGACTAGGAAAGGGCCTTAAAATATATGAAAAATAAAATATATGAAAATGAATAAATATATGAAAAAATAACTCCTGTCTTGGTGATTGCAGTGGGTATGACTGGCAACCTCCCTGTGGGTCCCCACAGCTCTGGGAGCGAGGAGGGGAGTGCATGGAGACCAAGCTCAGCTCTCAAAGAACACACCACACCCAATCCTGCTTGTTAGGATAGTTTGGAGCGGTTAAAATATGGAAAGCCGCGAAGAACAAGCTGTGTAATTACACTCAGTGGGACGTATTGTGCTCAATTCAAATGTAATGGGAGCAGTGCTGGGTAAATGACACACAAGAACCTTCCCTTCCTCCCACAGCCCTTGTTCAAATGATATTGCAGCACACAAATTTACTTTAACCCAAATACCTGCGTCCATTAGATTATTTTTATTATTTTATTATTTTTTATTTTAAAGCAACACCACATTGTGTATGCACCCACCTCTGCCTGACAGGGCAGATGCTAAAGCTACCCAGACTCTCCTGCTCAGGCACAGCAGACTTTGCTAAGAGATTTCTAAAATATTTCAATTGTTTCAATTTATTTAGCTCATGCACCTTGGTTGAGATAGGATTTTATTTTTTTTTTTTTGAAGTGTCTTTCCTGAGATCATATTACAGGCCTCTTAAATGAATTAAACCTCTATTACTCCCAGATCAATAGTGGATCCAGGGCAGCCATTAGAGCAGGCTGCCCAGCCTTTTGAGCAGGAGGGGAGGGAAGGCACAGGGCAGGAGGAGCAATTTGCCTCAGAGGGCTTCAGGTGTCCAGGGACAGTTCTGCCCCTGGAGAATGGCACCACCTCCTATTGGCTTTATCAACCCCTGAGCAGCCAAGATCTCCTCCATTCTCCATTTTTTATTACTTTTTATTTTATTTATTTTATTTATTTTTATTTTTTAATTTTTTAACCATTTTAATTTTTTTTTATTTTTTAATAGTTTTTTTTATATCGCTTTCGCCAAGGACAGATGATCCGTTTTGAGTTTACGCTGCTGACCATGGATTTCCATGTTGTCTTTTGACAAACTTTCCCCCTGACGAATTTTGTCCCTTCCTGCAGAGAAGCCCCTGAGAAGGACTCTCCAAGAAGGTGTGAGCATCTCCCTGGTTTCGCTAACCAACCTCAGCAGCGGGCTGGAGAGCAGGAGGGGCTCTAACAGATCTCGCCATCATCTCTGCTCTTTTTGCCTTCTTTCACTCTCTCTCTCTCTTTTTCCCCTTACCAGCTTTGCTCCCATCTATGAAAAATCAGCAAATAAAAAGTTACATTACCCCACCCTGACTCTCCGCATAATATCACTGTGGGCTGATGGGCTGCCTTTGGAGCTTCGCTGAAAAGCTGTCATTCTTCGGCATCCCAAGTACAGCCCAGGGAGCATTTACCGGAATAATATATTAAATGCATGAAAAATAGTTACACAGGCCCCCCAGCGCCAGAGCTTCCCCCTCACACACATATCCTCCATCTTTTCCAGGGAAAGGAGGATGCTAAAAAAGAAAGGGGAAAAAAAGATAGATACAGCATGTGCACCATCAAATAAAAGCATCCCCTGAATAGCCATCATAAAAACTGTTCATAATTTTATAGCTTCATTCGTGCTGGAGCACCATAAAGGCAGGCCATATTTTTTACACTCAGGATGCCTCATAAAAAAAGAAAAAAAAAAACTAAAAGGAAGGAAGAAACTTGCAAGGGGACATGGAAGCACAGCACCGGAGACCATCGCCTCACCTGGAGTGAAGAAAGGATTGGACAGTCTCTCTCTCTCTCTGGTGGTTCACTGAAGGATCTTTCTCGTCTATCGTGCCACGGGAAAATCCTCCAATCCTCAGATGACGAAGGGAAAAAAAAATTCGAGGAAAAACAAGTCCAAAGAAAGGGACAATAAAAGGAACAGTCCCATAGGGCAGGCAGCTTCTTTTTCACCGCTGAGCCCGAGACCTCTCCAGAAAAAAAAAGTGTGTTCCTTGAAGGAAGGAACATCACCAAACAAACCAGAGCAGTCTCAACTAATGCATAGTTACAGAAGGGTTGTTTAACTTTCCTCTAACATAAGCAGATGATAGGAATACAATATTCAGCTACCCTAGGACACGAGGCTTGGCAGCCACGTGGATCTTTGTTTGGAGAACCAAGGAGAATTTGGAGCCCGGCTCAGGATGGTTTGGCACAGACAGACAGGGAACAAACAGATTTCCTTCCTTGCTGGAAGGAAACAATAGCCGGAGGTGAAGAAAAGAACCAAAATCAGGGGCACTTTCTGTCGCTTCCCAATTCCGAAATGTTCAAAGATGTGAGGAACAAAACCGAGCTGTGATGTTTCGGTCGCAGTTACTGAAGCAGAGCGGGGAAAGGTCACTCGGCCTCAGTTATGGTTCCAGTCCATTTCAGGGTTTTAGCACTGACATCAGCCCATAAATAGTAAAGGCAGCAGCATTTTGTGAAATAAATTTTTAAACTGTTCTGTTTATGCTCGACTCAGTAAAACGTGTAAGGGCTTCTCACAGAGAGTTTTTGGAGGGCTAGGAATGGGCAGACACCTCAAGAAAATAAAGGGAGGGACCTCTGGCTATTTGAAGATCCAATTTTTTTATCTTATACCTTTATTTTCTAGCTGTCATTGTTTTGCAATAAAGTACAATTATCTAAACACATTTCTTAGCTGGTAAATAAATTGGTCAGCAAGGTGACTCTAAAATGTGCAAAAATTTTCCCAGGAAAACATGCAGAAAGCTCCACCAGGATTTCTGTGCTCAGATATCTGGCAGAATAAGCTTATCAGTTTGCTAATAACCATCTGCTTAGACCTCAGCTCTCCATCCCATTCAGGCCTCACGTCCAGGAGCTGAAATTAAAAATATTGACAGAAACAATTTCTGCCAGGCAAGAGAAGTTCACGCCGTTACTGTATTTTTTTTGTGTGTGTGTGTTCCTATTGAAGTTTCTACATGTGCTCTGTATTACCTGCCAACTGCTGCTCTATTTATTTCACATTTCTGAAATGTGAAATATTAACATGAAATAATATAATACAGAACGTGATTCCTGCTGCAAAACGGAGGAGGGAGCGAGCTGGGAGTGTCCTGAGCTGTGTTTTTTAGAGCAGCATTTGTCCTTGGGCAATGCTGTGGCTGTCGAAGGAGTGGATCCATCCAAGAGGGAATTTCCCACAATTTCAGAGCACTTTGGGTCACGGGCTCCTGACTCTGATTTTTCATACCCTTCATTCCACACCATTTCTGCTCTCCATCCTCCAACACCCACAGCTTCTGCTTCACAGCAAATCCCATTTCTGAGACCTTTACCTTCGAATGCAAACCCTTCCATAACTTGGGGAAAAACTTGGATGGGTGACTTCTGGTTCAGGCACATTTTTCCATCAGCAGCTCATTGGAGAAAGGTTACTCTCATCTACTCTTGAACCACAAACCTGGTTGGGGAGTGTCCTAGGTTAGCTGAGTATTGTATTCCTATCATCTGCTTATGTTAGAGGAAAGTTAAACAACCCTTCTGAACTATACATTAGTCGAGACTGCTCTGGTTTGTTTGGTGATGTTCCTTCCTTCAAAAACAGTGGGAGGGAAAAGGACAAGAACCACACGGTTTTTTTTTTTTTGGGAGGCTCTCTCGGGATCAGCGGTGGAAAAGAAGCTGCCTGCTCTCTGGAACTGCTCTTTTTTTTTTTTTTTTTTTTCTCCTTTCTTGGATTGTTTTTCCTCGATTTTTTTTTTCTTCTCATCCGGAATTGGAGGATTTTCCCTGGCACGACAGGCGAGAAAGATCCTTCAGTGAACACCAGAGAGACTCTGCCAACCTCTGGGGGCCCCGGAGGGGAAGCTACTCCCAGGAGGGAAGAGAAAGGCTTTGGGATCAACAGCTGATTCCACAGGGGTTTTTTCCGTGTTTTTATAATTTTAAATAATAGGTTTTTTTCCCTTTTCTTTCCTTTCCTCTCTGTGGAAAAGTTTGTCTCTAGGACCCGGGTGGGGAAAGAGAGGGGGAGAGGTTTGCTGGAACCTGGGAGGTTTTGCTCCCATTAAATTCATTCAAAACCACGACAGGGAGGCTGCAGGCCCTAGGAAGGGCCCTTAAAATATATGAAAATAATAATGAAAATAATAAATATATGAAAAATAAATCCCTGTTGGTGATTGAGTGGGTTAGACTGGCAACCATCTCTGTGGGTCCCCACAGCTCTGGGATACGAGGAGGGGAGGCTGATGGAGACAAGCTCAGCTCCTCAAAGAACACACCACAACCCAATCCTGCTTGTTTAGGATAGTTTGGAGCGTTAAAATATGGAAAAGCCAGAAGAACAAAGCTGTGGTAATTACACTCAGTGGGACGTATTGTGCTCAATTCAAATGTAATGGGAGCAGTGCTGGGTAAATGCACACACAAGAACCTTCCCTTCCTCCACACAGCCCTTGTTCAAATGGATATTGCAGGCACAAAATTTACTTTTAACCCAAATACCTGCGTCATTAGGATTATTTTTATTATTTTATTATTTTTATTTTAAAGCAACACCACATTGTGTATGCACCCACCTCTGCCTGACAGGGCAGATGCTAAAGCTACCCAGACTCTCCTGCTCAGGCACAGCAGACTTTGCTAGAGAATTTCTAAAATATTTCAATTGTTTCAAATTTATTTAGCTCATGCACCTTGTTGAGATGGATTTTATTTTTTTTTTTTTTGAAGTGTCTTTCCTGAGATCATTTACAGGCCTCTTAAATGAGAATTAAACCTCTATTACCTCCCAGATCAATAGTGGATCCAGGCAGCCATTAGAGCAGGGCTGCCCCAGCCCTTTGGAGCAGGAGGGGAGGGAAGGGCACAGGGCAGGAGGAGCAATTGTCCTCAGAGGGCTTCAGGTGCTCCAGGGACAGTTCTGCCACTGGAGAATGGCACCACCATCCTATTGGGCTTTATCAACCCCTGAGCAGCCAAGATCTCCTCCTATTCCTCCTATTTTTTATTACTTTATTTTATTTTTAATTTATTTATTTTTATTTTTTATTTTTTAACATTTTTAATTTTTTTTTATTTTTTAATATTTTTTTTATATCGCTCTTTTCCAGCAAGGACAGATGATCCGTTTTGAGTTTACTTGCTGCACATGGGATTTCCCATTGTTGTCTTTTGGACAAACTTCCCCCTGGCAGAATTTTGTCCCCTTTCCTGCAGAGAAGCCCAGGAGAAGGATCATCCCAAGAAAGCTGTGAGCATCTCCCTGGTTTGCATAACCAACCTCAGCAGCGGGCTGGGAGGCAGGAGGGGGCTCTAACAGACTTCTGCCATCATCTCTGCTCTTTTTGCACCTTCTTTACTCTCTCTCTCTCTTTTTCCCCTTACCAGCTTTGTTCCCATCTATGAAAAATCAGCAAATAAAAAGTTACATTAACCCCACCCTGACCTCTCCGACATAATACACTGTGGGCTGATGGGCTGCCTTTGGAGCTTCGCTGAAAAGCTGTCATTCTTCGGCATCCCAAGTACAGCCCAGGGAGCATTTACCGGATAATTAATATATTAAATGCATGAAAAATAGTTACACAGGCCCCCCCAGCGCCAGAGCTTCCCCCCTCACACACATATCCTGCCATCTTTTCCAGGGAAAAGGAGGGATGCTAAAAAAGAAAGGGGAAAAAAAAGATAGATACAGCATGTGCACCATCAATATAAAAGCATCCCCTGAATAGCCATCATAAAAACTGTTCATAATTTTATAGCTTCATTCGTGCTGGAGCACCATAAAGGCAGGCCATATTTTTTACACTCAGGATGCCTCATAAAAAAAAAGAAAAAAAAAAACTGAAAAGGAAGGAAGGAAACTTGGCATGGGGGACATGGAAGCACAGCACCGGAGCCATCAGCTCACCTGAGGAGAAGAGCTCAGGAAAAGGGGGTTGGAATTTGTCCTCTCTGACCTGTGAGGTTCTGAATCCCACTGAGGCCATCAGAGTAATTATTAATTGGGAAGTCTTTAGGCTTTTTTTCCCCCTCCTCTTTTTCTCTTTTTTGCTGACTGCATATTTGCCTTTTTAAAAGGATGATGGAAGGCCAGGGAGGCAGCCCTGCCCTCCAACTGTGTCCTTCACCTTTAAGTGGGCCAGCAGCTTTTTTTGGTGCTTTGAATCCCCCTCCCCTTTCCCCTCCACCTCCCCAAATGCAAAATTCATGAGCTGGAGCATGGATTAACAAATAAATTATAATGAAGGCAAATGGGTGGCAATAAAAAATAATAATAATAAAAAAGGAGGCCTCACCTTCACGTGACAGAGGCTGAGCAATATAACAAACCAGCTCGTTTATTTTCACCCAAGCCTGTTCTCCAGCTTGGGAAGGTAGGATTTTAAAGCATTTTATCCTTTATTTCCTGTAATATATTTGGACAAGGTAGCTGTAAATCTGAGGCAAGAGGAGAAATCAAAGAGTGGCAGGAGAAGATGGGGGTCGAAGGCAAAGGAGCTGCGTTGGTTTGTGGATATGGCCCCTGAGCTTCTGTGATCCAGGGATTTAGAGCATTCACCTACAAACCCCTGGCTGGCTGCTCGTGCCACGCTGCTGCTCCCAGAGCTTCCAGGAGCTCACATCAGCCTTCATTCTACACCTATTTGGAAGTGAAATATGTAAAACAGGAGAATGACCCTCAAAAATGTGCACATTAGGGGCTCATTTTTAAGTGGAGGAGGGGTGATGCCCAAAAATTTATGCGTTGATCTTCTTAAACTCATCAGACATTCCAGAGTAGAGGGGAAACATTGGAGAAATCAGCTGGTTTGTCTAAAAAAGCAAATAAATTATTTTTAAGAGAAATCCCTGGGCACCCAGTTCTGCACTCAGACACAGTTTCCTTCCTCCCGGAGCTGTATCGCCCAAAGGAGAGATTCATCAACCACACAAAGTTCAAAATAATTCATTCAATTTAGATCAATATTTGTGAAGTATTCTATTAGGGATTCATTGTGTTGTTTGGGTTATATTCTTTGTTATAGTGTGGTGATGTTAGGTTGTTTTCTTTTTTTTAATAAGCATCCAATACTAAAACCACCAACATCCTGCAAAGAAGTGTTAAAAATGACTTCCAGTAAATTTGAGCTTCCAATTAAAGTTCTGACTGGAGGAAATTATTAACCCATAAAAAAGAAAGGAAGAGGATGTGTTACTTTTTTGCCCCATCCTCTCCCAGGAAGCTTGAGCTGAGATCCTGGGTTCCTCATGCCCTAAATGTTAACCAGAGTGGAAGAGATCCAAATCCATTTGGATATGGCAGGATTTTGGGAAATTCTGAACTAGAACTTTGCAAACCTTCAGGAGAACGACGTTCACTGTGCCAATCAGTATTGGCCAAGTCTGTGGTTTTGGGACTCCTGGAGTTCGGGAAGAGGATCCCAACTCTGGTCCCTTGAACAAAACAGTTCGAGGAGCAGCCATCCCAGCAGGAAAACCCTGTGGAGAGCTACTGTGGGTGTGGAATTGTGGCCTGTTGCGAGCTCCATTTGATTCTCTTTGATGTTGTATTTCATGAATCCCACTGTTCGGGAGTGGTGCCAGCCGGGCCGCGCATCGGTGGGAATTAGTGAGGCACAGAGCCGCACCGGGGCTGCCTAATGCTGCCGGGATTAAGGCAGTCCTAATGAATAAGAGCTTTCTCTGAGGGGAAAAATAACGGGATAAGGGTGGAGAGGAGCAGGAGGAACCCAGGGGGAGCTCAGGCTGCGCTGAGCTCGGCCAAGGCTCAGTTTTGGGAAAGGTGTTCCACTCAGGTCTGTGTGCTGATCCCAATCCCCTCCGCACAACGCCCATTCAGACATAAATGGGAGAGAGAAACGTCTTGGGGTCAAATAACCCCAAAAGCACCTCTCCATCCCATAAGGTGTGGTGTCCTCCAGGTGGCACAGCCAGGCACAGCATATCCTAAGGGCACTTCTGGAGAAAGCTGGAGAGGTTTCCTGGGTCTCCATGGGAGGATGTGCTTCCAGCCATCCCGCCCTACCTGGGATTTTCACAGCTACAAAGAGCAGGATGAGGAGCTTTGTTTCTTCTGACGTAATTTTTTTTTCCATAATAAATGTTAATTTTGTGTTTTCTCCAATAGGTTTTTAATTATGTTTGAACACCAGACACGTACAGGTGGAAAAAACCAAACTCAGACCACAACCAAAACCCTTTTCCTCTGATTCCTGTTTCCTGCAAACAGGAATCACACACACACAGAGACACATCCCACCAAACACACACACACAATTCCTTCCCAGCACTGCAAACTCCTCTGCCTTATTCCCTTTTTATGATTTAGGCACCCAGTTGTTGGTTTGTTTTTTTTTTCCTTCGGAATTTTAAACATCTTTCACACCTGTCTGACAAAGTTCCAGGTAAATTACCGAAAAAAGCACTGACTAATTTGAAAAAATATTTAAGACTCCGAAGTTGCCTGCCTTTTTTTTTTTTTTACTATCCTCTGCTCCATAATTACATGCACTGCCTGAATATTTTCATGGAAATAACTGAAGTCAGGTGACTGCCCCCTTACAGTCTACGCCTATCCGTTACCCATAAGACCCCCATGGACCTTGACATTATTAATAGTCCTATTCATTAAGTATTACTCTTGTAGAATGAGTAGCATAATATTGGCCTGGAGATAGGAACAGGCAGAAGGAATAAGTCAAATTAATTTTCCGCAGCAAACGCCCCGATTCTGTAAATGACATTCTATACTGTTAGCATTTTAAATGTGACACAAATGGCAGGAGATACAATTTGAAAGCAAAATAGTAGAAGACATGGCTCAGGGTGTAATGTGCTGCATAAAAATCCAATAACATCAGTTACACGAAGGAAGGGAATGAACCAACCCGATGGAGGGTTTTAATTTGCATTTGTTTAAAATGGCAGGTAAGGGAGCAGCTCCCTGGTTGGGGTTTTGTCCCCTTCTTCTCGGGGTGAGAAGAGCTCAGAGTCACACGTACTGAGCTGGCACCTCCAGTGCTCTGAAGGTGGCCCAGGGGTAATGCCAGGCTGGGCCATCTCAATCCAAACCATGGTCATGTTTGGGTCCATTCAGACAGCTAAAATTGAGCTGCAGCTTCCCCAGTGTCTTGGTTTGAAAGACAGGTGTTTTGCCAATAAAGGCAGGGACCCCCCACCTTGGAGTGGTGGATATGACCCCCTTCCCTCCGACTTATTATAGCTTTGAAAAATAATCACGGCTTCCAGGCAAGAATATGGGAAAAAGGGAATACCAGTTTTTATTACTAAGTATAACAAAGTGAAAATAAGTAATAACAACAATAGCAACAACCAGCCCAGCCACAAACCCAGTGACAGCCTCACCAGAGTCCTCACCTGATTCCCCGGTGACTGCAGGAGGCTGGTGGTGCGGTCCCGCTGCGTAGATCTCCACGTGGCCAAGGACAGGCACAAAACAGGCAGAGATGGATGAATGGATGGATGGAAGAAAAAAAAGTTCCTCTGCAAACTCACAACGGATACGCCAATCTCAGTGCTCCTTTGACCAACACAGCACGAATCTGAGGAGTTCCTGGCAAAACACAGGGGAGAAGATCACAGTGCAGCAAACAGGAACCAAAGAGCAGTCGAGTTCTGCTCCACAGGTAGCAGACCAACCCCTCTCTGAGCCAAGCAGGGCAGGATATAGAGTTACCCGCCACCACCACACCCACACACACCCCCTCCCAGTACTTAGCAAGATCGTTTGGGTGGGGTGTAGGTCCTATTGTCTTTACTAATCACCCAGCCATCAAAAGGATGAGCTGGCAATCAGTGTATCCCAGCAACAAAAAATGGGAAAGAAAAATTCCCAAGAAAGGAAACAAAAGAAGATCCCATAAGCCACAACACCCAGGGAAAGGATGGCACAAGGGTGGAGCATTTTCTCTGCTAGAAAGGTTGGCAGCATTGGCACACGCTGCCCTTGGAGTGCTGGATCCCCATCCTGGGAGAGGTTTAAAAGATGTGGCCTCGGCAGTGCTGGGTTTGTGGCTGAACTCGATTTTAAAGATCTTTTCCAACCTGAAGGATTCCATGATAGAGTGATGGCTCACAGTGCTCAGTGACATCTCCAGGTTCTCCTGCTCTGAATTTCAGAATACAGAACGTCCCTGTGGGACCCTCCCAGCTCAGGACAGTCCATGGGGTGATGAATGTTTGATCTACAGCATCTCCTTCAGGGAACACCAAAACCACACATTTCAGCTGCTCTGGGCTTCTCTGGAGCCGGGAGAGATTGGACAAAGCCTCAGAACTGCGTTTTAACCCAGCCAAACCCAGCAAAAGCAAATCTTTGAGAAAACATTGCCAACTTGACAGTGATGCAAATCATCTTCTCAGATCTACAGCCCCCAACAGCTGCCAGAGAGAGGATGAACAGGGCTGAA
This sequence comes from Malurus cyaneus samueli, assembly GCA_009741485.1. Taxonomy (NCBI): domain Eukaryota; kingdom Metazoa; phylum Chordata; class Aves; order Passeriformes; family Maluridae; genus Malurus; species Malurus cyaneus. The sequence goes on from VKON01002658.1 coordinate 224,366, forward strand.
ATTCTACACCAGTGCTGAATTCTGGGTTTTCAGCTCCAGGGGAGGCACAAGAATTCAGATCTCCAAGCCATTATGCATTTTTCTTCATTCCGTTTTCTTTTCATTTCCTTCCTTACAAAGTTCACTGTTACCAAGACTGCAGACCACCAAACAGGAGAGATGTGATCAGGAAAATTAAAAAAAAAAGCAAAGCCTGACCTCCATTAGTTTTACTTAGGGTAAAGCACTGCTCTGTAGTTTATTTATTAACAACATAAAAAGACACTGCCTATAGAACATAGAATAAATACACATAATTTCCCCAGAAAGAGCATTGAGCTGGCTTCCTGAGGGGAAAAAAACTATCACTTAATTGAAGCAAGAAATGTTCAATCCAATAATCTATAATTAGATATTTTATGGAATATGTTACCTAGAGATGTTTATTTATAAAATGTTTCCATCAATAATAAGTTGTTGGGAGGGGGAGAGAAGGTTTTTTTCCCCAGCTGCTGGGATCAGTGTTTATGTTGGAGAGAATTTCATGGGCAGTAAAGAGAAGGTTCTTCCTGCAGCTCATTCTGTGGAATATGGGATGGAGCATGGGATGCTCCTTCAGCATCACCAGTACCTGAGGCATAGGAGAAACTTCCAGACAAGGAAAAGGAAAAGGAAAAGGAAAAGGAAAAGAGAAAGGGAAAGGAAAAGGAAAAGGAAAAGGAAAAGGAAAAGGAAAAGGAAAAGGAAAAGGAAAAGGAAAAGGAAAAAGGCACCACAAACAGGCATTTACTCCATATCTAAAGAGTCACTAGTGACGAAAAACAAGTCAAGATGCCACAACCGTCCCACATTTAGAGAATGCCTAACAAACAAGTTAACAATTTCCAACCTTAGTTTAGACAGTACTCACTCATACTGTCCGTCCTCAGACTACTACACCTGGTGTTCCCTCCCTGAGCACAAAAAAACGAGAGCTAGACCTTACCCTCCACACATAACTACTGATTGAATTATCTAGCCAGCTTTGGCCAGCTATTTGCATTCTCAAATGATACAAACCACAGTCTACAATGCCATGATCAATGCAAGATCGGAGAATCTCATTTATCAGGCATGATAATTTGCCAAGCAATGAAAGGGCCACAATTGCGATAAGTGCGCATTCATAACTATACATCAAATCTAAAGCATGAGCATATCAATTTTCAAAACCCTCTCTTAAATATCAGCATGAGGGTTTCCTGACGTTCACTCTTATTACAAAGGCAATTTTTTCCCTCTTTAATTTGTGTGGTGGTGCTCCACTACTTCTGCAGTGAGCGAACTGTAAAATTGTGTTGGAAACTACAAAGTGCCAGAAAAAGCAACTGATTAAGGCAGTAAAAATGGAAAAGAAAGGGAAAATGCACGTTGGTGGAGGGCTGTAGAGGAGAAAGATTCCTTCATCATTCAAAGGTACAAGATTGGGAGGGAATATACATGTCAGAGATGAAATACGGGTGATAATTAACACATATCCTACACGAGACAATATTGTGGCGTAGAAATACCTGGGCACAACTGTCAGGTGACTTCCAAAAATATCAGACTTAATCAGATTTGTTGTAATGTCCAGAAGTTCATAGAATATCAACAGGAAAAAGTCTGTCCAGGAAAGGTGATTTGCACAGGCATTAACAACAGCAAACGCTCATGTCCTTTTTTTTTTTTTTTTTTTTTTGTTTTGTTTTTTTGTGTCACAAACACAGTGGGAAGTGCTGGTGCAGGGAGTGTTTACATTTGCTCAAAAACTGCCTACGAAGGGCCCTTTCCTTTTTTTCTTTTCCCTTCTTCTTCCTTTCCTTTTCTTCCTTTCCTTTTCTTTCCTTTGTTTCGAATTCTCCTATGCCTCAGGTACTGGTGATGCTGAAGGAGCATCCCATGCTCCATCCCATATTCCACAGAATGAGCTGCAGGAAGAACCTTCTCTTTACTGCCCATGAAATTCTCTCCAACATAAACACTGATCCCAGCAGCTGGGGAAAAACCTTCTCTCCCCCTCCCAACAACTTATTATTGATGGAAAATTTTATAATAAACATCCTGT
>VKON01002658.1:230033-253634 GCA_009741485.1 Malurus cyaneus samueli
AGGCTGATGGCAGCCTCGATTTTGCAGTGCTCTCAGGCTTTGTTTCCTCTGTCGCCCTTAACCCAGCCCTGATGTCCCATTCCCCGGTTATGACAGTGCAGACCCTGCCCTGGGTGCTGGACAGAGAGCCAAGGGAGCCAGGCTGGAGAACAAGGAAAGAGAAAGGAAAGGAAAAAGGAAAGGAAAGAAAGGAAAAGGAAGGAAAGGAAGAAAGGAAGAAAGGAAAGGAAGGAAAAGGAAAGGAATAAGGAAAGGAGAAAGGAAGGAAAGGAAAAGGAAGGAAAGGAAAGGAAAGGAGAAAGGAAAGGAAAGAAAGGAAGAAAGGAAAGGAAATGCCCTTTGTTTTGTTCTAGTGGAAGTTGTCCCTGCCCACAGCAGGAGCCAGGTGATTTTTGATCCCTTCCAACCCAGTCTGGGATTCTGTGCTTAAAACCACCTCAAAATAAAGATGTACAAAGCAAGATTGTAGGACCAGACCCAAAAGAGGTATGGACACCACTGGAGCCACAACCTATGACACCGTCATTTCAAACCCATTAAATTCCCTCCAATACTCTTCCTCTCATATTCATGTACTCCCAGAACACATTGGGCAGCTCACAGAGGGGATGTGAGCAAATATTTGAACGCTGCTCTCGTCAAACCAGCAGGGCTCCAACACCAAAGGAGGAAAAGATTCCTCTAAGAGTCCCACAAACCCTACAGCCCCAGATGACACACACAACCTCCTCTCACGCCTTCCCACTGCTGGTTTTCCTCCAGATAAGTTATTATTTCTGCTGGTTGCAACCCTACCGCCATTCTTATTACAAAGGCAATTTTTCCTCTCCCTTTAATTTGGGGTTGCTCGGTGCTCCAGCTACTTCTGCAGTGAGGCGAACTGTAAATTGTGTTGGAAACTACAAAGTGCAGAAAAAGCACTGAATTAAGCAGTAAAAAGGAAAAAGAAAAGGGAAAATGCACGTTGGTGGAAGGGCTGTAGAGGAGAAGATTCTTCATTCATCAAGGTAACAAGATTTGGGAGGGAATATACATGTCAGAGATGAAATACGGGTGATAATTAACACATATCCTACACGAGACAATATTGTGGCGTAGAAATACCTGGGCACAACTGTCAGGTGACTTCCAAAAATATCAGACTTAATCAGATTTGTTGTAATGTCCAGAAGTTCATAGAATATCAGCAGGAAAAAGTCTGTCCAGGAAAGGTGAATTTGCACAGGCATTAACAACAGCAAACGCTCCATGTCCTTTTTTTTTTTTTTTTTTGTTTTGTTTGTCTAAAACACAGTGGGGTGCTGGTGCAGGGATGTTACATTGCTTCAAAAGCCTACGAGGCGCTGGCTGCCCTTGCTCTCTGTCCCAGCACCCAGGCAAGGTGTGCACTTCATACCGGGGGACATGGGGACATCAGGGCTGGGTTAAGGGCGACAGGGAAACAAAGCCTGAGAGCACTGCAAAATGAGGCGCCCTCAGCCTTTGGCTGCCCTTGCTCCTCTGTCCCAGCCCACCCAGGGGGCAGGGTGTGCACTGTCATTACCGGGGACATGGGGACATCAGGGCTGGGTTAAGGGCAGACAGAGGAAACAAAGCCTGAGAGCACTGCAAAATCTGAGGCTGCCTCAGCCACCGTTTGTGCTTCAAGGATGAACAATTCCACTCCTCAGGCCAGCTGTGATTTGGGTTTGGTGATACCAACCAGCACTACAGGAGGTGACACAGGGAGGTGACACAGAGGGGTCACTCACGGACCCCTCGGTGACAGCGTGGGCAGCGAGGGTGATGCATGAATCAGCACAGAGGCAATGGAAAAAGGCATTTTCTGCAGAAAAAGGCAAAATGGAAAAAGGCATTTTCTGGAGAAATTCTTTGTTTGGCACTTGGAGAAGGTGCCACCATGGGGACATCAGGGCTGGGTTAAGAGCAGCCAATGGAAACAAAACCTGAGAGCGCTGCAAAACCTGAGAGCGCTGCAAAAACCTGAGAGCACTGCAAAAACCTGAGAGCACTGCAAAAACCTGAGAGCACTGCAAAAACCTGAGGATGCCTCGGCCACCATTTGTGCTTCAAGGATGAGCAATTCCACTCCTCAGGCCAGCTGTGACTCGGGTTTGGTGACACCAACCAGCACAAGAGGAGGTGACACAGGGAAGTGACACCGCGGGGTCACTCACGGATCCCTCGGTGACAGCGTGGGCAGCGAGGGCGGCACACGAAGCAGCACGGAGGCAATGGAAAAAGGCATTTTCTGCAGAAAAAGACAAAATGGAAAAAGGCATTTTCTGGAGAAATGCTTTGTTTGGCATTTGGAGAAGGTGCCACCGTGGGGACATCAGGGCTGGGTTAAGGGGAGCCAGTGGAAACAAAGCCTGAGAGCGCTGCAAAATCCTCAGGTCAGTCCTGACTCGGGTTTGGTGACATCCACCAGCACTAGAGGAGGTGACACAGGGAGGTGACACCAAGCAGCACTACAGGAGGTGACACAGCGGGGTCACTCACAGAGCCCTCGGTGACAGCGTGGGCAGCGAGGGCGGCGCACAAAGCAGGGCAGAGGCAATGGAAAAAGGCATTTTCTGCAGAAAAAGGCAAAATGGAAAAAGGCATTTTCTGGAGAAATGCTTTGTTTGGCACTTGGAGAAGGTGCCACCATGGGGACATCAGGGCTGGGTTAAGGGCAGCCAATGGAAACAAAGCCTGAGAGCGCTGCAAAAACCTGAGAGCTCTGCAAAACCTGAGAGCACTGCAAAACCTGAGAGCACTGCAAAACCTGAGAGCACTGCAAAAACCTGAGAGCACTGCAAAAACCTGAGAGCGCTGCAAAACCTGAGAGCACTGCAAAAACCTGAGAGCGCTGCAAAAACCTGAGAGCGCTGCAAAAACCTGAGAGCCTGCAAAAACACTGAGAGCGCTGCAAAAACCTGAGAGCCATGCAAAACTGAGAGCACTGCAAAAACCTGAGAGCAAACATGCAAAAACCTGAGAGCACTGCAAAACTGAGAGCCTGCAAAACTGAGAGCACTGAAAACCTGAGAGCACTGCAAAAACCTGAGAGCGCTGAAACTAGAGCGCTGCAAAAACCTGAGAGCATGCAAAAACTGAGAGCGCTGCAAAACTGAGAGCACTGCAAAAACCATGAGAGCACTGCAAAACCTGAGAGCTCTGCAAAAACCTGAGGCTGTCGTGGCCACCGTTTGTGCTTCAAGGATGAGCAATTCCACTCCTTCAGCCAGCTTTGACTTGGGTTTGGTGACACCAACCAGCACTACAGGAGGTGACACAGGGAGGTGACACCGCGGGGTCACTCACGGATCCCTCGGTGTCGGCGTGGGCAACGAGGGCGGCGCAAGAAGCAGCGTGGAGGCAATGGAAAAAGGCATTTTCTGGAGAAATTCTTTGTTTGCACTGGAGAAGGTGCCACATGGGGACATCGGGCTGGGTTAAGGCAGGCAGTGAAAACAAAACCTGGAGCATGCAAAAAACCTGAGAGCACTGCAAAATGAAGAGCATGAAAAACCAGAGCACTGCAAAACCTGAGAGCACTGCAAAAACCCAAGAGATGAAACTGAGGCACTGCAAAACCTGAGCACTGAAAACCCGAGAGCACTGAAAAACCTGAGACGCAACTGCAAAACCTGAGAGCACTGCAAAAACCTGAGGCTGCCTCCGCCACTGTTTGTGCTTCAAGGATGAACAATTCCACTCCTCAGTCCAGCTCTGACTTGGGTTTGGTGACACCAACCAGCACTAGAGGAGGTGACACAGGGAGGTGACACAGGGAGGTGACACAGAGGGGTCATTCACAGAGCCCTCGGTGTGAGCATGGGCAGGGAGGGCGATGCACGAAGCAGCACGGAGGCAATGGAAAAAGGCATTTTCTGCAGAAAAAGGCAAAATGGAAAAAGGCATTTTCTGGAGAAATGCTTTGTTTGGCACGTTGAGAAGGTGCCACCATGGGGACATCGGGGCTGGGTTAAGGGCAGCCAATGGAAACAAAGCCTGAGAGCGCTGCAAAACCTCAGCCACCATTTGTGCTTCAAGGATGAGCAATTCCACTGCTCAGGCCAGCTCTGACTTGGGTTTGGTGACACCAACCAGCACTAGAGGAGGTGACACAGTGGGGTCACTCACAGAGCCCTTGGTGTGAGAGCGGCACACGAAGCAGCACAGAGGAAATGGAAAAAGGCATTTTCTGCAGAAATGCTCTGTTTGGCACGTTGAGGAGGTGCCACCTGCAGCCATGCCCAGCACATGGGGGCTGCCCAACCCCTCTCCCCTCTCCCCTGTCCCCATCCAGCGCCAGGCGAGAGCTCGGCCAGCGCCGATCCATCAACGGTGTTTACACTCAGCTCCTTCGCTCTGCCACGAGCAGGAAATGGGGGGAAAATTATAATAATATCACAAATGAAATTGAATGAGTAACAACATTTTCTAAGAACAGAATAAATACAGTTGGTGGCGCCTTTTTTTTTTTTTTCCAATTTATATGTTTAAATAGCATTTAATCAACCCATTCAGTATTATAGAGTCTATGTACCGTGACACCCTCCTATGCCACAGAGGAAGCATTCATAGGCCATTAGGCTAAAGTAATATGTATGAGGAACCACTTTTCCCCAGGGTGTAGTAACTATTTTTGCTCCCCAGTCGTCCCCATTAAATCATTAAACCTCATGACTATGCTTTCTGAACTCTACCCTGATCTTTAAAAAGCAGAACATTAAAGGGCAACTGTCACCCTCCATTGCACAGGCCTTGTGTTTTATATATTCAAAGCATTAAGCCTTTTGTCAGTCTATACATCATAAGCACTGGAAGAGTGTATGCACAAACAGGAAATGTTTATAACTGATGTCCCTTTTATGGTGGATGTGCGAATGGGCAGGATAAAAAAGCTGAGGCTCGGCTATTTTATGGAAACTGAAGCAACGTGATTTTCCCCAGCTGCTTGCAATAAAACCATCTCCCTTACTTATCTTTATGTGGCCAGTTGCAGGAGAAAAGAGCAGCAGAGGAGCACGGGCAGAGTTGGAGGAGTCAGGAGGAGTTTCCAACTTTGGACTTGCAGATCTCATTTCCCTGCTTTATGGGAAGAGCTTAATCAGAGAACAGACTGAGAATCTACTGAGAGATGGTTGGGCTGGACTTGGAGAGATCCTTCCAGCTCCCAAACATCCCTTCAAACGTGGCACTGCTGAAATGCAGCCACATCTGGCAAGAAGGAGGAGGTGAGCAAAGAATTTGGGGTGTAAGCACCTCTGCCACATCCCTGAGAGCTCAGCACTGCTGGAGGGGTTTTGAAAGACCTTCCCCAGCAAACTCTGCCATCTCCACTGCTCCTCTTCAAAGAGGGGGCTGCAGGTCCAAGGAACAAGGAGGGGTCTCAGCCTGAACACTGTGCTTTGCACAGCTGGGAAAATGCTGGGAGAGCATTCCCAGCTCCTCACAGAGCCTTGGAAAAGAGGGCTCTCAACTGCCTTGTGCCTTGCAGGTCCCATTTGCTGCTGAGAAGGCAAATAATGCTTCCTACTGCATGTGCTCGGTGATTTTGCTCAGGCTTCTGGAGCTCTCTCCTGGGTTTCTGAGGAGTGAGGCGCTGCAGAAACCCTGGTGTGGTTTTTTTTATTAAAATTTTGGGCAAGTCACTCCCCTGCACTTTTATCCTCACTGAGCTATCCAAACTGGGAACATTCTCATGAGTAAATTGGGAAACAACGAGCACAGGGCAGAGCTTTGACAGGGCACTCAGGCAAGGGGAGACAGGAAACAGCCCCTAGGAGAAGGTTTCTGAGATACACACAGCAGTAAACCCAAACAAGAAAATCAGGAAATACTTTTCAAAGCAGGGGAAAAGCGATCAAAATAAATGTTAAGGTCAGGCGAGGGGCAAAGGAGAAATACACCCCCATGTTTTGTGTTACACAGGTACCACTGCACAGCTCCTTCCCCCAGTTCCACATCCCCTCCCCATCCCCAGGCAGCTGAGGACACTTCCCAGTTACCTGCAGATCCCTTGTAAAACAACAGGGAGTGTGAGGTTAACATGACTTAGGGAGCGATAGCGTGGCTTGCAAAATGTCACAGCTTTCATGCTGTATGTTAACTCCACAGCCAGCGGTATCAATCTGCAGCAAAACACAGTTATTTCATCATGACATCAGTTCACCTTTAAAGGCATATGGTAAAGCCTGCTTTGTGGCTCGCAGCAGATGAGCTTCCTATAATTACAATTTGAACTGTTCCACAGGCAGCTCTGCAGATAGCGGATCAGTGATTAAAGTTGAAATCACAGGGTAAGTAGTTCTGTGACACCGTGAGTCACAACAATCATCAAAGACTCAACTCTGGTTTCTGATGAAGTGGAGATAGTGCAGTGATTCAAGTAGGGGACTGAGACTCAAGTGCTGCTACTTGGAGGCAGGAAAAGAGCAGACACATTCTTGAGGAAGATACTCAGTGCGTGCTATTGACTGGCCCCAAGCAAATCTTTAACCCTGCGTCTGGGAGAGAGCATGACTGTGCATCTCATTGCGGCGGGGCCGGTGTCACACCTGAGGATCACAGCTCCCGTTAAAACATTCCCGCTGCCGATCCCCGCTTTGATTTCAGCAATAATGCATGCCTGGGCTCGGCATTGCCGGGATCGGCAGCAGCCCGGAGGTGTGCGTTTGTTTTTCCCCGCAGAGCTTTTCCTGCTCTGTGAGCATCCCTGCAGCACGGGAGGGAAAGAAATGTGCGCTCACACCGCTGTCCCTTCTGCTGACCCCCATCAGGAAGGGCTTTTTAAATTGTTTTAAACATATAAGAAGCTGGCTTCTCTTCTGCCTGAGAAAAATCCAGCCCACTCCTCTCCTGGATAATAATGCATTCCGTCCCTAGTGCACCTCCATTAAACTGGGGTGAAGCTGATGCCAAGAGAAATTTGGTCCGAAAAAAAAAAAAAAAAAAAAAATCAATGGGTTGAAATTTGTGCGAAATAACCCACAATGGAATTGCCACAGCGAAAAAAAAAAAAAAAAAAAAAAAAAAAAACCAAGAAAAAGGTAAGAATTTATTTAATTCCCAGCAGGGAGAAGCCTCACTCGCACGTACAGTAAAATGAATTTTAGCATCTGTGAGGAATTGGATCCTTTCTCTCTCAGGCTGTAAAAATCTCTTCCGTCCACCTTCCCATTCCCACTGCAGGAAGCACACATCAGGTGCGAGACACTTTAACCAGCTATAAAATGGAGGAGATGGATAAACTGAGTCATCCCAGTGTCCCCGGACTGTCCGATGTGCCGAGGCAAGGAGCAGCCGAGGGGATTCTGTCAGAGGACCCCACTCCACTGCGAGACCCTGTGCTTTTAAGGTGAGCCAAACCCCGCAGCCCCGCATTTTGAAGGGAATTGCTTTCTTTTCACTTTGTTTGAAAGATGAAAGACGCTTCATTTGTGCTGGAGGGAGAGTGCCAGCTCCAAAGCCACCAAGCTGCTCTGCTCACAAGATCCCCTCACTGTTCTGGCTGCTGCCCCACGCGCTGGGCTTGAAGCAGGACATGAGGGATGGGATTGCCAACCCTGCCAGGTGCCCACGAGGTGGGACACGCCCCTGGCCCACGTCAGCCGAGCGAGGAACAGGCAGGATTGGAAGGGTCACCCTTGCGGGAAAATCCACTCTCCACGCAGCTGGTTGTGCTGTAGACAGCCCTCTGCTGGCTGATGTTCCAAGGGGATGAGAAAGGGAGCAAGCAGGGGTAGGCGTGTTGAATGCTCTAAAAGGAGGGGATCTGCTGTGCCAGCCCTGCCCAGCTCTCCCACCCCACCGGGTGTCTCTTCATACAACTCAAGTGGATTTAACGGCTGTATGAAGATTTTTGGGAATATCTGACTGCACACTGATGTGAGGAAGGGCTGACAAAAGGAAGATGGAAGAAGCTAAAACAAGAGAATGAATGTGATCCACCAGGTTATGAGGAAATCATTACTGTGTCCTGGCAAAACCGTCACATTGAGGACTTGGGACCATCCAACACTTAGACCAAAGCAAAGCCTTTAGTGCAGGAATTGGAGCTTCTGAGGAATTTACCATGAGGGTCGGCCTTAACTTTATGGAGGATAAATTCATGAACTTGCCTGGGAAAAGGACAAAGTTATCTCCCACAGGACATTCCGAAGGAAATTTTTGCAGGATTTTCAGAACCACACCACCACACTTTTGCTTCAGCAGTAGAAGACAGAGCTTTCCTTGTCCCCACTAGAAATTGTGAGCAGGTTTTGGTTTCCTGCAGGAAATTCAGGCCCAGCAGCCTGGCTGGAGGCCAGCACCAGACACCAGCACGGAGCACTCACTGCTGGAATGTTCTGTGTGTGCCTGAGCAGTGAAGGGTTAAACCCAGGGCGCCTCCAGCTCAGAGCAGCACCAAGGTCCTTCCCAAGGCTGCAGGAACAAAGCAGCCATCAGTCTATATTTGCCCTTTGCCCTTGGATCATTTATGACTTATTCTTCACCTCCGATGACCACCGCAGCAAGCTCTCAATCTCTCTTTCTCCCTAGCCCGGAGCAAGGGCTCTCCCTCCCCTCCTTTCAAAAATCACACCATTTGCAATTAAAAGCAATGCCTGAAGGAGGTCTCCAGCAAAGTCTCGCCTTGCCCCTTTGTGCCCTTTGCCTTGCAAAGACCAGACTTGGGGCGAGATATCACAGCAGGGCTGGGGTGAGCTGGTGCTTCTGTTGGATCAGGATTCTCTGGGGAGCAGAGAAAAGGAGGAATCTTGCTAAACTGCAGCTTAAAATCACATCTCAGGCTTAGAGAGAAGGTGTGCAGGCTGAGCTGCTGGTCAGACACAAAGAACACACACATGGAACGAGGAGCTGCTGGGATTACACCGAGAGGTTTTGTTTTCTCAGCCCCGAGCTGAGCATTTTGTTCAAGACACGTCCTCTCCTGCTTCACTCAGAAAAATCTCTCTGATGTAAATACACAACGTAATCCTGAAAATAGAGACAGAAGCTTTGCAAGTGTTCCTTGTTCTGAGACACCTTTATTATCAGGACTTCAAACAGCTCCTGGGAAGCAGCACACAAATGTTGAGGAGTGAGGCTGTTCCAGGGCCATTAATGAGTGTGGAAAGCTAATGAACCGGGCTCAGTGTGATGCCTTAGGATTTTTTTGTTTCTATATTTTCATGCATCTGTATTCTTATATTTCTGTTATAGCACTAAAAACTACCATTCTCTCATCTTTAGACAAAACAATTCCTCTCTGAGCCTGAATCCAAGGACACCTCAGAGCCCCAAAATATGGAAACAACAGCGAGCTGGGGGGAGAAAGTTTGGGGTGGTTGACATCATCACCTGTAAAGATCATTGGAGAATTAAAACCCAATATGTTAATAAGGCAGAACTTATAAAAGGTGAAGATCTCGTGACTCAGTGTCCATTTTGGGCGTAGGAGGAGGCTTTGTCTGCCCTAATGTACCAGTAGAACTGTTAGGCCTGGATTAAAGTTGTCTATTCTCATTCTCTTAATTTTGTCTCTCTTTCAGATCAGCCTGATTGATAAGTGCTCCCCTCAGATGTGTGGGGGTTGAGGATTTCTGGTTTGAAACCTTGGGCTGTCAGCTCCTGGTGAAGGGAACAGGAGAGGGAAGGGAGCAGCAGGCTCTGCTCATCTCCTTTTACAGCACCAGGATGGGTAAGATGGAAAGTTCTGCACCCCAAACCATCCCATAGCACACCAGGAGATCAAAGGACACTGATCCATTTCTCACCATTTTTAAATGGTGATTTTTTAAAATCCCTTTCCAGTGTTTGTTTTTTAAGGACCAAGGTCAACTCTCCAAGTGCTTCCTTCAGCAGCTCCTCATCCTGCCTGGCCAAACCCAAAAACAGCCCTATTCCTCCTCCTCTCAGATTTTTGGGAACATGAACCACTGACAAACTTCTCCTGTTCTCAGTCCAACCCTGCTCAACCTCACCAACTCACCCTGAAGTCAACTAAATCCATAAGGGCTGATGGTATCAAGGGATGAGTCAAAAAGTCAATTAGCCTTCAAAATCCTCTTCAAAAAACAAAACAAAGGCAAGAAATAGACCCGAATTGGATCTAAAGCACTTGATAGTGCCTCAGCACAGAATAATTAGATGATTTTCTTTTACACTCAGCGTGTTTGCACAACTGAGCAACAGTGTGAGACCCTTTTTTTTTTATCTGGGAGAGGAGGAGGGAATTCAGGCTGCAGGGGTGCTTTTCCAGGGAGAAATTTGTGCATAAAATGCAACAGCACTCAGCTCCTCCCTCTTCCTTCCTCACAGTCACAGTCACTCGCAGTTGGTTCTTGGTGAAATACGAAAGGGATTCCAGGATTTCTCCAGTTTTGCAGTTTTTTAGGAAGGATTTTTATCTCTTCCAGCTCAGAGCATTCAAAGTTGCAATATAAAATATGCTTATTTTTTTCCCCAGCCAAGCAAAAAGAAAATGCTGCTGGTTTTTTGCTGCGGTTTTGTTTCTTTCTTTTTTATTTTTTTCTATTCTATTTTATTAAAAAGCCACTTCCCTCAGCTTTAACTAGCTAATTTTCCTGCAGAAACAGTACATTTCTTTTATGTGTTAATTTTTCTTCCTCTATTTGCACTTCACAGCATGTAGTGACATGCCAGGCATTGAAGAACAAGCCTCTTCCACTTTTTTTTTCTGGGATGACAAATATTCCTGGTGCAGAGGACCAAAATTCATCTGTGAATTCAGCTATATTTGTGCATTTTGCAGGAAGAGGCTCCTTCTAATGATGCAATTTTCACTAATATAATTCAATTCATCTTGTGTTAACCTTTTTCCATACAGGTTTAGCAGGGAAGTTCCTCCCTTTGGAGTCTTGAGAGGAGCTTTTCATCCAAACCATAACCCACATCTCCTAATAAAAGGTTGATCAGCCAAGTTCTCACATGTTTTACTTCATAAACTCAGGATGTTTTGGGAAAAAAAAAAAAAAAGGTGATCTGGTTCCAAAATATCCATCAAGGATGTAATTTGTTTTATCAGAGCTGTTCAAGTGAAATACATGAAAAATTCCCAGAGACCAGAAGGGTCAATTCCTGCCACAAAGAACACATGAGGGGCCCTGCTGGAATGGCACAGCTATTTGGATAAAGGAAAAACCCCCAAAAATTGCAAATCAAGGTGAAAATAAGCCTGGAATGTGACAGCAAACATCTCAAACCACTTTAACCCTGGGCTGCTTTAAACAATTCCACCAAACACATGATCCACCTTTTTGTTGGACAAGGGCTCCAAATCTCCCTCCTGCACCTCACAGACCCGGCCCACTCAGCAAAACAACTCAGAATTTAGTAACAAATAACCCCATAATTAACCTCATCCCCCAAAACCTCAGCTCCACTTGCAAGACACGACATCCACTATTCTGTTGGTTCAGAAAAACACCATCAACGGCTTCAAATATAACACCAAGAGTCAGAGCTGGGCTCAAACTTAAAAAATCAGGTTTTTTTTTTTAAATCCCTTTCCTGAACTGGCCCTTTCATTGCCATCTCTCCCCCAAGGAAGGCTGTGCTGGTTTTGCAGCCTCTCCCCAGCAATTTTGGAATGTGAAGTCAAACTTTGCTTCCCCAGGTCTCAGTTTGCTGAGTGTTAACATTCTCCTTCCTCCTCTCCTCTGCTGACAACTGTTAATTTTGTCACATCAGCCACTTTTGTAGGTTTAACTTTGCTCTTCTGCTCCAGCCATTGTAGCTCGATAATAAATCAAGAGTCTGGAGGTTTCACGTGCAATGCAAAGGCCTTTATGGTGCCTATGTGGAGATGGGAATCTTTACATTTTTAAGTAGAACTTTGTCACATTCATGAGGGGTAATAAAAAAATTTACATTTTGACTTTCAGGAGGAAAATGCAGTGGAAAAACGCCGCTGTTGGAGCTTGCTCAGAATGCTCTCCATGCCTCAGGGCCTCAGAGAAGGTCACACTGCACTTCCCAAACTCCACTTCAGCTCTGCCAGGCAAAAAAGGCTTTGCAGCTTCCCCTGAGGATGCCAAGAGCAGGTAGTGTGTCCTAGGTTAGCTGAGTATTGTATTCCTATCATCTGCTTATGTTAGAGGAAAGTTAAACAACCCTTCTGTAACTATACATGATAGTCGAGACTGCTGTGGTTTGTTTGGTGATGTTCCTCCCTTCAAGGACCGTGGCAGGGAAAGGGAAAAGACACACACATTTTTTTTTTTTTTTTCTGGAGGAGTCTCAGGCTCAGCGATGAAAAAGAAGCTGCCTGCCCTCTGGGACTGCTCCTTTTTCTCCCTTTTTTTGGACTTGTTTTCCTCGAATTTTTTTCCCTTTGTCATCTGAGAATTGGAGGATTCCTGTGGCACGACAGCTGAGAAAGATCCGTCAGTGAATCACTGGAGAGAGACTCTGTCCAACCCCTCTGGGCCCCGGAGGGGAAGCTTCTCCCAGGAGGGAAGAGAAAGGCTTTGGGATCTAACAGCTGGTTCCACAGTTTTTTTTTGTTTTTTTTTTGTTTTGTTTTTTTTTTTTGTTTTGTTTTGTAATTTTAAATAAATAGTTTTTTTTTTCTTTTCACTTCCCTCTCTGTGGAAAAGTTGTCTCTAGGACCCGGGTGAGGAAAAGAGAGGGTGGGTGGTTTGCTGGAACTTGGAGTGTTTGCCCCCATTAAATTCATTCAAATCATGACATAGTGCCAAGTTTCACTCCATCTTCCTGCTGTGTCCCTGTGCAGGACTCGCCCTCTAAAATTCAACGCTCTTCTTGAACGCATCCAGGCAGGTTACGCACCATGCCATGGGAATGTACCATACCCATCTCTCATGGGCCTTCTACTTCATCCCATGGAAGTTCCACCCATCCATGGAATTCCACCCATCCCGTGGAATTCCACCCATCCCATGGAATTCCACCCATCCCGTGGAATTCTACCCATCCCGTGGAATTCTACCCATCCCATGGAATTCCACCCATCCCATGGAATTCCACCCATCCCATGGAATTCTACTCATCCCATGGAATTCTACCCATCCCATGGAATTCCACCCATCTCATGGAATTCCACCTATCTCACCTTGCTGAGATAAATATTCATCTTTACACACATAAAAGCAAAAGTGGGGGTGGCACAAAGCGCTCCCGCCCAGAGCTGGCACATGTCTGTGTATTTATTCCCCACCAGGCACCACTTCCTTTGGATTCCTCCTCGGATCCTCTCAGACAGCCTTGGCATCCCAGAGGGCACATGATTCCTGCCCTGTTCCAGCAGCCCGAGGGAGCAGGATGGCAGCAGAGACTCGGGGACAAAACCACCCAGATTTTAGGAAAAATCTAAAATAGGGCAGCAGGCGCGGCGCTGCCGCTAAAAGGACACTAAATGTGCTCTCAGGACACCGTGCCAGGACAGCCAGCAACACAAGCATTTAAATATCTCCAAACCCCGTGTCTGCAGACAGATTTTGGGGATGGACTCCCCGAGAAGCAGAGAGAGGTGGAGGATGATCCGAGCCCGGCGTTTTCCGCAGATTATCTCTCGCTGTCGTGTCCCTCCCGGCCCCGGCTCGCAGCATCACAAATGCCAAGGGTGCACGGGCAATCTGTCCTTTAATGAACTCTGCCAGCTCTGCTAAAGATGTAGAGTGTACCTTGGAGCGAGGAGAGGGAAGGCAGGCAGCAGCCTCCTCTCGCCCTCTGGATGATAACCTCACATGCATATTATTTCCCACCATAATCCTACTGTTTTTAATTAGTGCGCTGTAAAAGGAAGAAGCACCACGTCTCCGAGGGGAAAAGGAGGAGGGAAGAGGGGAGGGAAGAAAAAAAAAAAAAAATCAGCACAGAGGATTCTGTCCAACTTTTCCAAAAGCTTAATAGATTTTTAAATGGGGTTATTAACACCACCTATGAATTATTTTAGGGACCTAATTATAAAAAACAAAACCCAGTTAATTAGGTTTCCTGAACTTGCCTTGACATAGGTGAAACAAGATCTCTAAATGCAGGAGGATTGAAAAGCGAATCACTTCAAACAAAGAATCAATGAGTATTATTGCAGAACCAATTGAACAATTACTTCTTTAATTGTTGGCACCCTGCTACCTTCACTTAACAACAGGATGGATCAGCAGAGTTACTTAACCTCCTCCAGTAACTAAAAAAAAGTACTGTTGGAGCCGAAAGGGGCTGCTGCGCTCGGCAGGAATCGCCGGAGGGGAATTCGGTGCTGCTCCTGCCCCTCGGGAGCTGCTGGCGGGGTTTGATCCGAGCGGTGACACCGAGAGCATCCCGCACCTGCACGGCACCGCAAGGACAAGGTGAGTGCGCTTCTTTCAGGATGTGCGGGGACAGAGCCCATCCGAGCCGGACCGAGGGCTCCTCTCCCCGCCAGCCCGGAGCTGCGAGGGGATTTTGACACAGAGAGACCCTCAAAGGGCTCAGAGAATGCCAGCCCGGAGCTGCGAGTGGATTTCGGCACAGAGAGACCCTCAAATCGCCCAGAGAATGCCAGCCCAGAGCTGCGAGGAGATTTTGACACAGAGAACCTCCAAGCGCTCAGAAAATGCCAGCCCGGAGCCTCGAGGGGATTTCGGCACACAGAGACCCTCAAATCGCCCAGAGAATGCCAACCCGGAGCTTTGCCACAGATTTACTGTCCCCAAACCCGAGACAAAGCCCGGCTCAAGGGAGGGGAGGGGGCTCTGGGGGCGATGGCAGAGACCCGCTGGCACCGTCCGCCTGCCCTGAACTCGCCCCTTGTGCCGGGCATCCCAAACGCAGCGCTGGCCACGCAAACCAAGCCGAGATGCCGGAGCGCCCTCTGATGTTGTCACACCGGGCACAGGGGAGGGGGCGAGTCGGCCGAGGGTGACAGCAGTGACAGCAGTGACAGCAGAGCCTGGCCAGGCTGCCAGCGCACCTTGGGGACACTGCCAGCACACCCTAGGGACACTGCCAGCGCACCTTGGGGACACTGCCAGCGCACCCTGGGGACACTGCAAGCACACCTTGGGGACACTACCAGGCACACTTCCGCGGGACACTGCCAGCACACCTTGGGACACTGCCAGCGCCACCCTGGGACACTGCAAGCACCACCTTGGGGACATGCCAGCGCACCTGGGACACTGCAGCGCACACCTTGGGGACATTGCAGCCACCTGGGGACACTGCCAGCACACCTTGGGGGCACTGCCAGCGCACCTTGGGGACATTGCCAGCGCACCTTGGGGACACTGCCAGCGCACCTTGGGGACACTTGCCAGCGCACCTTGGGGATACTTGCCAGCCACACCATAGCACACCTTGGGGACACTGCCAGCGCACCTTGGGGATACTGCCAGCTCCATCCTTTGCCTCTGTGGCAGCACCAGGAGCGTTTTTCACACCCAGAGCCTCCTGCAGCATCGTCCAACAAAGTATTCCCGGGCCAGAGCTAAACCCAAACTGCAGACAGTGCCAAAAACAAAAATCAGTCCCAGCCACGGTCCTGGAGAAGCCCCTGCTCCATGCAAACACCTCCAATCACGCAGAGCTCGCTGTTGTGAACTGAAATTGTGCAGAAACCTTAACTGAAACTCCCCCATCATAGAGGAATGATGTGGCAAGTTGGAGCTCCACAAAGAGATGGATCAGGAGCCCCAGCTTGCACAAGCTGCTTGCCAATAACCTAAATTTGGAACAGATTTGTCCACAGGCAGACAGCAGAGCTGTGTTAGGGACAGCAAAAGTGCTGCTGGCACCTCTTGGTGCCCCACAGTCAGCCCCTCCAACCACAAATAAAAGAAATAAATAAAAGTGCTGCTGAACGAGTCAATAAAACGCTCAAAATACAGAGGTAATCTTTTCTATCGGCAGCTGTTGCTGGAAACTGGGCTGGCAGTTATCAGAGTATAAACACAGCTTGGCATTGAAGGTAATAACAATGGAATACACTTTTCTTTAGGTTAAAAAATCCCATTTTAGTGTAGAGAAGGCAGCATTTCTGAGCTCGGAGCACAGAGAGCAGATAAGGGGGAAGCAGGCAGCACAGGGCACGTGTTTAATACTCCTGAGTTAATCTGAGCACGGGAGATGGGGTGGCAGAACCTCAGCCCTGCGGAGGTGAGCGCTGCAGATGATCATTGCTCACGGCCATTGTTTCAGGCACATAACATTTTACCCTCCCGTGGCACTTTTCACCTCAGGTGACTTCCCAAAGTACATCATTTCGCAGATGTGGAAGTGCCAGCTCTCCTGTTTGTATTAACAAACGCTGCCTCTCGCCCCACATGGCAAAGGAGATGACAAATGCAATAACCCCTCGACAAATAACACGCAGCAAGTGGTGATATTGTATAAAATAAAAGTAAAAAGAGTGGATATTTCTTAAAAAACTTAAAAAAATTTGCAAAGCACAGTCATTCAGGTGTCACCAACAGCTCATTTACAAACAACCACTTGAGGCCAAAGGAAAACAAAAAGCTGAAAATTTAGGATGCTTGGTTTGGCAGCACAGCAACAACTGTGCCTGATCCCAAATCCACCAAACTGAGTGAGAATGGGTTTGCAAAGGATTGGGAGCCCAGCAGCAACACTAAAGATGGCACTACATGTTTGACATCCTCCTCCCTGACCTCCCAACCTATTGCCAAAAACCTCCAGCAGTGACTCAAGACAGGGGGATTTGGAATTTTCTTTCCTGGAAACTTATGTGGAATAGCTCTTATTTCGTCCACTGAAATTTAAGTACTAGTTTTTCATAAAAAGCCTACGTTTGAGAATTGAGATAACACACTTATCAAGAATGACACTTTGTATAAAAGTACTGATAACCACAAATCAGACCAGAAACTCCACATTCAATCTGTAAAAGCAGAAGCAATTAGAAAAAATAATCAAGTTCTTTTCCCTACATGCCGCTTTCCTTATAGGAGAGAAAATCCTAATTTTGATTGTTTTATTTATAAGCATGTTTGAAGTAAGCTGTCTTTAGCAGAGAATTTGATTTTACGAGTGTAAGAGCCCAGTTCTGGATAGGTATCACCTATTTAATTTTGAGATTAACCACGATTCGATGTGGCAGAAAAAAAAAAACACCTGGAACCAGAGCAGCTGCCTCTCCCTTCAATTTACAAACACACCACTTGTATTTTTAATTAAACCCTGGACTTCTCAGCCTTGTTACCATTTTTAAGTATTATTTTGGTGAAGGGGGGAACAGTGGGGTGGCTGTGCCAGGGTGATGTTGGGTGTCCCCCACCCCGGATTTCCTGATCCATGTTTATTTTGCTCAGCTGATCAAGAGGAGCAGAGGTGGTTTATAGATGAGTTTATTTTCACCAGAGCTGGGCAAACCCCATCCCACCCTTGATGAGTGATGTTATGGGAGCTCTTGTCAGCCCAGGAGCCTCTGCCATCATTTTTGTGCATTTTTAGAGGAAGGGGAGCATCATTCCCAAATGGGAGCATCCCTGCCTTTCCATCCCTTACCCTGCTGATGAATCTGAACCCCACTGCCTCCCTGGCAGCCCGGGGAGGCTCTGGCATGCAGAAATCAACTGATCAAATATGCAATAAGCGGTCAAGCAGTGTCCCCCACAGGCAAGGAGAGATTGGACTCTGTGTTTGTGCAGCAGCCAAGAGCAGCTCTCAGATCCCACAGGAAAGGGATTCTCTTCACCTCCACAGTGCCACAAAAACCAGATTTAGCTTAAGAAAACACACTACATTAAGTGTGAGACCTAATGATGGTGTTCTTGTCCGTTTTTTCTTTTTTAAATTAAATGATGTTCATTAAAGGAACATCACCTCCCCATTATTAATTTTGCTTTGAGAAGGAAAGGAAAAAGCTACAGACAATTAATGTACCATGCAAGCTCTAGTAGATGCTCCATATATTTCCTCCCTACGACCAACTCTCCTCCCCAAAAGCATCTCTGCTCATCTCCCCTCCACTTCTGGAAGCAGGGATGGAGTTTTTTGGCAGGGAAGCTGCACAATAACACAGCACTTCCAGCCTGACAGCACTTCAGTAGGGTTACACACTCATATTTTAATATCTGCAATCATATTCTGCTCTCCCCAACTTACAGAGAGCCAACAAAACTGTTGAAGACACCCAGACAATGAAATCAATGAGTCTTTACAGAGTAACATGTGCAGAGATGAATAAAAGTGTTTGGGTTGTTGCAGCGCAGAGCAGGGTGGTAGGGAACGGGAGAGGTTTCATTTTGGTATTTTATATTATTTGGTACATTTTTCCTGAAGATTTAAGCCTGGAAAAAAAAATAAAAAAAAAAAGAAAGAAAAAAAATGAAAATAAAACACACAAGAGTTCATGGCTGTTGAGCCAAAAATGGGAGAGTAATCACAAATAAAATAAAATTATTCCTCAGCTGCGAATCAGCAGACAGCACTTCCTACAGGCCAGCATGCACGAGACAGTGACACGTGTAAGGTCGGAGAGTGATAAAATCAATAATTCCCCAAGCAGGGAAGAAGAGCCCAGTGGTTTCAGCAAATGACACAAATTAGCCCTCTCTCCAGAGCTGTGTGCAGCTCTTTTGGAAGCCTTCAGGAACGAAACCCTCCTCACCCCAGGAAGGTAACAGAATCCACGGCCGTGTCTCCCCTGCCCCTCTGTTTATACAGACAGGGATAAGGATGCAGCCCGGAGGTGTTTGCTTATTTTATCAAAACAGCAAATTGATTGTAGCTGTTGGATAAAAGCACTGACATTTCATAAACTGCACAGAAGAATTTTGCTGACACGGCTCCAGACGAGCCCAATTTGATTAAACTAACAAACTCTCCTGGAAACACCGACAGATCTGTCCCTACTTTTTACCCACCTGAACTTTTTACCACCTTGGCTCCTAAACACAGAGGTGTTAGCTAACAGCACAGCCTGCCTTGAGAGGCATGAAATCAAATCACCTCAAACCCCACACTTTTAGCCAAATTGGCACCACGCTGTGTCGAAACCAGGAGCGAAGCTTTGAGAACCCTTGTGACAAACGAGAAACACCTTTTTGAGAGAAGAGCAGGGCACCAGCCCCTGTTGGCACCGAGGATTCTTCCAGGTGAGAAGCAGGAAGCTGTCCCAGCCCTGTGGAGTCTGAGCTCACATGTGTGTGTTATCCACACTCCGTGTTGATGCCAACTTGGAGTCTTTCACATTTTTTTCCCCTCATCCCAGGGTGCTGGCAGCAGGGCAGAGCTCAGCCTGGCTGGAAAGGGAGAGAGGGATCTGCTCTCCTCTGTGTGTGTGTGTTAGAGCAGGCAGGAAAACACGAGTTCACAGGAGTTAAAAAGCCACCCTGAGGACAGGCAAGTGAATCCTCCCAGTCCTGCCCTTGGTGGGGAATCAACATTTACTGAAATGAATTGAAACCCACTCCCCTTTTAGGTTTCCATTCTTCAGTCCTGCCCTTGGTGGGGAATCAACATTTACTGAAATGAATTGAAACCCACTCCCCTTTTAAGTTTCCATTCTTGGAAGGCTCACGTGCATATCCAGGTTTTATCAGAGATGATAAATATTATAAAAAGGCAGTTTTGCTTTTTTTTTTTAACACTTCTGCACAATTTAAACCACTTTCTCAGACATGGTGTTCAGGCAAGACCTCCTTGGATCCTGGAGAGCTTTGTTCCTTCAGGTGGTGACCACCCAGGCCCTTTTCCTCTCCCCAGCTCCAAGCTAATCCCTCTCCTTCACACACATCACACCCGGCCTTCAGGAGAGCTGCATTTTTGAAAAACTGTTTGTGTAATGTATGAAGACGAACTTGGATTCATGAATATTTGATTTAATATACATTTATTTCCCCTAAAGGAAGATACATTTTATTTAATACTGATTGCAGTTCTTATTACCTTCCTAAACCCAGCACACCACTCAGCATTCCAATTATGCCAGCACGCTATAGTTATGGCTGAGGAAGCACTTTCATTATAAGCTTCTGTTTTTAGACACTTGTAAAACTCCAACCATTACATGCTCTTCCCCCAGCCCCTCCTGCAAAATAGTTCTTGGAGCTGAAGATGCTCCAGCTGCTTCTCAGCCCAGGCAGGGCAAGACTTCAACCTGCTTGAGCCAAAAATTCCTATTCTTGTTGGTTTAAAGCACTGATCCAGCCCAGATCTAACAACAACAACAATATCGTATGAAAAAACCTGAATGAAACAAAAATTCAACCCTCACTGCTCTGCTTACATTGCAAGAAATGCTTGAAGTGATTTTAAATTTGGACACAATTTTAATTGAGCTGTGCAGCACAGGGTGGAGTGTGCAACCCCACAGAGAGCAATCCCCAGATCCCCTGGTTGCTGCAACATTCTGAAGCCTTGGTATGGAGCACACACAGAAGAAACACAAGCCCAAACAGCTCGTATATTTTTCCTCACAAAGCTTGCATTTGCTGAAGAAATCCCTCCTCTCTCAGGAGATCAATTGCATTTATGGAGCAGAGTTACTGCTGAAGAAGAGGCAACACTTCAAGTGACATTTTGTTTGGTGTCTTTATGTCCCTGGCTGGGATGCTGAGCATTCTGAGAGCGGCCCTCCAGGATCCATGGCTGATTTAGGACAGCTGTGGACTTAAGAGAAAAATACTTCCCCCGTTATCTTCATGAGTGCAGTCAATCTCAGCAGCCAACATTTGGGAGAGAGTTGGTTGTTGGCTGGTTTTACAGCTTAAACGGTGCTAAAAAGAAACGGCACAGGTCATTCTGCTTCCTCTCACCCAAAGTGTTACAAAGCACTTTGTAATGGGCCCACCAGCTTCAGGTTTGACTCGCAGCTCCCTCCAAGCAGCTGCCAAAAAATGCAGCGATTTCGGAGGTGAAAAACCAGCGGCTTCCAGACAGGACCAAACGTTTCGATGGAAAATTAAAAAAAAATATTACTTAGCTGAGTAAAATGATTACGTGAGCTGAGATAGAGGGGAGAAAAGTAATTAGTGATTTTGAAATTCTGAGCAGGACAAAGGGTGAGATACAGGAGCAGAGAATTGTCCAAGAGCCACAAGTGCAGGAGCTCCACTCTGCACAGAACAGGGCAGGCAGGATGGGGCAGAGATGAATAGGAATGCTGATTACTTCTACCAAAGCTCAGGAAATGCTCTGCGATCTCATTGAAGTGCCCGGAATAGTATAATTGGTTCAATTGTCTCACTCAATCCGCATCTGCAGCGATCCATTGTCCTTTGCCAGCCAGCTCCCGCTCCAGGCTGGGGCTGCAGCCCCCCTCCCAGCCGGGGCCTATCCCATATTAGAGCCGAGATTAGATAAGTGGTGTTTTGCTTTGTGCTGTAATGTGTTACTGTTTCATGCTGGGATGTATAAAAGAAAAATGCAATCAAGGACCGAAGGGAGAAAGGGAGGAAAGGAGGCACGGAGACATTTGTTTTGAGGCTTCGTTACTCTCTTTAATAAACAGATTTTTCAACAGGTTATGATCTGACTGCTTGTTCGGATAATAGAGAGGTTGGGATGTAAAATGTGACAGGCACCAAACCTGGCTGGAGAACTGTGCCCCAAAGGCACAGAAAGATTGGAAAAGCCACCCGCTCCACATCATAGCCCCATTCAGGACTCTGCTGTCATCGGGAAACAGCGACAGAGGGAAAAGTCCTCCCCCTGAGGAGCTCACAATTCAAACTAGAGCGAGTAAAGGACTGGCAAAGGCATTGCTAGGTCAGGAGGATGATGGAGAGCTCAGCTGGGAGCTGCCGTGGCTAGCAGGAACAGCGAGGGGCTAGCTGGCTCCGAGCCCGAGGTCAGCCTGACTCAGCACACGCTGGGCTTGGCTCCCCCTGCACCCCCTGAGCACATCGCTCGTCTCTTTAATGCTCATTCCATCCCAGGCAGAACAGCGCGTATTTCCCGAGCCGAGCGCTGCCGGTGCCCGCTCCGGGATGAAACCTCGCCCGCTCCGCATCCCCGACCCGGCGCTGCGGGCTCATCCTCCCGCAGCAATCGGAGAGTTTAGGATGGGGCTGTGCTCAGCGAACACCGCAGCCCTTTTGCACTTTCCCATCGCCTTTCAGCCCAGCGCTTCAGCAAACACAGCAAACCTCCCCTGCCCCTCTCCCGGAGAGCCGCAAATCTCTGTTTCGCGCAGCGGAGCGCCCAAGCTCGCAGGGATTTAAGGCTGAATCCCACGAGCCTTAAGGAAAGGAGCTCCATTCTCCCCTCTCTCCAGGTTTCCAGAGGAAAAGCCTGTGGCTGCAGCCCTGGGGACAGCGGTGGCCGGAGCCATGCCCGGGATAAGGGCTCCCTCTCCCGTTCCAACCTCTGCCTTTGGGGGAAGCCTCAAAGAGCGCACCGCATGTCGAGGAAAGGTGTAGAATTCGTGAAAGTATTGCCAAGGGCTCTACTCAAAATCTGGAGTGGTTATTAACTAGAAAATATATAAGGAAGGAGATTCTAAAAATATTTCTTCCCGTTGGACAGGAATGCCGGGGTGAAATGCCAGCAAGCACGGGTTTGTTTGGATTCCGAGTACCAGCACAAAGCTCTGCCTTGGCAAATTATTCAGAGGATTAGTTCAGTGTTTACCAGCAGCCTTTCCCCCGCTCCTCCTTCATGTTATGCACTAAAAAAATCATCATTTTTGCTTCCCTGAGACTCCCGTCATCCATTACAGCCTGGCAGGGGGAGGAGGGAGGAGTGGGGTGAGACGAGTGAGCATCGCCCTCCTCCAGCCTTCTCCTTCATTGGAAATCCTGTCCCAGCTCCAGCCCCGAAAATGGGCATTTCCTGCCTCTTGGCTCTGCCTATCAAATCATTATTAATCTCTCTGGCCTGTGTATATTCATTAGATAAACACTGAAACTGTGATGGTTTTTATTGTCTGCTCCGTACACATGATAACCCTGGGAAGACAAGATGAATTTGACAGCTAATGTAAAAATTACAGCGGGCAATATATCTTAGATTTGGGTGGAACACCGAGATGAGAGTTAATCAATAAAATCCTAACTTAGGTATTGTATGAAATGGCACTTCATTCATTATTAGGAGTTGGTATAAAACATGATTTACTGGTTTGATGTATTGGCCCTTCACCTTAGGGACCTATTTTCAAATCCAGCCCAATCCAAAGTGACTAAAGATCCCTGTAGCCCGAGGGCTTGGGAAGGATACCATTGCCAGGAATTTATGTGAGCTTGCTTGTAATGAAGGATTTGTAGGCAAAGGAATGGCACGGGGATGCTGGAAGGGTTAACCCCCAAACCAGTATATTCATGGAAAGCCAGCCACTTCCTTTAAAAACATAAAAATGAACATGTAGTGAGCATTCCTTTCTCTCCTCGTGGGTTTTCCCCATTCCCTCAACAGCAAGTGCTGGATCACAGATTGCTTTCCACTTTCATTCGCTTCTCTCCCTGCCCTAGAAAGCTCCAAGGACTGAAGTGGTTGGGTTTCTTTTTTTGTTTATTGGTTGATTTTTTTGTAGCCCTCAACATGAAAGGCACCTTCTGGCCCCTAAACAAAGATGCATGTGTCATAAACCCCACTGGTTTATGTTCCAGGGTATGAAACCCCATTGAATCCCCCCAGATATTTTAAAACCATGTCCACCCATTAGATTTTGAAGTCTGATCTATGTAAATAAGACTT